>JARFJB010001756.1:1460000-1507500 GCA_036346205.1 Vesta saturnalis
TTTCATTTGCATACACATGTTCGTTATGCAAATTTGTCATACCCCTACTTGTGAAGCACGCCTCATCAGTGAAGAGAATTTTGCTCTGAAAATTGACATCTTCAACTCTTTTTTCTTGAATGAACCTACAAAACTTAGGAAACTTTAGCACACAAATTAATAATACAGCTGTGAGACATTTTTTAGTTTGAAATTAAACTGAAAATTTTACCATCTTTGAATGAATTATTTGTTGTGTCTATTTATAATATGGTGCTATAGTATCATAAATGTATTGTAAACATTAAACAGTAATAATTTTGAAATAGACTTCAAAATCATTTAGTAAAGGTGTATAATTCATTAAATTACATATTGTAATAGAAATAAAATTGATAAACTCATAAATAATTGATGGATGACCATTATCATCCACGCGAATAATGGTGTTATCATTACCCAGTCGGCTGCTCAAGGGTTAAGAAATGCAGTGCGCGGTCCCTCAGATTTTATTCGTTTGTGTCTAAACCTTATTAGATATCACCAATTAAGTAACAAAACAAATTACTCTTGAATGTCTCTTTCTGAAACTATTTTTTTTTGAAAGCTATTGACCTTCGCATTAAAAAGTTTTTGACTGGTTTATGCCGGGTTACCCGTATGGTCCACTGATAATAACTAATATCATCTTAAAAGATGACCTACATCTGTAAGGAGTACAATACCGAATATTATCCAAATCGATCCAAGCGTTCTGCCGTTATGGATAAAATAACCTGTTCTTGAAAGAACTTTGAAGAAGAATAGCTAAACGAAACGTTAAGTTAAATCGTCTTATTTTAGAACCAGGAATCTGTGGTTAAGTGAATTCCACACATTTTAGGGACACCCTGTATAAATACAATCAGTAAAAAAATTAAATAAAAAGTATCACTAGAATTGTGCATATTTATTATGTACTATATATCTTTAAATATAACGATATTCAAGCCACCAACGTCATAGCTTAAAACTTACTAAACCAATGACGTGGTAATTAGCGTTGTCAAGTGTACGTGTTTTCAGACTGATTGCCTATACATATTTTTAGGTTAGGCAATTTAAAACAAATAAGTTAGGTGCGTATCGGTGAATTTACCAAAGTAAACAAAATTTGACACAACATGGACATATTTTATGAGTTTATATTCGCACTACGTTTTAAGTTGTAAATACGTACTGCAAAGTGTGCAACAAGGATAAAATATGGTTGCTAACCCTACACGATTAATGACTTTTAATACTAACTGTACTTACGATGACATTTTGGCTTTAATGCAAATTTTATTAAAGTTTTATAGTAAATTATAATTATAGTATCAGTATACGATTGATGGCGTGCATCGGCTGGTGACTTGAAGAAGATATACTCATGAACTACAACCTTTCCAATAGCAATTGTATTCGTCTTTTTCAGTGAATTTTTTATACCAAGTTTATATCAGGAACAATTACTATAAAATGAAGAAAGTGCTTTTAATTTTATTCATATTGAAACCATTAGCTTTCAGACATAGCAGTACTTCGATACTATCTATAAATATTTGCGGATATTATCATTTTTATACTACGTGAGTACGCATAAACCTCTCATCGAAAGCTCGGCAGATTTTGGAAGATTCCAACATAAAAGCAGTAGAGTGCGTACGCCGTATTATCTACACTTGATGTAAAACCTTTTATACTGTTACTTTACTACACCCAATTCTTACTTTTACAGCTTTTTTAGTTAATGATTTATGAGTGTGAAATACAATAAAATCCTGATTGTAATTGGTAACATCAAACTATGTACGTAAATTTTCTACTAATAAGAAATGATACGTTTTCGTTTAGTCCATAAATGCTGCCTCAAAATTGTATTTTCTAACATATTTCGTGTACTACACGTTTTCGTAAGCAAATTCTGTAAAATATAAGCAAAACTCATTTACCAACCTTGTCTTATTCCGCTTGTCATCCAGAAAACGCCTACGCATATTTTATGTTGAATGTGCTGTGTTCAAAAGACGACGGTATTAAAAAAAATTATAAAACATTAGTAAATTTAAATAAATTCATAAATCTTATAAAATATACACTAAAAGGGTGCATACGTTTTGTAAAAGAAAACAGAAAGTTTGATCACACGCTTATTTGTCTCAGGAAGAACGCATTAGAGAAACTTTCAGAGCGTCCTTCGTTTCGAAATTCTGTCCGTTTCTTTATCCATTGTATATTTCCTTCGTATTAGATGAGCATATTTATACGACACATGGGGCTTTAACGCGACCTATCAGAGTTGCTTTGAATCTCAAATTTACTTTCAAACACTCGGCAATCGTGTCCTGATGGACAACATGTATTATTCAACGTAAACTCAATTTAGTTTCTTTTTCAATATTTGTTGTATTTTACTTTTATAGATACCGAACACTTCATAAACATAATATTTTATCAACTTCCCGTTTGTACTTTAAGCAAACGTAAGGTATGAACAATTTGTAATTAGAATTAAAAGTAAAGTAAATACATGTAATATTTAATTTTCCACAAAGTTTTATCGCCGAATAAGAAAAGCCGCTTAGCAAAATGAAATGAAAGGTAAATATATACTTGGAGCGCCTCATGAACTTTTCAATATGGATGATTTGCTTTAATAATAGTATTACGTATAAAATTTTGTAATTTCACAATACGAATTTGCTAACAGATGATTGTACATACGTCAATATTGACTTAAGTTTTCACGAAAGTTTCGTAATTACATAATAAATGGTTTCTAAAGTAAAGTGTTCTTTCTAGTAGACACAATAATGGACTTTTTATTAATTTTGGAGTCGTGAATTAAATTTCCATCACCGTCTCCCTTGTACATCTAAACAAAAGTTTATATCTACAAAATTGATCTAGAGTGGAAAGTTTGAAGTAGTGCAATACATTCAACAACCTTCATGTAAACCTCTTGGTAGGTTTTAAAATATTAATTTGAATTTATTATTAAATGTAGAGGATGATTGTAAATGAAAAGAAAATGTAAGTGTGATAATTTAATTTTGTTAATAACACTAGAGAGTCAATAAAAGGCTGAAAGTTAGCCAACTATGAAACTTATTTAGGCACACAATACAAGTTTATACATAAAAACAGTAATTTCCTGAAAGTAATCTTCTTGTAACTAATTTTCTTTTATTGCCTTTTGTTGTAAAAAAGGTTAAATCGTAAATAAATTCCAGCATTAAAAATTATAAAATAATCAATGTGGTAAACCTAAAAATAAAGAGGTAAGTATTTTAACTCCTGTTTTCACGTGTACCGAGTAGTCCAAATTAAACACCTTATGAAAACATCCTTTGTTTTGTCAAAATCTTTCTCAGAACACTTTTTACGTACAATCTATCGCGATAGACAGTTTTTATACAGGATTTTATACAACCCTAAACTACATTTTTTCATACGGACCACCCTGTATATTTTGGGGTTTTTGAAAAGAGCGTAAAATTTCCTAATTGTTGATGTATCACTCGTTATACTGATGTTAAATATTATTTGCAACATTGCATTTATACATTAAAATATTTTGCTTGCAGACATCTAGACATCTAAAGAGTATTTTTCCAACACGACAGGGTACCACAACATTGTGCGGGAATCATCAACAATTATTTAAATGGGCAGTTTGGAGGAAACTGGATGGGGAATCAAGGGCTAATCCAATGGAACGCTTGGTCTGCAGATCTAATGCCCTTTCATTTTTTCTCTGGAGTAAAATCAGAGACCTCAGATACAAGCAGCCTTTGATACCAAGGAAAAATTAGAAGAGGCGTTACTAGGTGCATAACCAAATCCCACCTTTGGAATTAATAAATGCTGCAAGTGGGACAAGGAAAAGGTAGAGAATCTGTTAGGAACAAAATGGGAGACATTTACTAACCAAAATTGTTTTTGTTACATTCACTTTTACTGTTACTATTTATCTCAGTATATTTAGATCAGTATTAATTAGTTACTTTTGTAGTTTTTTTATAATACTTGTTTGTTTTATTTGCATAAGTTTTCTATCACGTTCGTTGTTATTTTGTTTGTTATTTCAAATTAAAAATATTTGGAGCTAGTAAAAATTTCCAGATACCTAAGAAATTGTCGTTTTAAATCATGCTGCCCTATTTTGTTAGCCATGGAAACCTAATATTTTAATGTATAAAATGCAATATTGCAAATAACATTTAACAGAACTATAACAAGTGATAAATTAATATTTAGGAAATTTTACGCTCTTTTCAAAAACCCCAAAATATATAGGGTGGTCCGTATGAAAAAATGTAGTTTAGGGTTGTATAAAAACCAAACACTCTGTATAAAAACTGTCTGTCGTAATGGATTCTACGTAAAAAAGTGCTCTAAGAAAGATTTTTCTAAAATCAACCATCTTTAATAATAAGAAAGTTAGGGGGAATTAAAGAAATCGATGACATTCGAGAAACGCCCCCTAGCGGCCAAACTATTTTTTGCTATCTCTTAAAATAAGCGGTGTTTCCATAAGAAAGTGTCCAATTTGGGCCACGCTGTACAGTGTCCCATTGTTATGATTTTTCAGGGTACCTCGATTATAAATGAAGATATAGGGATGCAGTTTTCGCGACGAACGATACCATTTTCATAGTATTGTTACCGCCTGTTTAGTTTGTGAGTGAAACGCTGTTCTGAACCTTGGCACTCCTGTATCTCGGCTATTGAAAAGGTAACGATTGGTGTTGATGGAACTTCTTACGAAGATTTCGACGGTGTAATTATTTTAAAGCTTTTCGTTAATAAATAATGCTTGGTATCGATTTTTTAAGTAAATGAAAAATTTGTATTTACATGAAAAATTGGTCACTTTTATCAAGTTGCCTTTGAATTAAAAGATACTCTACAACTTCAAAACGAAGTAGGCCATGACAAACACCTGTAAGAATAGGACGTACTGTACATATTAGTAAAAGCTTTATATAAATAACAGACAAGTCGGAATTCAGATTATCAATAAAAACAACTTTTAACATTCTAAATTCAAAATTATAAAATGCTGCACAATATGACTGGGACAATGGCTTTTTTATGTTCATTAGCTTACGTGTTAGTAGATATGTTTTTGGTTAGTAAAAATATCCTGCAGGAAGTTCAGGGATCTTCTCACTCCTAGGCACTGGCTCGATGTGCTTTATGGTATGCTTATGTTGCTATTGTAGGTGCTAACAATTTGAAGTGATCTTTTTGTGGCAATTTGATTAATATTACAGTATTTAGGTTATTGGTAGTGTTCGTGCGGGCTGGTCTTCAGAGTGGTCCCTGACTTAGAGGTGGTCGTCATCCATTTAGAATGGGAGTGCGGAGTTACCTAACGTTGTAGCGGAAGTCTTCGAACTCCTCCCGTACATGAGGTAATTGTGATGTAAAGGAGAGTTATACAGGATATACAAGTTTAGTTGGTAGTCGTGTGTAATGGCAGAATGGAATTTGGAGAATGTCTCGTGATGGTGTCATCGTTAATGCAGCAGTCTGTAAATTATTTGTAGCGTTTTGAGTCAGTCTGTAATTGGTTGAATGTTTGTATGTTGAATTGTTAGGATGTCTATGGTGTAGCCTGTAAACAATACTGGGTATTGAACTTTCGCACGAGACAGGAGTCTTAAGTTGATGGGGTTTCGGAATTCACAAAATGGAGTACGGTAGTCTAGTAACGGTGGGTAATATGTTTTGTTGTAAGTGTTGTAGTATTTTAGAGTGACAGCCTCTCCTGGTTGCCAGTGTGACGCCCAAGTACGTGATTTAGTCCTCGTAGGATAAGATCAATATTGTTTGTGATTTGTTTTCTGAAGTAAGGCTGTCGGAAAAGCATTGTCTATGTTTTGTCAAGGTTAATGGTTATTCTCCAGTTGATCCAGTTAGATAGTGTTTCTATTGGTTGCTCATGAAACTGGGCTAGTGAATTGCTGTGGAGAATGTCGTCGGCTAGGATTAAATAAAGAAGTAGCTTACACGTGGGGAATAGGATGTGGAAGTAGAAGCACCTACTCGGATCTTTACAGACTGGTATGAAGAGAGGAAGTCGAACGAAGGTGGTCGACATTCCTAACTGTCAAAGATTACAGATAAGGTCTGCGAGCCAAACATCAAAGGTTTCTTTTATATCAAGGAATATTGCGAGACCAAAGTTTTGGTCTAAAGTCGGAGTGGTTGTTTGGTATAAGATCGTTGGCTTCAAGTTTGCCTCTTAATCTTTGAAGTAGAAAGATTTTTAGGCATTTGCCCATTCAACTTAGGAGATATACAGGTCGGTAAGAAAAAGAGTATGAAAGATCGGACTTAGGTTTAGGTAGCATGGTTTTGGAAGCGGACTTCCACTTTGTTGGAAAATAGGATAAGCAAAGGCATTTGCATTTGGGGGTAAGTTTCTTAGTGTTTTCCTAGCCTGAAGGTTTCTACTATTTGCTTTGGAGTGATGGGACTAAGGAAAAGATCGTCGCCTGAGAGTTCGTACAGTAAGTAGCCTTGGTTTTAAATTCCTCAAGGTTTTTCTCTAGCTGAGCTTTGAGGTCGTCGTTAAACGACGGATAATTAACATTGGTAAATACCGTTTACAAGTGAAGGCCAAATAGGTTGACTTTCTCTGAATCACAAGTGATGAGGTCTCCTTGAGGATTGAATAGGTGGAACTTAGGATGAATGTGTTTTGTCACAAGATTGAATATGTTCCAGTTTTCTAGGGATTTTGTTTGTTTTGAGTTGGATAAATGCGTTTAGTCTGCTATACTTGGTTTTGAGTACAGGGTCTATGGTTTTCGAAAATTGACGACATATTCGTTTTTTTTTAATCCCGAGAACGATGTGCGGGCGAAGCGGTTTGTGCGATAAGTCTTTTGCTTTGTAGGGTTTTCAGAGTTCGCTGCATTGAATATTAAATACATTCTATTTGGGCTACGTCAATGTTTTTGTGTCTGTCTAGAGGAGAGTCAACCATATATTAAGCTAACGTTTAGAACGTCTGTACAAGAAGTTGTGGTGTAGGTTGGAATAAGCGGTGTTCCGAAAAATAAAAAATAAATAAAAGAGAAATGCGGTCGGGGATAACAATTGGGTCCAAAAAACACTGGTCGTCAAAGTATTGTATAAGTCGATAGTGGACATACCATGATAACTCAAGAAAGTGAGCTGAGTAATCCTTATTCAAAAAATATGTAGATAAAGTTGATCGTCTGTAAGATTCTATTGAAGTTGTTAGTGTTGTTACTGAATTGTGTATATCTCTCATGAAGGTCTCGTAGGAGGACTGCGTTACGGACACTGGATGTGTAATTCAGTTGAGGGATCGAAAAAGTGTTTTGTCCAGACAAGTTGTAATAGAATACTATTTGTAAGCGTTGAAGGAAGGTGTAATGCTGCTGCTACACACTCAAGGTGTTAAAACTACTTTGGCAAAGAAAATAAAGTGTAAGGGTATCGGTTGAGGATCAAGAGTGCACTTCCTTGCATGCTTGCAAGGAAGGCTTGCATGAATGGTCTTTACGTAAGTGGTGTATTGGGAGATGCCAAGGGTGCCTCGACTAAAGAGTTTGGTTTTATTGATTACTAAGATTTGTAGTGCGTCAGAGTTGAGCAATTTCTTAATGAGCGAGCATTTACGTTTAACCCCATGCGTATTAACTCTATTCTAGTTCCTCTACTGCCATCCAAATAAAAGGGAGTTAGAAGTGAATACCAACAAGCTCTCGCCTATCAGGTAAGATGCTGAACACTGAAAAGATAAAGGCTCGTAGGAAGGTGCTGTTGCGGAAGAAGGTCAGTGCTTTTATGTGGATACCTTAAATAAATAAATAAATTTCATTCTATCAACTAGGTACGTACTAATTTACAATATTAAACGTTATTTCATAATGACATGCGTATAGGAAGTGTTAGCGTTCCACTAAACCGCATACGATGAGAATATCTTCTTTTCGAGGTTAAAGGGTTCAGTATGGTACGCAATCCATTCGCCGCATAGCATCTAGGTACTAACTACTGCGCAAAAGACAAACACCGTAGAAGATGCCGCCGTTTCACATACGACGTACACTCCAATTTTGTTTAGAGAAACACGTCTAGCATGTCTCAACGAAGAGTTTCGAAGAAGTGAACAGCAAGGGGCGAGCATCAATCGATACAGGAGACGGTAGAAAGTCATTTATCTGCAACTCAAGCTAAACGAGGTAACAATGGGCTAAAAGGAAATGATCGACAAGATGACATCAGCGTTTTTAGGAAAAGAAAAAATAATGAAGATTTTGGGTAGAGAAAGTGTTTTAAGAAGCTAAATAATATTTCACCCGTAACACACACAGTAACACAAAAAATGATCTAAGTTCATTAATAAATCTTTCACGTCATGACATAAAATTTGACGTTAAATTTTTAAAGTTTGGAAGTAGAAATCAAAAATAGAAATTTAGTTACTTTTGTATACAGTTTAAGCAGCGTAACGTAAATAAATCACTTACATAAGCTAGCTTAATAAAGTTTAATTAAAATCCTACTCCAGTAATTTTCCAATACTTACTGGTTGTTCCAGCTAAGGATCAGAATTTTAATACGTTTTATATCTTCAAATTGCATTTGACATATAATTTTCTCGCATTGAAAATATTGCACAGAAAAAGTTTAAAACACACCCATTGCTCCATGTGACAGGCAGTTAAGCCTGAATTCTAATTTTTACATGAAACGTTAACCTATAATTATTTTTTAAATTCGATTTCAACACATTCAACTATTTAATTTTTAACTGTGTTTTAATCGCATTGATTAAACCTTTCTACACTTTTCTGCTTCAGAGACCAAAATGAATATAAATAATTAAAGCTAGTGACCGCTTTTCCTCGAGTAATCAATAGAAAAACGCCAACAAAAAATATTCTATTGGTTACAAAATGGTAGCAGCGAACTTTAAGAACCCATAATTGTTACTTTTGTTTATTAAAATTTCATGCACTTTAGTATAATAATTAAAGTCTTATAAACAATTCAACTGCTAAATTAACACTTTTTGTCACATTCATTATACGTCATTGCAATTTCTTTATATTACAAGAACGTTATAAAAGACAATTTAACAAAAATTAAATACAACTTATAATCTAAATATATCCTCTCCAAAACTATAACTACAATTTACATATCCTTATTTTAAGCTGTGTACAAGTTCCAAAGGAAACTAATTTTTATAACTATTTTACATAACGTTATATATAAAATAGAAACCAATATAAACAACCTTAAATAACCTCAAAATATTTTAATTACGAACTCTCCCCTTTCGATAGGTTTAGTAGCATCTACAGTAGATTCCCTTGATGTAGTAGATTAGATAACTTGGACAAAAAAATATACTCTAGATATTATTACATATAGACCTTCTCGTGATAACGCAAACAAAAAAGAAAACGAAGCCATAAAGCTAAAAATGAAGAAACAAGGAAAAAAGAATGAAAAATAAAGAAAATAATATGGGGAAAAGGTGATTAATATAGGAACTTGGAATATAAAAAGTAGTACGGGGAAAGAAGAAGGAAATAATAAAACAAAATATAGAAATACTCGGAATCGCGGAAACAAAAAAGAAAGGAAAAGGTATAAAGGAACTGTATAATGGATACTGGACGTACTGATCGGGAGTAGATGAGAAAGAGAGAGCAAGGGAAGAAGTGGGTTTAATAATCGCCCCAAATATATTAAAGGACGTCATTCAAGAAGAGTTTGTAAACGAAAGAACATAACGACAAAAATAAAGCTCTTAGATGAATAAATATGTTTAATAATCACAGCATATGGGGCAAATTAAAACGCAAGAAGAGAACAGAGAGACAAGTTCTTCCGGGAGATGCAAAATCAAATAGACAGTGGGGAAGAAAATTTAATAATTATGGAAGGTCTAAACGGCAGAGTCGGAAATAATAATCGAGGGCAAAGAAGGAGAAGAGACACCAAATAACAACGGTGAAAGAATAATAGCAATATGTATCGAAAACAATCTAATCATAACAAAAAGTGAAGGATGTAAGAGTTAAAAGAGAAGCAGAGATAGCAGTGATCATTATCTAGTGATAATGATAATAGGAAGAGTAAAGGAAAGAAATATAGACAAAAGAAAGGGAAAAGTAAATGAAAAAATAAATAAGGGAGGAAAAATACTAAAAGAAATATCAAAAGCTACTAGAGGAAAAAATTGAAAGGAAATGGACAAAACACAGGACTAGAAGGAAAACGGGAACACTTCAAGAATAGTATATTGACAGCAGAAAATACAAACAACAAGAGAAAAACTAAATGGTGGACAGAAGATATACGAAAAAAGCGCCCAAAGAGAAATCGTGGGAAGAATTTGCATACAAATCGACGGAAAAGTATAGAGAGAACCAAAAATTATTCTAAGGTACATTAAAACAACTCAGGGAAACAAAAGTAATATAATATGTTCAATATAAAAGATAAGGTCGGAAATATAATAACAAATGAAGATGAAGTAATGGATATACAAAACAAAGAAGACGAGGATGAAGAAGCTAATGAAGAACAAGAAATAGAAATAAGAGAAGACAAAATAGAAGTGGCAATAAGAAAGTTAAAACTAGGCAAAGCAGCCGGTAAAGATAACATCACCGCGAAAATGATACAGTTTATGGGAAGAGCGGGTAGGAATAAACTAAGGGAAATAATGAACTAAGGGAAATAATGAACGATGTACTAAAGGATACAAAAATATCAAAGGATTGGAAAACACACATTACATTGCCAATATATAAGAAAGGCGGCAAAAGGAACTGCAATCATTATAGAGGAATAACAATTTCCAGTATCCCAGACAAAATATTTACAAGAATGATAGAAAAAAGAGTAAGGAATACAGTAGAGATAACGTTGGGGACAAGCAACGTGGATTCAGGAAACGCAGAAGTACACAAGATCTGATATTTTAATTAGACAAGCAAGTGAAAAACTAATAAATAAGAACAAGGAAATACACATATGATTTATAGATCTGCAAAAGCGGTTGGAAGAACGGGAAGTACTACAGAGTAAGGGAGTGAATTATAGGAATTATAATAAATATGTACAAAGATAACTTAAATATATTAAGAACAAACTTAAGAATCCAAAGAATTTAAAACTAGACAAGGAATCAAGTAGGGATGCGTTCTAAGCCCACTGCCCTTCTCAACTGTACTACACGAGGCAATGAAGAAAGCCAACAAGAAGATGAACATTGGGGTACTGGAAAATGACACAAACACAGCTGACAGAACTTATGTTTGCAGATCACATGGCCTTGTTAGCATGGAGAACTTGCAATATAATATCAAAGTAATAGAGGATGAACTAAAGAAAATAAACACTGGAAAGAGAAAAACAATGACAATTTCAAACACAAAGAAAACACATAAAATTAGTCTGGACCGTCAATCACATATGACAGTGAGACGTGGACACTTACAGAAAAATAACAGACACGTATTAACGCAATGCAAATGAGGTTTCTGAGGACAATAGAAAACAAAACCAAGAAGGACAGAATAAGAAATGAAACATTTAGACAAAAGTTGAAAAACGAAAAAACGAAAAAAAACATAGGTCAGCTCAGATAGTTTGGGCAAGAACAAAATGGATTGATAACATAAGAAAAGAAGTAGAGAGAAAAGGAATGACATGGGAGAAAATACAATATCTAACACAAGATAGGAAGCATTGGAGAGAGAAGTGCAAGATTCAACTCCTCCAGCCTTACCCTAAAGGTAGAAAGGCCTAGGACTAGGTAAAGTACGTAAAGTAAACATTTAACAATAGAAACTGCGAAAAAATTAGTTAACCGACTAGAGTTAATTGATGCGATATGTCAAGGAAATTTAAACGTAAGCCCAATAAATCAAACCTTGTGTAATTTACAGTATCAAACATTTAGCACTAATAATAAATTTAGCCAAACACAAATGGACAAACCAAACTACAACTTATACCAAAGGTCAAATTTTAACCAAAAAAATTCTAGAGGAAATTTCAATAATCAAAGACATTTTAATATCAACCAGAACTTTCGACAACCTCCAAATCATTAAGTATAAATAGTTCAAAACAAACAGATATAATTTTAGCAGGAGTCGCAGATCATAATCTAGCAGAAGTCTTATGAAACGCAAACTTAAATGCAGAAATTTTTACAAATAACTTTATTTCAGAATTTTCTTTAATATGTCCAGATGATATTGTAGTCAATACAGACGAGACTAATCGTCCAATTAAAACTGGTACACATAGGTCAAACCAATTAAACATTTTTAGTAGAACGGATAACTTTCATCGATCACGTGAGCCAGTATTAATATAATCAAATTTAAATAATGAAAAAATTAAACTATTTAATACACCTTTATAGTAATCATATAGTGTTATGTGGTATATATAATTTGTAAAATTTAAAAAAAAATGGGATAAATGTTTTAAAGCGTTCTCTATACAAATTGTTAAAATAACTAGAGATACATATACCATTCATTAAAAGATAATGCCGTTGACTTAGAAGGTAGATTAAAGCAGGCCGGTTCATACTTTTTTTGATTTGCTTAATTACCACAAATTTCTGCTTAGTTATTTTCACTTAACATGAATATAGTAACTTCAATAATAAAAATTATCTCGGACGTCAAGTTATTTTTTTTTATTATGCTCGGAATAACTAAACCGAGGAAACAATAAAAAATTCACCAAAATGTCAAAATAAAAAAATACACAAACTACGTTTATTAAGCATTTAAATTTGGTATCATATAAAATAAATCTTAAAAATAGCCTTATACTAAGAAATCATTAGGGTTATAAATACCTGTTACAGAAATTTAAGTACAACTGCTTGAGAACATCTGATTATTATAAAGAATGCGGAAATGCAAACCAAAGATGATGTAATCTTCGTATCAATGTTGCGCAATATATCGTATTTTCAATGTTTTACGTTGTAAAGTATACCAAAGTTGAAATTACTTCTTACAAATTTACATTCTTTGAAATTTGAATAATCCAAAATTTATTGCACCCTTGAAGGTTCAAATAAAAGGTGTGATCTAAATTTACGTAAAATTAAAAGCTAAAAGTGGTAAAAGTAGGAAAAGTATAAAAGTGTCTGCAAAAAGCAAATGTTTTAGTTTTTAATATAATATGAGTTAAAAGTATCTTACCATTAAATCAATGGCACTTTTCACAAAATTTAGGTGGAAACCCAAAAATGGCTTCCTGCTCCAACAAAATACATCACGCAAGCTAAAAAGGACGCTTAGGATGTCAGGTGATGTAGCAATGCGCAAGAAATACGTGCAGACAAAAATTAATTCAAAGATATAGAAGTATAAACTTTTAAGAAAATATGCAACTTAAGTTACACCTAAATGCAAATTAAGTTGCCTACCACAACTTATAAATCATTAATTATCAAAAACCCTTTTTTCTTATATTTTACAACTAATTGAACGAAGAACGTAAAATATTCGTTACAATTATTCAAATAAATCAGATATAATTAAAGGTCAAATAATTAGCAAAGAAAGAGCAAAAATAGGGACAAAAAAGAAAAAATAAGACAGCTCAGATGAAGAAATATGTTACAGAGAACGGCAAAGAATATATTAAGAAATACTTATCTTTTTCTTTGGTTTTTTAATGGTGTATGTTAAATTATACAATCTAAACGTTTCGATTAAATTAATTTTTCAACTTTGACAAAATTGTTTCAACATCTATAACAATTTTAATAGAGATTATTACTTCTGACGAAGATAACTGTCAGTGGTGTCGAAACGTTTAGATTGTATAATGTAACATACATCACACCCCCAAAGATTAGTATTTTATTATGTGTAACAATGGTGAACGTTTACGTTCTAACATATCAAGAAAATCGAAGCTTGTACAAGGAACACGCCGAAAAAGGCAAGGGAAAAAGGCATCAACGATAAATCGATGATGCACGCCAGCCTCTCGGTGCCAGGGAACCTACAGCGAGTTTGTCGTTATGCAGTACTAACAGCCGAACTTAAATGGATACCAGCCCAGGCCAATTAGAGAAAATAAACGGTAATAAAAATAATAATAGAATTCGTAAGCCAATTTTAAATAGTAATGAAAGTATTGATACAAACCCAAATACTTATAATAATCATTTAAAACAAGATTACAACATGAAATAATAATATCACCTAGAACACAAATAAGTTGTATAAGCGTAAAAAAGTATAATCAAATAGAAGAAGAATTTATAATACTAAAACTGCAAGTTATAGTTCTTGGCGTACATTGTGCACGAACATTAATAAATTTAATTAATAAATAAATAAAACTTCACAAAAACATCACCCTAGGTTTAATATAGCTAGTTGATAAAATCTTAGATAAACGACCCGTTATTAACAAAAAGGTATCAAACGTAAAAGAAAAATTATTTAGAAGCCCAAAATATTATCAGAAATGGAATAAAACCGTGTTATCAAATCCCTAATCAAAATACACTAGGCATAAGGATAAGTCGTGGTCAATATTACTATAATAATATATTTAATACACTTTGGCCACCTGAAGACGAAAATGTTAGTTATGATGAATAAATAGATCAACCCAATTACGTTATCAATATAATTTTCCTAAACCACAAAGAAAATATTACAGAACTGAATCTAGGAAAACAGGCCTACTTTAAAAAGTAACAGACCATTTAAACGTAGAAATTGGACCTTAATTTTAAATAAACAAACAACAGCCCTAAAAGACTTTTTATGGCTTTAGACATTGACAAGGTATGAGTTCACGTAGTCCCGAGAACCAAAATAAAGATCAGAATTAACAACATTTTCCTATAATTAGCAATTAAATTAATATCATTTTTTTTTTACAAAAATAGGAGTGAAAAAAGAAATCACTCAAAAATGTTCAACAACGAACTCTTGGAAGCGCAGCAGTAGAGAGCATAAAAAGAAGAAAAATAAAATAAAAATAACAAAAGGAATGGAAATAATTTAATTGGAATAGTAACAGTATAGCTAGGCAATCAGAAAGCTAAGTTCATCTCTCTTAAAACAAATCTATGAGTGATTTGCAAACTTTAAACAATTTTCTAAGGAGTAATTGGATAAAAGCAATCCCCATAAAAAAGTATTTATGTGGAGTCTTACTAAACGAACACACAATCTACAAAATATTCAGATTCGGTATTCAGCGCATGAAATACATAGACAATATGGCTAACACACAATGAAAAGGAAAAAAAAGTGGGAGAAAGCCAAAACACAAACTCCTAATCATGCAATAGCCCCTCATCGAAAGAAATATTGTAACAAACTTTGAACGTGTTCTTAATAATTCACCTCTTTGTAGGAAATTAACGTATATTTCGTGCAGCGTGTGTTGCATATCTAGTTGCATAAAAACATGCATTTAATTACTTTTATTAGAACTGGTACGCATAGTGTTTGCACATTCAATCTAGACATGTTCCCGCGCAATAGAGCACCTTGGCGTCGTTTTTGGTTGAGTTAAGCTTTGTTAAATATTTTTTATTAAAAGTGATATAAATTTTATTGTGAATTATTTAAAGTTATTTCACAAATTTGAGACGTTTGCTTTTTTCAGGCACTTTTATTTTGTATTTACTTCACCTTTACTGTTACTTTACATATCTACGGAATTAATTATTTTACCTTTAATATTATTATTAATAGTATTAGTACGATTAATCAAGAGTGAGGTAATCACCTACATTAATGGGAAGAGGAATTTTAAAACCCCTTAATCCTGCAAATTTATTCATTTAGGAATTATAAAGCATACAAATCCAGATTTATTTCAACCTGAAGTAATATTACACATCAATTTTCCAAAACGCTGACAGCATGCAACATTTCGTTATCTACAGTGTGACCAAGAATAAGGTGTCCTGACTCCATTAATTACTCATCATAACATTAATTATTCATTAGGTTATAACGTTACTAACATCAGCATTAAGCATTTCTGTTTATAATTAGATATAGGTCGTGTAAATAAACTTTGTTATTGTAGAAATTTTCTTTTTTAAATTTATTGCATAATGGTTTACTTCTTTATTCCATATTTAAAAACAAGTTGGCGTCCGAGTATTTAACTATTAGTTTCAGGAAGGAGCAACCCCGATTTAAAGCGAATATATCTAGGTGCAAGGAAATATTTTTTGGTTAGTATGGTAAATCGATAATTTTATGAACCTGGCCCGCTTTAATCTACCACTGAGCAAAAGGCACAAAATCTTGTTATTACCCAAACTGTTGAGTAGCGAAAATTTGTAACCACGGGTGTAGAAGTATACGTATAGAACTTTAGGATTTGTACACTGACTTTAAAGACTTTACCATATCAATACCAATTCCTCCCCAAACACAAACAAAAATCTTACTACAATCAACCTCCTTAAACAGAGTCTATTCTAGTTACAAACACACTGGTGACAATCATCATTCAACAATTAAACTACTAAACATTAATCAAAACCATTCAACTTTACTGACCAAAGAAACAAGCGGCATGTCAGGAACATTATCAACGTGATTTATTAACGTCATTCAATTTCAATAATTGACCGTTTCAACTTCAACCTTCAACTTAAGAAGAGACAAATGTGCGCGAGTGAGTACAGTACGCGAAACAAAAAGGCCTTTATTCGAAAGAAACGATAATTGTTCTGAAAATAATTTTCCAGCTTTACAAATATTCTACCAGAAAAATGACACCAAAAAATATTCTATTGGTTACGTAATTCCTCAAATAATCAATGTAATGTTCTACCCTATCCGCTACAAAATGGTTATTTTAAGTTGGGTCATACGTTAACTCCAAAGTAATGTTGATAATATCCTATTGTATGAGAAGTTTCACGCGCCTGAGTGTTAGAATGCGTGCATTAATAATATCACTTCTGATACGTAAAATCTATTGCCCAAAAATATCTAGCTATATTAGAACCATTCCTCATTTGGATTTGAGAAACTTCCATTGTTTGAGATATATTACGTATACTTGTAGAATTTCGTGCAACTGCGTTGATGTTGATTTCTATTTCTATCTCTTTCTCCCGTATAACAGCGAAAAACATTAGAGAACGTTCTATCGTGAAAAATAATACTATTGTCTGTAGTAGCTTCTATGCTGCTATCTAACGTTCTTTCCACTGCAAAAATCATATCGGTATAACGGCTTAATTT
Organism: Vesta saturnalis; assembly: GCA_036346205.1. NCBI lineage: Eukaryota > Metazoa > Arthropoda > Insecta > Coleoptera > Lampyridae > Vesta > Vesta saturnalis. Next base: position 1,477,286 of record JARFJB010001756.1, read on the forward strand.
AAGACGTACAATTTAAAAAGAGTCAAAACAATTCGTAAACAATAATTAATTTAATAATTATTAAAAATACGCCCTGATTGTTTTTTTCCTTTTTGGTTTTTCAATTATTTACTTATTGAGGTAATACGCAATATGTAATATAATCACGAATTTTTATAGAATGAAAAAAATCGCTACATCCACAAGTATTTAATTTAAAACTGAAATACTCGAGGGTTGTTGAAAGTATGTGACATTTATCATGGTATTGCATAGTTGAAGTTTATCACGGTTTAAAAATGTAGACATATATTTAGTAATCAATTAAAATAGTTGGAAAGTTATGGCGTAAGTAAATGATGGCCTGGAATGTATAACTAAGTAGATATACATATATAATGAAATATTTAGAGGATTTATCCAACATAAAGCAAGAGGTTTCAGTCGAATTTAGATGCTTACTTGCAATTAAGCAGCTTTGAACTTTGTAGGAAGAGCTTAAATGGTACAGCTATTTAGGTATGGTGTCCAACAGTGGTAATCGTTAAATAGTTTCAGTTGTAATACTATTTCATGCACAACAAAAGATAATCGCTATACTTGATAAATTTACACTGAAGAGTCTTTAAAATTGAATCTTAATAATGTTCTTAGAGCTTAGCTTTTTGTTGTCAGATTGTAAACATTATTGAAATGAGATGAAACTTTTGCGATTTACAGCAAACAAAAAGAAATGTAACAGAGAGATTAGCGCATTTTGCTTTATCTTGGTATTAATAAAAAACTTAAGAATTTTGTTTTATCTTAATTTACGAGAAAAATATATTTCTCATATCTACACTTACCAAAAAATTAAATATTGATTTTATTTAAAGTCTTTCTTATGCCGTTAACTTTTTACCTCTGTGAATTCTTTGAAATTTATTATACACTTGATCAAAATAAATCTGTCGCCCATTCAAAGTCTAAAAAAGACCCTTTCACGGGAAAACTACATTTTCTTTAAATTATGCTTTCGAGTTTTAGAATATTCTTGCATATAAAAAGTAAACGTATACAATAAATTCTCGTTCAACATTCATTGGAGTATTGGAATAAACTTATTAATACAAGCAAGATACTCTTGAATAAGCCGGAATTCGGCAAATTTATAATCCAAATCCAATTTTAAAACTAAAAATCTAAACCTTACATTCTGCAATAAAAGATGTTTATTATTCCTTTTTAAACACTAATTTACATTATTCAACATCCTTTAAGTGTAGCGTTATGTAACCGATTTTTCGGCTTCAACTTTATCTGAAAAAATTTAAACTAACGCTTAAATTCTACCGTAGGAATTTTTTGCCGCTGAATTACGCGTCGTATCAAAAAATTGCATAGAACATAATTAATCGATATGTTTAACCCTTTCACTCACGAATTTTTGACTAGAAGTTTCTAAGGTAGCCCGCTACATCGTGTCCACGAACGTGGTCAGCGTGAGTGAATGGTATAGGAATTCAACTTAGTGCCCACATACAGTATGTTTGATTCATTAACAAAATAAACACAATACATTTTTATTTGATATGATATCTCAGAAAGCAGTTGCGGTCAGACAAATATACCGAACATTTGGTACAAAAAATAATACGCTTGCCCTTGCAGCCCGTATATTTGCATGTGCTTGCAAAATCTTCCCATCAGCATCAGAAAAATGATCTATATTGTCCAACCTGACTTCGTTGATTGGTCGTACTTCTACTTTGGATTTTTTGTTATACTCGTAGTGGGCGTAGTAGGCGTAGCGCAAGATGGAATTGCGTGCAGACAGTAGACGTCCTGTTTTCCGAGAAGGGGTTTTTGCCGTTTTTTTCAAAGCTTATGCCCTGAAATGAACTAGATACAAAATTTTTTTCCTCGGGATTCCTAGTATGCTAGCCTTTTTTTTGTACTCTAGCCAGGCATTTGAACATGAGTAAGCATCAGAAGTGTCCACTTTCTTGAGCGGATCAATGTTCTATAAATGGTGACCAAAAACTCTAATTTGTCTACTCCTCCCATACAAGCATTATACTCTTTAATCATCTCTGGTCTTGGGACCTGTATATATTATTAGCAACTTTATCCCAACGTGTGCAACTGCCAGGATTACCGATCCCCATGTAATTTGACACCATTATAACTGGTTTATTATCAAACCATTTTGTACTTCTCCAGCCACACTTATTACTTCCTCAAAGAAACCACGATCCATACTGTTGTCGACTGAAAAGGGTGGCTTTATAAACCTATCCACGCGCGCTGTATCGCTAAAATAAATAAACCTGTTTGTAATATGTTATAATTGGAGAAGGAATTGTCGAAATATAGCTGAACATTTGGTTCAGTAATCCTATCTGCTAATATTAGGAGAGTTGTACCACCCAAGCCATAGACGTCCAAATGTAATTGATTGAATTTGGTGGTGCTCCTTGATATATGAAGAAATCGTAAATGGTATGACTACGCCCACATACAACGAAAATCTTGATTCCCCAGGGATTGGGTTTATTTTGCTCGTCTACACGTAGCCCCGTTTCTAAAGCCCATCTTTACTTTTAGGATCATTTTCCATCACATTCACAAAATGGATATTTGTTCGCAATTTATAAAACCTGTATGTTGGCATACTATTTGCAATTATTGTGGCTCCCAGTAAAATTTTACTCTGGGATAGTGCAAATTACCCATGATGTGTATGCCAATACAAGTGCTCATTTCTTCCACAGTTGTGGGTTGAAACCTTGTTTGGTTTTGATCAGCATACAGATTAGTATTTTCCACCATCATAGAAAGCACTTCAGCTGTGAAACATTTTTCAAAAAAGTATAGAGGGCTTTGAAGTTCAACATCATTTAAAACGATTTCCTAGTGCTATAGGTGTGACATAGTCAAGCCCACTTCTATCCATTTCAACTCATTCTCTACAAAAAATTTGTTCACTTTGGCAACCTTAGTTTCTTTAATAGCCTCGGCTCCTGTCTTGGAAGTCTTGGCGGCTGCTTTTGCATTGGCAGCCTTAGCTTTGGCAGCTTTCTTCTTGGACATATTCAGTTGTTCTTGCTGGGCTTCCTCAAATTCTCCTCATTTTCTCGAAATTGATCACCGTCTTCATGCTCCTGTACAACGTCGTCTTCTTTGTAAAATAAATTTTCTTGATCTACAGATTCTTCAGGACAGCCATCATCTTGTTCATCATCACCAAGACCTTCTATATTCGAGAGTCTATTCTCTATCAGCTGTCTACAACGGGGCTGTAAAATGCCTAATATCACTATTTACACGAAAAATAAAGAAAAAGTAGGGTTATGTTTACTATACCTTTTACTCACGCTGTCCACAATTGAGGACGTGACTTTTACGAAAAATATAATTCGAAAATACGAAACAATTATAAAAAATCACTTATTCCTTGCTACAATATCAACTTTTCAGAACGCAAAATCGCAAAAAAAAAACAAAGTGTCAATATTATTGCGGGCTGTCAAATTCGGCAAATAAAGCTCTGCAAGAACGGTTCGTTGCCTTCCTTGGAACCTGTAATTGTGTTATTCATTTACGTCACAGAATAGCATCTAGATGGCAGCACGCATTCTACATTGCAAGAGTAGGCGTCCACAAATGGACACAACGTCAACAAAATGATAAAACAGGTCCAGGTTTTATATAAACAAAATACAAAATGCTTATCCCCATATGTGGATATCATGAGTGAAAGGGTTAAGGTCTATATCTAGGTATTTATATATCTTTGAAATATTCAGTTGTTTTAGAAATATTTGATAAAAACACAAAAACTGCCCCTAACAAACCTCCCCTCTCTGTCGATGCAATTCTCCCGAAATCTAACCAGCTCCAAGCCAAATTATAATAAGCTTAACCCTTTGTGGCCCAACCTAATTAGATGATAGTTTAAGAAATGACCTTATAAATTTGTTGAAAATTTTTGAAACATTCAGTGCCCTTTTTTTTCAACTGGGACATAGAGATCCCGTCAGGAATAAAGCTCTATAAAATATTAGAAGAATCCAAAGTATTTATTCTTTTACATATCATGACATTCATTAAAACATGATTTTTTTACATTGCAACACAGATACATATTACAAGTTGAATATTTTAATTGAGGGCGCAATTCAATAGCTTTTGAACTACACATCTCACATCGACCCCTGTTTGTAGAAAATTTTGGCCAACGTTTACCAAGCATTCCTAACCGCACGTCGTCTGGTACGCTATAGTTATACTTTCTACGCTTCAAATTTGAGGAAGAGTTGTTGTCGCTTTTACGTTTTTTGTTTGTAGTCATTAGCTGATTCATTAGATCTAGTGCTACAGATCTGCGATATTCAAACAACGACATTTTATCAAATATGTTATTGTAAAGGATTGCGGAATTAACCCACCATTTTTTTGCCTTTTTATCAATGCAATACGAACTGCAAAGTTGATCAGCTAAGTCAACTTCACCCATGTGACGGTTATAATCAGCTATCACACGTGGACAATTGACTTCTTTGGATGTACCATCCTTCTGCTTTCTTTTCACTGTATCTTCTTCACTTTCATGGTAATTTGAAACGATGTGTACAACTCGGTTATCTTGCCAGGTAAAATAACCTATATTAGAAGAAGAAAATCTATAATCATAGACTCCTCTTTTCATATTTTTATAATTGGCCATATTTTTTGGCAAATATTTTCTCTTCGCTTTTATTGTCCCACATGCCATAGTATTATGAATTAAAAGTTTTTCCAGGAGGGGAATTGACGTAAAGTAGTTGTCAAAATATAGCTTCCTGTTTTTCTCCCAAAATGGTTTAGATAAAGAGAGAACAACTCGTTCTTCTAAGCCAAAATCAGCAAACTCTTGTTGTAGAGTTTCATTTTTTCCTTGATACAAGTCAAATTGAAGTATATACCCATTTTGATCTGCAATGCACCTTATTTTGTAGCCCCTCTTTATAGGCTTGAGGGGATTGTATTGCTTTAGGCTACAGCGACCTTTGAAACGAATCATGGATTCATCTATGCTAAGTTCTCGAGTGCCATTACTGTATTTTAGAAATTGAGCATTCAAACCATCTAACATGGGTCTTATTTTATAAGCTTTATCTTTATTTTCTGCAGGTTGTCATTCACATGCAAGTAGGACAGAATTTGCTCAAATCTATTTCGGGACATTACCTTTGCAACAAGAGATACTTCCAAATCTTCGCTGGTACTCCAAAAATATTTCCAACTAGGCAGTTGATGATAGCCTATGAGCATGTTCACGCCAATAAAAGCTAAAAATTCATCTCTTTTCAAATTCAAAATTTTATCTTTTTGAATAGCATACAATTTGCTCTGATAAACTATGTCAATTACATCGTTCAAGAGTGTTATAAAAATATCCGTTGGAGTTTTACAGTTTACAAGTAGATGTTCATTAACACCTTCAGTAATATTAAATGCTTCAGTCCTTTCGGTCAAGCTTCTTTTCTTCCATTTTCTTTCTACATCGCTTTCATTCCTAGTTGATGGTTTCCTGTCTGATTCAGATGAAGGCCCTGCGATGGCTAATTCAGGATCGGGTGTTTCTGTATTGTTTTTATTCACATCAAGATCATTATGATTTAACTCTAATTCTTCGAAAAAGTTAGCAACTTCTGCTTCTTCATTATCACTAATGTCACTAGGCGCATTTACATCTGGAAAATAGTCTAAAAAGATTTCATTTTCTATATTTTCTGCCTCTGCAATTAATGCTTCGTCGGTAAGCGGTCTTATCCAATTATAACGATCACGGTCCATATTTTTAATTCTAAAAGTGAATAAGAATATCGAAATTTGCTCAAACTTTGTCACTTATAAAATTATGCAGTTATACATATTGTCAATTCCTGAGGGGACTTTGATGTCCCACGATTTGTTTTGTTTATTATTTGTACATTATGTATTTTACAATAAAGAAAACTAATTTAGCAAACTATACAATAATCAAACTTACAAATTTTATCATATATATGGAATTAGAAATCAATATTAATTACTAAAGCCCAAATAATTCACCTTAGCGTCAAAGAGAACTACACCAAAGCACGCTTACATTCAAACAGCTGATAGAAGCAATCGCGCAGTTGCCAACCATAAAGTAATGCTTTACAGCTATAGTGCATATGTACTACTACGTCCCGTTAAGACCAGGTACGCCTAAAAGCATCAGTATACATGCTACAAGCATTTAAAAAGTTGGGACTCAAAAGCCCCGTCGAGCGACAAAGGGTTAAATACAAAATTTTAAGTATGAAGGTGTTTTCGTTCTGGAGATATCGTGGATACTAACATACATCCAAACACACAAGCTAATAAGTCGATTTAGCGCTAGTGAAAAAAAAAAGTGGATTGCATAACCTTCTATGTAGGTTGGAAGGTAAAACGTACTTGGAATACCAGAATGACGGTTTATTTAATTGTAGAGTGCTACTTTAATTCTTACTACATGCTTTACGTTTCGTCCTAAATTTAAGGCTTCATTAGATGGTAGGTGCCATAGTTAGGTATTAGGCTAAATTAATAGCCTAAGATCTAAGAAATAAAAACAAGTTTGGAAAAATATTTATTAAAAGTTACATTTCTGGACACCAAATGACGAATGTATCTCAAAAGACTGACTTGAGAATCCATTAATAGTTTTCATCATAAAGATAATTTTCAGCGCAGTTATTTAATTTTTTAAAAATTTCAATTCCTCACTCTTGTAATACGCAGCTGGTCTGATTTAGTCACATGTCAACCCATAACTGCTATGTGGTCCATTTTCACTATATTTATTACTACGATGTAGAGTTGCGATTTAGTTAATATTTGAATTAATTTTAATTTGTATTTTTGTTCTGGCGTACAATAAATCCCCTGTTATTTGAACGCATTATTATGAACAGGCCCTACAAGTATTACTTTAATTCTCAGATTACCCATTACCTTTGGGGCGTTATAAAGTGTACATTTTTAGAAGTACATTATTACTTTAAAAACTGTCTCCACACAACAATAACCGTCTAAGATTTTGAAGAATCCGCAAAAAGAGATTAAAGTTAAAATCTAAAATTGAATAATAGTGAATCGTAAATCGTATTAAAAAGTTACCTAAATGATTCTTTTAACAATAGAGAGTCTGCAATTGATTTCCTGCTAATGGTATTGCAACAATAGAAAAATGTATGACGTTAAATGGAATGAAACGGATAAAGATATTACATAAATTGCGTATCGGTAAAATGGAAAAGCAATTCCATGAATAAAATCCTCTTTGCGTCCTAATACGCACACGAAAATAAATGTGGATTAAACAAAATGTCTTTATAGCCCTTTTATACATTGGTCGTTGCCTTTATTACGCGAAAACGCATTTTACTGTCAGTATTTACCGCAATATTAACAGCAGAAAAGCTGTAGTTTAGATGAGATTTGTTTCAGAAACTTAGAAACAGCGAATTAATCGATATAAGTGGCATAGTACCAGACCTATTAAAATCTAAATGGCTTAGAAAAGTTGGTTGAGGATGATGAATTATTGAAATAAAAAATATCGTAGGAGAAAGTAAGACAACAGACAAAATTTCGGGAATAATTATTTTTTTACTTATATTTCAAATAGTACCACCATTGTTTAATTTACTGATTTGAGTTTTTCTGCCTAAAATTTCTTAAAATACGATTTTCTTAGTTAAGCAGTAATAAAATTTAACCGTCCCGTATTTCCTGCGATTATCGTTCATATTTAACCGGATTGGAAAAAGTTACAAAAGGGTTTTAGAATTTTAAACATTCTTAGTAAAGTAACTTTATAACACATAACTTAAAAGTATAGACTCCAAGGGATTCCATCCCTTCATTTACTCAGGCCTAAAACATTAATATCGTCAAAACTTCTATTGCCTCTTGATACGTTAAAGGTTGACTATTCATTACTAAAATAACACACTCGACGGAGTTTATCCTAAGGCTACAGAAGATGAAAGTTTAATTCATTTTAATTTTAATCAGATCATTCTTGAGCTTAGTCAGAGAACTACTCTCATAACCTATTCATATTACATTCAAATTATTTTAGTTAAAAAATGAGGTTTTGTGATAGACAGTCTTAAGCGTATTGATATAACTTTTAATTTGAAAATGAATTTATTATTCTCAAGAGGGTTTTCCTTTAGAAATTAATCAAATACTCCATTTCCACTTTTACGGCATTAATGGTTTAAGACCTCCTACCTTCTTACTTTACAATTTACACGTTATTGTTAGTATTACAAAAGTTTCTAAAACGGGGTTTCATGTTTCTAGTTCACAAGATAAAATATTTATGCTTTTGAAACAACGCTTTAATTATATTTTTTATGAAACGGTATATGTGCTAAGCTGTAATCAAGGAAGATAATATGATATAGTAAACAATAGCGATATTGAAGATACAAAAATGGTGAATCACTTTTCAAATATTACAGCAATTTATTAGGTATCCACCCAGAGTACTAACTATTACCATATATAGTAAATCTGGATTTCAACGAAATATATATATATATATATATATATATATATATATATATATATATATATATATATATATATATATATATATATATATATATATATATATATATATTGTAGGTAGCGGACCGAGAGAATTTTATTATTGCAATAAACATTTTTAAATCGCAATTGTTACCGCAATAGAAAGGATAATTGACGGGTTTAAATATATTGATAATCAGTCGTTTTTTGCTAATATTTTCCGTGATATTTTATTTCATGTGTTTTATGTAAGAAATGTGGGAATGTATGCAATTGATATTTGAGTAAGGGTTCAACAGAAAAGGAAAACATATATTAGGGTAGAGAAACAGGTGTTCTGCCTAAACTGGCGTGACGAATTGTTGAAAATTTCTATACGCACATTCTTGATGTAAAAATGTCACTGATTTAATAATTTATTACGTCGGAGCATACCGCAGATCAAGGTACGCCTTTGTTGGGTACTAGGAAATTCGAGACCGATAAGGGTTGTTACGGACGAATGCATAATTGAAAAGTTAATACTTATTTTGATAATTAATATGAAACTGTTCCCACGTAATGTTTCTTTTTTATTACTTTTGTAAAACGGGGTTGATTTCGGAAGTAAATATAGTTAGTTGAGGTTGTAAGGGGGGCAGTAATAGAGTTTTGATCGAGCCAGATCGATTTGATTAAATACCTTCATTGTAAACAGTCTGTCTTTTAATATTTTTTTTGCGTGTACATTTTGTTTTGAAATAATCACCGCGAATTTATTTTTTCTTTTGGGTGTTTTTCAAATATTAATCTATAAATAACAGTCACCATTTTGAAGTTAAACTGCGTATGTTAACCATTTGTGTCTGTGATCAAACCGTAAGTAGGTATTTGAATGTAAATTAAAGCTCGCAGAAAATAATTCTACAAGCCTATGTAACGTATTACGGCTAGCGTCAGGCAGTACAGGGCTCCCTCCCTCATGTACTTGGACGAATTATCGTTGTTGTTTGTTGTTTATATTTATATTTGTGTAGAGGTGGGCGTGGATAAACGTACAAAAGATAGCTTTCGGTTATAATTGTGAATAGGTAATTACCGATTGAACTACATACGTACGGGTCCAGATGACCATTAAAACACCTCCAATTATATTTCTACTGTTTTTATTGTGTTGTATAGATCGATGTATAACCTGAGAAAGGGACGCTGTAAAATTTTTAACGCACTCACTCAAGCTTGTGTATAGGTCACGCGGTTATTTATTTGCACTTACTCTTGTAAAGATTTGTTTTAATGAATCTGTTTAAGTAAAGTTGTTTGACTGCCAACTAATTTCTCTTTGTATATAATTTATTGTGATTGTACACGATTGTATACTTGTAAATTTCTTGCCTATTTTTTTGTTCTTGTAATTACCTTATTATCATCTGTGCAAAATTTAATTGTACATATTTTATATGTACCGTAATCTGCATTATTTTATTTGCTTATTTATTTAAAGACCGGCATGTTTGGTTGTATAATGCCACATGTCTGGTATTACAATTTTTATTCTGATTTATTTATGGCACAATTGTGGATGTGATTACATTGTTTTTTTATTGTGTTTATGTGTAGCTAAACTGCTTTTTATTTATTTTTTTCTTAATGGTATAATTTTGTATACACTTTACCCCGATTTAATGTTTTGTTATATATTGAACCCTTTCGTTGTTTCTTGTGTTATTTGACTTATTAATGTACTTGTACAATTACTTATTTGTGAATAAATTGGATTTTCTTGGTGGTTCTTTCCCAAGTAGTACATTAACGAGTTGAACCATCATTGCGCAAAACTCGTTAATTTTAATTTGAGTAGTTTCATTGTTTACCTGTCGCACTTGATGCAACACTTAACCTCATCAAGCCTATCTAACTGAAATAACACAGCGTAGCTACCACTACATGGCCAATTCTTTTGATTAGATTTGAGGTTTGCGAGTAATTAAATATCAGGCTTGTAAATAAATTCTAACGTTTTAATTATTTCCAGGAAAGTTAATGTAAGGGGAGCAATTAAATTGAGTAATAGTAGCATTTTTGTCAGTAAAGTCAAGATAAATCACTTAGCGATTATTTTGTTCTTGAATTTGCATTCTTCCGGATAAGTTCAAATTACACTTTTAAGCTAGGGTACCTGGGGGACGATACAATAAATAAAATAAAACAAATTTTGTTGGTCTTATTTATGAATTATATATATATATATATATATATATATATATATATATATATATATTCAAAAGTGTTAAGAACCACTTCTTGTATATTCTTACTGGTTTGCTCAGGCATTCCAAACAAACTAATATTATTCCAACGAGAGTATTGCTTCTGTTCCTCATTTTTTTTAAATAAATTGGTTAGCGCTGAACGCAAGGATTGATTTCCGCAATTTGTTCACGACTGAGTGGCATAACAGCGAACGTTTAGAAATTTAATTTTGTAGGAACGCGTGCAATATACGACTAGCCGTGGCGAAGCATACGTCGAGAATGTCATATAAAAGTCAGCACAATTTTTTCCCGGTTGAATTGCAGGCAATGTAATTGGTGAGTTTCCCCTAAATCTCAACTGTAAGAGCATCTTTTTTCAAGGTTATACAAATGTATCTTAAATTGATTTATCTATTCTCCAATCATTTGAAGCTACTGGTTAATACGTTTTATCCTGCGGCGCCGTGTAATGGAATTGGAAGATAACTGCCCAAATTTAACCAGTTACCAAATTGAACCACTAGGTTTTTATCCATTTCTGTATGTACTAGTGCCATCTATGCATATTCTGAAAGATGTTACAGGACAAATACTCATTAGAACATCAGCGTAAAGGCAATGTGCGCGCACAGCATAGCTCAGTATTGTGGGCAGGGTTCTTACTTAATACTGCAAAAGGGCACTCGTCACAACTCCAAAAACGTCAAAATCGGGATAAATGTCAAAAAGGCGCCACCTGTTAGATAAACTTATAGCGGGATTAAAGTCATTGGCTCAAATAACCCAGAATAACTGATCGGTACCATAAATAATAGTCACTTTAAAACATAGAATACGTCACAACATAAACCAACACGATCAAATCTTAGCAAATCCTAATATTTAATACTCGCCAAAATAGGGGTTGTTATACCTAATCCAAAGAAATATCCAACAAACTGCTTAACTTTAACTCCGATCCTTGTAATCGACAGCTGATCAGTCAAGAAACTCGTTACCCCATTATCTATATGCATTGCGTTAAACCTTACTGAAACGTCAAGAGGTTACTTTAAAAACTTGTATAACCAATAAAATTGATTACAATCTAAATGAACGATAAATGCATGTTGTCGCTGGAAAATTATTTAACTCGAAATTTTTCATAAAATTCAAACCATAGAAATCTTAAATGTGAATCAAACATATTTAATATAGTTACTTCTTTTAATTTACGACGGCAAATCGCAGTAACAGAGGACGAAGTCACAATAGATTCATATCTATTAATAAAACAGGATTAAACAAATATGAGTCAGGGAATGAACAAAGGAAATCGGGTGAATGAAGACGCATGTTTTTAAAACACCTGAAGGGATCTTATACAACAGTTAACAAGAAAGCAAGCGTTTTCATCCTCCACACAAACAATAAAAAACACACGTTATTGCTATCATCATTGAATAAAATGTAAGATTTTACGTTAACTGACGCTACGATCAAGAATAAACCGCATAGATTGTTCTCCTTCCTCTAGACTACGACAAGCAGATCATACAACTGGTCCACCAGGTGCGGAATCTCAATTTAGACGGTAACGCTCTCACAAACGGCAACTTTCTATTTATAATTATTCGAATTAGATTACGACAATTAATTCAACCAAAAGCACACAAGTACTCATTTTTCATCTGACTTAACGTAAATGCACAACTATTTACTCGTACTTGCGAGCATAGTTTTATTTACAAAGCGTTCTTTAACGTTAGTCTATTAACTCTAAATTTCATTAAACGATAGAGCTATTTACAGCGATACTTTATTCGATAAGCGTCTGTAAGATGCACGAAATGTCACCAACCACTAATAATAAAAACTTTACTCGCTGATCCACACAATACAAAATGGGATAAAATAAATCCATCAATGGAGGTTAGCACTATAAACAAACACTTAGCCCACCCTCGATGAACTCATTTGAAAAACGATAAACGAATAATTATATCGGGATGCGGAAAACTGTTTTTCTCCGCACTGTTCCATATCCCCCAATATCGCTTAACACCTTCAGATCATTTCGCGCGCAGCCTGCGGACCATTTTTTGTACCATTGATGACATTTATATTACAATCCTATCGTTGTGTGACTCCTTTCAGTAATACTGCAATAATACCAACACCATAAAAGCTTTGTAACGCAATTTTATCAAAAATCCTTAACTTCTTAGCTTTCAAAATTGTCACGTGCGTTCAAAATTCTAGTATTTGCTGTTAGTTTCTAACCGTAAGATGTTCGTTACTATACGAAGTCTAAAATTACTATAGTTCAGGAAAGTTGAATGTGATAGAGCATAAATTTTTAGAAGGTTTAATTTAATTTTTTGTTGTTGCTTGAAGATGTTTGGGCTTCTTGTTATTGCAAATTTAGTTTTGTGTAAATAATCGTTAGTCCTCGTTGTTTTAAATATTGGTAATTATCGTTAGTTGTAATTAAAAAATAACGTCTTGTAAAATTATTACTTTGTATTAAAAGAATTACTGGAAATGTGGTTCTCGATTTTAAGCGTTGACGACGGCTTGTCTCTGGTTTTAATATGGATTTAGTTTATCAGACAAAGGGTTTAGGTTGTATAGTACCTTATTTTAGGGTCATGTCACATGATGTTTTTCACGAGTGCAGTTTAAGTATATGGCGTAATTTTCCCGAGTCATTTCCGAAAGTGCATGTCCTTATTGTTATTTATGGTTGGTTGTTTTTCGTGATATTTTATGATGGCTGAATCTGAAGGATGTTGAAGTCATTCTTGATAAGGAGGTTGTAGCGTTGAGGCTCGAGTTTGGCGGTTTCACCGCGTACACGAAGTGTTTGGTTGAAGGTGGTTGAACCGGAGGGGTTAAATGAAGTTTATCGTGGGAAATCCTTTCCTTGATTTGGGGATATTTTTGTAACTTCGCTCACCTCGGATTATGTTACCGTTCATCGTAGTCGCGTGGCGGTGTTATCGCGTCCATGGAATTGGATTTGGCGCCGATCTTTAATTTGTTGGATTTTTTGCAGTTGTGTACGAATTATTGGTAATATAGTGGATGTTTGATGGTTTCGTGTGCACAGTCAACTCCCTAACGAATAAAGGATTGCTGTAAATATTTAACGCTGAATTAGTTTCTGTAATTATAAAGTTCGTTTTAATAAATGTGTATATGGAATTCAAGAACGATTTGCGAAAGTTTGTATAAAGATAATTTAAGAATTAAGGAGCTGCAGATTGTCATCGATAAAATAACGGAAGGCGCTATTGCTGTTTTCGTTGTGAGAACTATTTATTTCTGAATTTACTTGTGTGATTTTAATGAAGTGTTTATTTGCATATTTTAGACGGATGAATATGCCTTTTGTTTAAATTTATTTAAGTAACGTTTAGATATCAATTCAGAATTCAGTGTATAAAGCGTATTCATTCGTAAATTAATCATTTCATATAATATTTATCTGTATTTTATTTTGATTTCGCTATCTAAAATTACATATTACCGATTGTCAAATTTATGTGTTCATTGAAATTATTTTTGTTCCGATTTATTTTTTGTGTTATTTAAAAATTAAGGTAGATAAATTTGGGAAACTGAGCTTGCAAGTATCAACCATGATTATTTATTAAGTATAACAAATTCAGTGTTCTTTTGTAACTGCCGCATCAACATACCCAGTATTGATTAAAATCATGTACAATTTTACCTTAATATGATTAAATGGCATGATTTCATTTCTGTTTGATATTATTGTAACCTTTTCCCTTTGTCTCATCGTTATTGTTAATTACGTTTAACCAAAATTTAAAAGTTTGTGTTTACAGTCAAGTTACAGTTTAATTATTTTACGAGAATTTTTGTAGTTTTGGAAATGTTATAGCAACTTCTTAATTGTTTTATTTTTTTTTTTATTATTTGATAAAAACATTAACGTAATGAATAATGAGACTTTCTCTATTAGAGTATTTGCTATTTTGATATTGATCCATTTTACAAAACAAAATGCTTTGAAAGATACCGTAACGTAATGATAAAGTAAATTAGTTCGTTGACCGAACAGCTGGCTATATGTACGTCAATATTTTGCAAAGATTTTGTAGTTTCACCTGGTTTGCGTAAGGTAAGCAAGTTCTGTTTATTTTTTTGGAAATGAACTGTGTATTTTCGCATTAGGTATTACAACCCCCGATTTTGACGTTTATTTCATTTTAGGACATTATAGATAGTTGATGGTGTTTGTTTAGTTTGTTGTGACGTATTTTAATATTAAATTAAAAAATCATTTACGATATTGACCAGTTGTTTTTCGTTACTTGAACTAATAATCTCGAAGTTGAAGAAGAATTTTGAGTTTTATTATCGCTGTTTGGCAGATTTTAGATGAACTTTGCGTAAAATTGTTGGAGTAGAATTTTGGTAGAGGGGAGCGTCTTATTTTGAGTGAACATTACGGTTTCCTGTTAGGGCATTGTTAAGATCTAGTTCATGATGTTTTCCCGCTATAAATGTATCTAACAGGTGGCGACTTTGTGACCTTTTTCTTTCGACATTATGGAGTTGTGACGAGACGACTGCAGGGTTAAGGAAGAACGCCGTCCTAACCACGTGCGTTGCCTGCACATGACCTTTACGGACTGATGCTCTAGTGAGTGTTTGGCCGAGATCATCGGTTATCGATGGTCTCGGTTTAGCCCGGAAGAAAGTAACGTTGAAATGGTAATTAAAAAAGCATTAAGGAAATGTATTGGGAGGTTAATGTCACAAGAACCATAAAAAAGTGATCCCTAAACTATAAAATTTACGGGTTTCTGCGAATTTTAATACGAGGATGGGATGATAATTGATTAGCCTCGCGTAGATGGCGTTGTTAAGTAAAAAATAAATGCATATTTCTAAAATATCATCTTTGAGTTGACAGTATTGAAAATATTAATTTCGTCAGCGTCATACTTTGTTTTTAGCAGCCGCCTATTACCAGTGTGTTTTGGGTATTTTTAATTTAAATTTCTGTTTAAAAAAGGTTTGAAAAACGCGGAGATTTTTGACAACATATTGGATGAAAGTGCACCATCATATGCCACGGTAAAGAACTGGGTGGCTGCATTTAAACGTGGTCGTACGAGCATAAAAGGCGAACACCGCTTTGGACGCCCTAAAAGTGTCACTACTCCGGAAAAGGTGAGCAAAATCCATACCATGATTTTAGAAGATCGGCGAATGAAGTTAAGTAAACATCTCAAAAGAACGGGTACATAATATCATACCTCAAGAATTGGATATGAAAAAGCTTTCTGCGAGATGGGAGCCGCGTTTGCTCACCCTAGACCAAAAACGTGTCCGAATGCAAATATCGCAAGAACACCTGGATCGTTTTCCAGCAAATCCGACTAATTTTATGAGGCGATTGATAACCACTGAGGAAACTTGGGTTCGTCATTATACCCCTGAGACAAAACGGCAATCAAAACAGTGGATTAAACATGGTTGTTCAGCTCCGAAGAAAGCCTTGTGTGTCAAATCAGCCGGTAAGGTGATGGCTTCTGTATTCTGGGATGCCAAAGGATTTTAATGGTAGACTATTTACCTAAAGGGTAAACCATAACTGGGGTTTATTATGCTGACCTACAAATTAAACCAAATGATTCGACAGGAAAGACCAGGTTTAGCTCACAACAAAATCATTTTGCACCAGGATAATGCATGGTCCCACACAAGTGTTATAGCGATGGCAAAAATTGACGAACTGAAGTATGATTTGCTTCCGCATCCCCTTATTCGCCCGATCTAGTTCCGTTAGACTTCCACTTATGCCCAAAACTCAAAATATTCCTAGGTGGATAACGATTTTCGACTAACGAAGAGGTCAAGTTCGCGGTTAATGCCTTGAAGAAAGCACATTTCGAGATGGGATCAAGGCTTTAGATCATCGTTGGGCAAAATGTATAGATGTATAATTTTACTATTTTGATAAAACATAATTTTTATTCCACAGAATTAAAACTTGATTTTAGCAACATCATACCCAAATTTTTAACCACCTTCTGTATTGTAAGATAATACGTAAATTGAGTAAACTATAAATGCAGGTAGAGATAAAAATTAGTTGGAAGTAAAGATACATGGTATAAATGTGGGTTCTGTTTTAGTCCAATTTTGAAAATAACTACTTCTACGATAAATACCTTATTTCGTTACATAAAAAAACTCTAAACCTTTCTTTTAACAAAATTAACGGTTTGTGCAATCACTATCGTTGTCATTCGGTTATTTTAAACACTTTTTAGCAGTACAGATTTAGATAAAATGTCCAATTTTTTTACCCAATTTTATTTAACCATACGCCAAGCTTTCCAAGCTTGTGCTTTTTCATACAGGAGAACCGTTATTAAATTTATTCAAACTTTTTTTAACTCTGTAGAATTTAATTATTAAGACCTTTAAATAAAATGTAGACAAATATTTGCAATATTTCAAAAACCATTATTTACACTAACAAAAAGAATATCTAATTCAATAACTCTCATTGTTTATTTTAATGAGTCGGGAATTTGATTTGGCTGATATACAGTTAGAAAATTGAGTAATAAATTTCACTATGATGTAATGAATATTTGTTGGTTATTTACTAATCTCATCAATACGTATAATTAAAAAATTGTAAATTCATATAGATGCAAATTTTTTAGTTAAAACTTTGTTGATAAAAAACTGTTGAATAACTTAATTAAACTGGCGAGGTTCAATTAATTCATACTTTCTCAAATTTATGTAACATGTACACAAATAAAATTTTTTCCTGAATATAAACTTAGCAAAAATCCTATAATTTTGAAATTTTTTAAAGCAATATCAATGAAACTGCCGAAGAGTCGTTTAAACTGGAATATGTAATGTAACACATTAATTTGGTAATATTTATTGTGACATTAGACTGTAATAAAGTTCCAAACTTGTATAATACAATGATTTTTTTTTAAACAAAAGTTTTCACTTGAAGCTAAATCTAGTTCGAGTGGGTATAGTTTGTACGATAAATCAATTGTGATATACTCGTACCAGAAGTTTTATCTGAACGAAAGAATGTTTACTTTAAACTCGAAATGTGAAATCAACCAAGAATAATACCTACTATTTCTAAAAGATAACGTTGGAAATATACGAGTGTAAAACATTTATTTAGAAAAATAGTTTATAACAATTTTATACGAAGGACAATATTTTTACTCCGTAACCAAAAACCGGACCCTAACATTTTTTTACAATTTAAATTTTATCTTATAAAAGAAATTTCTCTGAAGAGAATATGAAATGTAAATAAGAATGATGAAGCTATTAAAGTTCCTACATTCCAAATTATGCATAACGAGTCCCTAAATTTGCTTTTGAGATATAAAGAAAAAGCTAACAAACATTGTTCTTCAAATAATTAGTTTTCGTCCTTTGCCTATACGTAATTCCTTTCGGAATATTGAAAAATCCCAAAAATAAATTATTTTTGTATAGCTTTTCATAAAAGAAAAAACTTTGTTAATAATTGGAGGTTTATGTATTAATTTACAGGAATATCTATAGACAAGCACAAATCGTATACCCAAACATGGTGCGGTCGACCCAAACTTGTGTTCTACAAGACTAAAAGGACAAATTAATGTGCGTCATTATATAATCTAATCAGTCCCTTGTTAGACATTTCAATGCCGTTTAGTTATAGATTATTTTGAGTATGATATTTTATAGACTATAAATTGTATTGCAAAATTAGATCGTTAATTAACATTCTCAAAAGGTAGAATTTTAAATAGAAAATCATTTCTTCAAAATTTTATTCATACAAATTGAAGTACACATGTTAACTATTTTTCCATAATTAAGCGCTTAATACATTCAGATTTCAATTCCAATGACGTTCCAGTATCTGAAAATCCCTTTACCATAAATTTATAAAAGCATTGATATCATGTGTTCCTGCTCTGAATCACGTAATTGGATTGGAATCTTCTAATTACTAACGTAAATTAAATTAAATTATAAATATTGTACAAAATAATAAGTAATTATATTTTATAGTTTTTAAAACTTATGGAAATGTACCCACTTAATCGTATCATGTATTATTAGAAAAGAGATTCAATTGCTTTTATAGTTTCCTAAGTTTAACCTACACTGGACTTGGGCAACTTGTTTTACTTCACAACATAGAAATACTAATGGTAATTTTTTAACCAAAAAAGAAGAAAGAAAAATTGGCTTCCCCTGTAGAAAAAAACAATTCTAGAGGAGAATAATCTTCGCAAAAGCAGAAATTTATTAAAATACATTTTCTACTTGTACCAAAAGTGGCTATTTTTTTTATGATTGTGGACCCGAACGAGTTAAATTTGGCCTATCGTGCTAAAGCACTCAGGAACACTTAGGAGGATGGATAGAGGGATAATGAATTGCCAATAGATGCCTATGAACAGCTACCTTAAATTTTCTCATATCACAAGTGAGAGGAAAATAGGAACTAGGAGATCATTCCAGAGTTTAGAAGCCGTGCAGAAAAATGTGTATTGCGCCCGTTTGGTACGACAAGTGGAGATTTGTACTGGATACAGATGATGTGAATGAGCGAACCGAGTGTTTCTCGCAAAGATAACCCGAGATGGTATCAAAGAATATAATTCAGCAGCACAATAGCCGTTGTAATAACGATAATACAAAGAAAGACCATCCTTCTATGCTCAAGGGATTGTATGTGAGAAGTTAAGGACGGGCCATTTATAAGCCTAATCGCTCTCTTTTGAATACGATCAACGATACCGAGAGCGTATTAGGGAGCACTAACCCAGAGATGAGAATTATATTCCAGATGAGGCCGAATTTGGGTCTTATACAGCAGAAGGAGTTGTCGAGAGGTAAAGTACTGCTTAGATCTGTACAAAAGCCTCTTTTACGAGCAGCTGTTTTGGTAACTGACAGAAGATGGTCAACCCATGAGAGATTTGAAGATACAGTCATACCCAACAGAGTAATAGAGTATGAAAACTTAAGAACTGAGCCATTCATACTTACAACAGGAAATGATCGATCTTTTTGGCGGACACAAGGCAACACTGTCTTGAAATTACATGAACATGAGCTTGCTAATTGAAGTGTCGTTTACGTAACTTGTTTTACGTGGTACCTTGTCGTAGCTCTATCCAAGGAAAGGTGATATTACAACGTCGTATTATGCTACGAATCGTGCTTAATCTAATAACTTCATCTGTATTATAAGTGTTTGTAACTGGATAAGGATGTTGAAACTTAAGGATCCTACAATTACTTGCACAGGGTCAATACAAACCAATACCAAAGACCCTACATCGTCAATCGAAAGACGAATGTACCAGACGTTAGCAAAATATAAAAAAGGCATTCCTCTGAGTCGAATTGTGAGCTCGAGGAATTCTCCTTGCCATTCATTAGCACACTATCTGCTAGGTGTCATCACCCCCTTGTTGGGAACAACCGAATCTATAGTCAATGATACGCAGCAGTTCGTGGAAGCCATGAGAAACATTCAACCCAACTACGAAGAAATATTGCCAAACTTCGACATTGTGAATGACAGGCTTGAAAAGAACGAACGGTAAACACAATAATAATAAAGATCTACCAACATGAGTTTGGAATGGCTATGGGTTCGCCGCTATCACGCATAGTGAGCAATATATACAAGAAAGACTTCGAAGACCAAGCGATATCTGAATTCACGGAAAAACCAAGGATGAGGCTTAGAAATGTGGACTATACCATCGCAGTTTGACAAGAGCCCAACCACACGCTGGATGAACTCCCACATCATCTAAACAGCCGCACATCCCCATAAAATTCACAACGGAATTGAAGTCGGAACAAAAAGTGCCATTCGTGGATGTACAGGGTTGCCCATTTTCGACACTGGTTATCTCGGTAAATATTAAACTTGTCCATTTTGAATTTATCCCCTGTACGTTTTATTACTAGTAATAGAAGAAAATGTTTCCTTTGAAAGTTGCTTAGTTTACTAAATAGAATATTATGCCGCCCAAAAATCGCATATACCGGGTTAAGTTAAAAAGTTATCGCATCCAACTTTCTCATTTTAAATGGAACACCCTGTATATTTTTAGCCAAAGGAGTTGCATTTTAATTGTCTTTTCATACATATAACATTTAATATAGTTTATTATTTAAACAATTTTAATTTTTATATTAAATCAGTAGTAGGCTATGCATTGTGATGCAAGAAAATGAAATAAAATGTGGTGCATTTATCCACGAAGGTACTCAAATGGCCCTCCATTGCAGTCAATACATTTTTGTCAGCGATTTCTAACCGATTTTAGAGCATTAATAATATGAACGGGTTTTATTTTTCTAAATGCTGCATGGATTGCTTCAAGAAGCTGTTCCTACGTTTCATTGGTTCGTTTATTATTATTTTAGATGACCTCATAAAAAAATCAGGTCAGGTGAGGGGGCGGCCATCTAACATGTCCACATGGTCCCAACCATCTATCTGGGAAGCTTATATTTAAATATTCCCTGACTCTTAAGGCGTTATGACTGAGAGCACCATCTTGCTGAAACTATATATTAGTTCGTTCTTCCAAAGGTTCGTCATCAAGCAAGTTTAAAAGGTTAGTTTCCAGAATACTTAGGTATTCTTTCAATATTCGGGTTTTCTTCACAAATTGTATAGGCAAACCTGTGTCCTTTTAAAAAACAGCTCTACCCTGTCGGCGAACTGGTCTCAATAAATACGGGTTGGTATTAGACCAGTATCTTTCATTGAGGCGGTTTGTAATTCCATCATTTGTAATTATTGCCTCATCAGGCTATACGATTTTCTTATAAAAATTGGGAATTTCGTTACATTTATGTAAAAACCAACGGGAAAATTCAATTCTTCTCTCATGATATCCGGGGTACAAATATTATGCCAAGATTACTTTATATGGGAAAGTAATGATTTTTTTTCAATATCTTTTGAACCTTGGTTTTTGACAGCCCAACTGCTTTTTCTATTGTTGATATAGACCCGATATTTCCTTGCTGAAAATGAATTTGATTCTAATAACAATATTATGATTAGTATATAATTTTTAACATATATTATTGTAACAGGTCTCGGTTTACTAAAGCTTCCATAATTCTTCAGATTGTTTTATAATCTTTTAAAAATATCACCGAATGGTTGCTGCCTCTCAGGGTAACGTGGAAAATATAAGTTTAGGACAATTTCTTCATTTCTTTGACAGTCGATATATGTACGTAACATATCATATTTTTAATAGTTTTCGTAAACCATTTTATCTAACAGAAAACTCTAATCCTGTTTTATTTTCATGGCAACTAGATTTTATCCATAGCCTACTAAACTATTTATTAGGTAGGTATTTTTAGACATCGTACGAATATGAAGAAAAATTAAGAAGATGCTCTAAACTTGTAATTTGAGTAGACTTTCATTTCGTTTTCTTACCTCAAAATGTATGGCCTACTACTGATTTAATACAGAAATTAGAATTGTTCACTTATTTACATAATAAACTATATTAAATGTTATATGTATGAAAAGACAATAAAAAAATGCAACCTTTTTGACTAAAAATATACAGGGTGTACTTAGCAAACTAAGAAACTTCCATAGGAAACATTTTCCTGTATTGTTGGTAATAAAACGTGCAGGGGACAAATTTAAAATCGCCAATTTTTCGTTTTACCCCCGTATCTTCTAAACCAGCAAATATTTCAAAACTATACTTTTACCATTTTCAGTTTCTCCCAAATACATCTCATGACACCTATATCAGTTTTTGTTCAATAATTACCGAGATACTGGTTAAAGTGTCGCCTCGCTCGGCTGCGATGTAATGCAATCCACGCAGCATTTAGAAAAATAAAACCCATTCATGCTCTAAGATCGGTTAGAAATTGTTGCTAAACATGTATTGATTGCAACAGAGGGCCATTTGAGTACCTTCATAGATACCACACTTTATTTCATTTTCTTACATCGTAATGTACTACTAATTTAATATAAAAATTAAAATTGTTCACTTATTTAAACAATAAACTATATTAAATGTTATATGTATAAAAGACAATTAAAAATGCAACTCTTTTGGATAAAAATATACAGGGTGTTCCATTTAAAATGAGAAAGTTAGATGCGATAACTTTTTGAATTGACCCGGTAGATGCGATTTTGGGCGGCATAATATACTACTTAGCAAACCAAGAAACTTTGATAGGAAACATTCTCATCTATTACTAGTAATAAAACATACAGGGATAAATTTAAAATCGACAATTTTTCGTTTCACCCCGTATCTTCTAAACCAGCCTATATTCTGCTTTTACCATTTTAGTCTCTCCCAAATACATCTCATGACACCTATATCAGTATTTTTATAAGTTCAATAATTACGAAGATAACCAGTAAACGTATCGAAAATGAGTAACCATGTACTGGTACATAGGAATGAAAACACTTTCAGTGTATACAGGAAATCCACCTATACAGGTAGGTACCTACACTACACCTCCAATCACCACAAAAGTGTGAATTTAAGCGTGGTACGATAGAGTTGAAACAATACGTTCGAAAGAAGAGGACCTGAAAAAGAAAATATCGCCAATACAATATATACCACACACCTCGGACAAAATACGAAGGATAACCGGAAAATCAAGATATGTACTGGTTTCAAATCCACGAGAACGCTCAGCGGAATTCTAAGAATTGTGTATACAACCTACCAGGCGAATGCGGCAGATCAGTAGACCACTCAAAGTTAGAACATCTTCGGAACGAAAGACCATCGAACTGAATGGGATAACGGATAGTCGCAAAGGACGAGAATAAAACTCGCCGAAAACTAAAAGAAGCCACTTACATAACACTGGAAGAAAATCTAATAATCCAGGAAAGTGTAAATATGGAACCTATATTGATAACAATAATGCACGAAGAGCTGAGCCACAATATACCTGCGCAATATGTGAACTACTACCACGAAAAGGCAAAATTAATCTACAACTATTTCTACTATTTTGTTCACACAATGGATTAATTAACTGTTCTTCTTTGCTCAATGAATAGTAACTATTCCTAGCATGGCTATGAAATTGGATTATAATAAATTTTAATTAACCTTTGGATGACTAACCTTTTTAAGTTCAAGGATAACCAAGGGGTGAAAATGACCCTATTTATTTAAGGAAATAAAAACATTTATTTATAATTATTTTGATGTTATATTGTTTTAAATAAGTAAGAAACATAAGCAAAACGAATTTTTATTTCAGGTAACCAGAAAAAGTAGAACTATCTGTCTGAACTCATCGAAAGAAATAAAGAAATTAAAAAAAATACACTAGTTTAGGTCACCACAGGTATTACAAAACATGTCTTTTTTATCTGTGAATGTTTTTTATAAACAAAATGCTTACATGTGTCGCATTTGGACGAGAATTTCCTGTCGGAAGATCGACTGCAAAGTTTACAACGGCCACGTTTCTTGGGATTTTCAGGTGTCTCTGTATCTTCTGCATTTTCTAAACATTTTATTAGTACCATATCTATCGCTGTTTAAGTGTGTTTATGTAAACTTTGACGCAGCCGGGAGGGCGTAATAAACTCAAGACCCAAATCTCGAAGAAAGAGCCTCCTTCGAAATGATTTTAGTTTTTCGAAGTCGTCGTACTTATCAATATACAGCCTAAATACATTTATTCCACCTATGTCAATGAAATTGAAAAATGCAACTAGAGACCATTGCTTTGTGTTGTAACTGCATGCATATTCTTTGGTCATGTTATCTAAGGTATCTACTGTACCTTTGTGTTTGTTCTAATCCAAAATTATTTGGGGTTTGTAGGCTGTTTCATCACCGGATACGCTTCTATTTTTTTCTTTGGTACGTAACTTTCGCTTGAGTATTCCGCTCGTTTGTTTTGGGAATACACTGTATGGGCACCTCGCTACGACTTTTTCTAACTGTCCCTGTAAGAGTTTTTGATTGCTGTAGAAGTTGCTTTGACAACAGCAGTGCGGTGAAAATGTTTTTCGTGGTTACACTATATCCAGAGTCAAATCCATTTACTAATTCCAAAACAACTCGCTTACTATAACAGAAAAAAAATTATTTAGTTCCATTTATGATGTCGCCATCTATAGTCACCTTGCTCTTTTCTGGCATATTATTCGTCCCACAAAGCCCAAATTTGTATGCCATATTTATCTGTCTTGGATTTCATGTAGTCCCTAACTGGACATATTCCACGAAAAGAAACAAAGCCTTGTTACAGTTTGATGCAAAAATATCATATATTTCTCCTGTTGGAGCTAATTTATGTGAAGCGCGTCTTCCTGGGCGTGTTGCTAAATCATTAAACCTTAGAAATCGAAGTCAAGTGTTCATTCAGTCACGGAACATTGCTGCACGCAAAATAGGCCTCGGAAACTCGGGATTCTTGGTACTCAACAGCTCCAAAATTGTTTCGTGATTTGCCTTGAAGCATCCGACAAGAATTAATAATCCGATAAAGGCATACAATTCTATCTTATGACGGGGTTCCAGTTGTTGATTGTGTGCGATTGGTAGTTTCGAGAATAACAATTTCTATAACTTCATCGGGGAAAAAAGTTTGAAAGCTTCAGCCTTGGTTGTAAAATTTGGGCCATAATTAGTTCTCCCAGACCTTTTAGTTAGGATGTTCCTTGCTAAACGTGTGGTGCTTTTAGGTTTATGTTCATTTCACATATGCCATCTTTTGCCAACATATTTGCATCATTGTCACTTTATCCTTCGGTGTCTGTTGAACTATATTCAGCATTTGAGTCGTTTTGTAATAGTACATCCTCGTTTATTGATATTATTTCATCTTTTATATTATCATGAAAGACGCGCGTGCGCGTGCGCGTACATTCAGTAATAAATTATATTAATAGCAGGCTGATGGTTATGTTTTAATTTTTCAACTTTGACAAAATTGTTTTCAACATCTTTAACAATTTTATTATGTGTGATAACATGATATTGTTTTTTCTGGGTGAGTAATCTACAAAGTCTCATATGTTCTTTACGTCTTGTATCAAAGCTACGCTTTGTGGTTCCACACGAACAAGATAACTTATACACTCTACAAGATGATAATGGGTTTGAAACATCTTTAGGCGATCTTAAATGTTCTGTAATTTTTCTTGTAGGTTTAAAAATAGTCATAATGCCATATTTAATTAGGATTTTTTCAATTCTATCTGTAACATTAGCGATAAAAAGGAAGGAAAGCAATACCAACATTAAGAACTGGTTTTTCTTTAAGGTTATGACTAGAAAGTTTAATAACATTAATATCAGTAAGTGAATATCCATTATCTTGTAAAGATTTTGCTAAATATTTATATTCATCTTTCAAAAATTCAGGATCACAAATTCGTTTTGCTCGATCTACTAAAGATTTAATTACACCAATTGGATGGTGGTTGGATAATTTATGAAGGTATCTATCAGTGTGTGTCGGCTTTCTGTAACCTTAAAAGATAGTGAATTATTATTTTTAGATATTAATATGTCAAGAAATGGTAAACTTTCATTAGTTTCTTTTTCCATGGTAAACTGAATACTAGGATGTGTACCATTTATTAAAACCAAAAACTCATGCAGTGCCTCTTCTCCATGTCTCCAAATAACAAATGTGTCATCTACATATCTATACCAAACAAGGTTTTTTAGGTGTATTTTGTAACGCTAATGTTTCAAATTTTTTTTATGTAAAAATTAGCTATAACAGGACTAAGGGGACTACCCATTGCTACACCATTAATCTGTACATAAAATTTACTATTCCACTGAAAACAAGTTGTAGTAAGACAGTGCTGAAAAAGAATGGTTATGTTCTTTGGAAAAAGATGATCAATGTATTCAGTAGTTACTTTTAGAGGGACTTTTGTAAAATGGTATAATATAAAAATACTCCATTAAAGAAACCCAAAAAAGATAAGTATTTTACAGTACTAACATATTCTACGTTTGGAAAACTTTAAGGTACCTTTTTTATGAAAATAGGTAGAAAAGTCTACAGGACCCAAATACGGTAAACATTATTTACAAATAAACAATTTACCATTAAACTCCAAGCGCTGCAATTCATTCCTTTCATTACATTTGGTTTTCTCTTTCAATATAAGCATAACTTTATACATATGGCATACTGTACTGCTATATTTTACTGCTTTACTCATTTTTTTCCATAAATTTCATGGATTAAGTTAATTTTGTCACTATGCCATCTTACTTAAATTTGCTCTTGAAAACTTTAATAAATTTTCAGCAAAAATATTACCTTAATCTGAAGTAGTCTTTGCAGCAATTTTGTTGTGTATTAATTTTTCTTACAGTAAAATCTGTTGAAAGCTCTCTTGATTTTTAATCTTAAAAATGATTATTTAAAAATTTCGTTTCATAAAATTTTAACAGCATGTGGATGATTTAAAGAACATTAAGTTGATAATTACCAACTCTTTACACAGTGCAAAGTACATATTCACATCTAGTGTATTTCTAAGTAATTTTGCCCTAAAAACAAACCCTACGTATAGTTTACAATTGATTTGTTATTCCTGATTTATTGGTACTACGCAATTTTGAAACTTCTAAACGGTATGAATTAGACAATAATAAGTTAACCTCACGAATAGCTTAATAAAAATGGAAGCAGAAATTCCGATCTTGCCATTATGTTTAGAAGTATAACGTTATATTTTAGTAAGCTCATAAATACTTCTTTGATTTCATAACTCAGAAACTTATCTAATTTACGTGTTTATAGTAAATAACTAAACAAATACGACTTGAATGTTCCAGCATTACACATTTAAGTTAATGCGAGATCGTCAAATACCACCTCGAAAAACACCACTTAATAACAACAAGTTCATTTCAGTTAAATTACTTTGTTATAGCTCTTGCAAACTCGTTGTGAAGTAATGAGCAAAAGTAAACAAAGGCGTAATTACTGGTTCCAGTAGTTTATCAAGAAAGTTTACTTTTGAACACTTAATGGCGTGGAAAATTATTCACAAGGAAAGTTAAAAAAGATAGTTTCTGAATTTAAATATATCATCAATCAATCTGACTGAACTTAAAAATAATAACATTGACCGAATATTTACTACTTAAACAGATTAACTTATTGAATCTAAACGTTGCTTTTGTGATTTTTAACATGAAACCTGACAAATTATTTACATTATTGTTTGAACAACATTAATCATTAAAAAAGGTTTTAGAAAAATTAATTTATTAAAACAGCATTTAATGCTGCTAGAGTATACATTAAGACATACATATCGATTGAAACAAAAGGAAACTAATAACCAGCGTCTAATAGATTTAAACAAGTAAAAAAAACTCTAAAGCCACAGAACTTAGTTTTTGGTGATCGAGAGAATTCATTTCTCCAAGCACACAACAATATAAATGTATCAATACAGGTTTTGTGCAACATCGATCCAAATGCTAACCAACACTCATGGATCATAGAATTTAGCTCTTGGTCATCGAGAGAACCCTTTTCCGCTTCCCCAACGAAACTGGTGGATCAATACAGATTTTGGGCAAACTTTAATTCAAATGTTAACCGCCACTCATAGGCCACAGAACTTAGTTCTTGGCCGTCAAAGCAATCGATTATGTCGTGACCGCAACGAAATTGGTGTAGCAATATAGATTTTGGGCAAAATTTAGCCCAAATGCTCAATAACGCCTACAGATCACATAATTTGGCTCTTGATAGCTGAGCAATTAATTTTGGCCCGATCTGAACGAAATTGCTGCATAAATAAACGTTTTAGGCAAAAACCGACTGAACTGCTGACAAACACTTATTTGTCATAGAATTTAGCTCTTAACGATCGAGACAATCAATTTTACAAAATTGGTGTATAAATATAAATTTTGGACAGTATTCGGCCCAAATATTGACCAACACTTATGGATCACAGAATTAAGATCTTCCTCATCTAGAGAATTCATTTTGCTGCATCCCCAAACAATTAGACATCAACAGAGATTTTGGGTAAAAATTAGCTCAAATTCTAACATTCACAGTTGGCAATCAGTTTTGACGCGACAATGATGCATAAATACAGATTTTGTGCAACAATAGGCCAAATGCTGAAAAACACACATGAGTGACATAATATAGCTCTTGGTGATTGAGACAATCAATTTTTTTGTAGGCACAACAATATTGGTGTAGTACTCATGGACTACAGAATTTAGCTCATTTAGAGAATCTGTTTTCCCTCGTTTCCAACGACAATGGGTCACGTAATGTTTCACATGGCCATCTAGGTAATGAATTTTGTCATGGCCTCCAACGAAACTGATGTATCAACGTAGATTTTTTGCAAAGATAGTATTTAAACTAAAACTAAATCAAACGTGACATATTTTTGTTTTGTTTTACCATTGACACACTGTCAATTCCTTTCAGGTTCATATTTCTTATTGTTAGTTTTTTACCTTATTATTACTCGCGATAGGTATGTTCTTAGTATAATTTAATTTATAAATAGCTTTAATTATATTTGTAGCTTGTCTTGATAAAGGAATAAAGCATTCTCAGAGCTTGATACATTAACAAACGGTTTGTTTTACTTTTTGGCCTACGTAATTGACTACATTCCCCAATGCACACACACACACACACACACACACACACACACACACACACACACACACACACACACACACACACACACACACACACACACACACACACACACAGATATATATATATATATATATATATATATATATATGTATATATATATATATATATATATATATATATATTATGATATTATATATATATATATATATATATATATATATATATATATATATATATATATATATATATATGTACCGGTGGTCGTAAAGAAAGGAATAAATTCAATATCTCGTAAAGAACAATTTTTTTCAACAATCGCTCGGACCCGTCGATTTTATATTTTTCAGGGCATATTTTGCGAAAAAAATTTTATACAGGGTGTCTCAAAATGATTTGCTAAAAATTTTATTATTATTATTATTATTATTTTTCAGCATATTTTGAAAAAATTTGCTAAAAAATTTTTTTTCAAATTGCAACCCAATTTTTTATTGCATTTTGAATTACCCTTACAATTCTAAACATTTGTCATGTAGCATGTGCTATACCTAAGTCCAAGCGTTTTGGAGTTATTCGCATTCAAAATTTAAAAATTGAAAAAGATCATAAAGAAAACGAAAAATAAAATAATTTCTATAACGTTTTATTATATCGAAAACAAAGATTCGTAAACTTAAAAATAATTTTATTTCAGCAAATGTTCGAAATGTTCTCCGTTAG
>JARFJB010001756.1:1520000-1522500 GCA_036346205.1 Vesta saturnalis
AGACATACATATAGACATATATAGACATATATATAGATATAATAGACATATAGATATAACATAGACATAATATAGATATACATAGACATATATAGATACATAGACACATAATATAATATACAATAGACATATACATAGACAATAGACATATATAGAATAAAACATATACATAGACATAATAGACATATATATAGAACATAGACATATATAGACATACATAACATACATAGAATACAATAGACATAATATAGACAACAAATACATAGAATATACATAGATACACATATAGACATAATAGACACATAGAAACATATAGACATACATAAATATATATAGATACATACATAGAATACATAACATATATATAAATATACATAGAACATAAGATAACAGACAATAAAAGACAACATAAGACATAATAGACAACATAACACAAGACACAAGACACAAGACATACATAGACATAACATAGACAAAGCATACAGATAACATAGAAATACATAGACATATATAAGACATAATATAGACATATATAGAATAATAGAATAAATAGACAACATAATATATATAATAGAACATAAATATAAACATAATATACAAATATATAATAATAGAACATAGATACATATAAATAATAAACATAAGACACAATAGAAAACATAACATATAAAAAAGAAAAAGATATAATAAAATAGACATAAATAGAAATAATAACATATAAATACATAATAACCAAAGACACAAGACACACACATAGACACACACAGACACACACATAGACACACACACAGAACATAGACACACACACAGACACACACACAGACACACACACAGACACACACAGACACACACAGAAACACACACAGACACAACAACACAACACAAGACACACATAGACACACATAGACAACAAAGACAACAAGACAACATACATACACAACAAAGACATAATAACACATAGACATCAACACAGACAACATACACAGACACACAGACATAGACACATATAGACACACACAGACAGACAGACACACATAGACACACACAGACACATGACACACACAGACACACAACATAGACATACATAGCACATATGACACATAGACATACACAGACACACACACAGACACACACACAGACACATACATAGACACACACAGACATACATAGACACATACATAGACAATACAACAGACACTAGACAAACAGACACACACACAGACATATCACACACAGACACACATGACACAATACTAACACACAGACATACACATAGACACATACAATAGACACACATAACATAAACACACACAGCATACATCACACAGAACACACACACAGACACATACAGACATACAGACACACAGACACACACAGACACACACTAGAACACACACACAGACACACACACAGACACAAACACACAGACACACACAGACACACACAGACACACAAGACACACACAGACACACACATAGACACACATAGACATATACACATAGACACATAACATAGACACATAAGACACACATAGACATATAGACAACTAAGACATACATATAGACATCACATAGACACATAGACACATAGACAATACATACACATAGACACATATAGACACACATAGACACATACATAGACACATAGACACATAGACACACACTAGACAACACATAGACACACAGACACATAGACACACAGACACATAGACACACATAGACATAGACATAGACACACAGACAACATAGAACACACATAGACAACATAGACACACATAGAACATACACAGACACACATAGACACAAACACAGACATACACATAGACACACACAGACACACATAGACACATCAGACACACATAGACACAAGACATAGACACATAGACAATATAGACAATAACATAGACACATAGACACATAGCATACTATAGATATACACAGACACACATAGACACACACACATAGACACAATAGACACATAGACACACACAGACACACAGAACACATAGACAACACAGACACACATAGACACACATAGACACACAAGACACAAAGACACATAACAAACAAGACACAAGACAAACAAAGACACAAAGAACAACAAGAACAACACAACACAACAGACAACACACAACACAAGACACACAACACACAAACACACAACACACAAAACATATAGACACACAAGACACAACAACAGACACAAGACATACAGAACACAAGACAACACAAGACAAACAAACACACAGACACAAGACACACAGACACACACACACAAACAACAGACAACACAACAACACAACAACACACAGACACAACAGACACACACAACATACAAGACACACACAGACACAAGACACATAGACACAGACACACACATAGACACAACACAGACACACACAGACACACACAGACACACAGACACAAGACACACAGACACACAGACACACACAGACACAAACAACAGAACACATAGACACACAAGACACACATAGACAACA
>JARFJB010001756.1:1527500-1865000 GCA_036346205.1 Vesta saturnalis
TGTTGCAAGACCGAATCTGTGGAAGTTTCACCACCATCCAAGTACAAGTACCATACTACTATACTTTCCTTACCTTTACGGCTCACTTAGTAACACGCTTGGAAGTTAGCTGCAAAAAATATCACTAACTCTTAAAGTAAAGCTCAATTTAAAAATCGTCGATTAAGTATATCATTGTATAACATAATATAACGTTTGTAGTGTTATCAAATGTTCACATCGATTAAAAAATTAATTCAAAAATGAAAATCTGTTTTGAATTGGAAGTTGGCAAAATTGTAGTTAATTGGTTTATGCGAAATATTTTTTAACGGCGGATATCATTCAAATTTGCCGCCAACAAGTTTAATGTAGGAATAAATGGCAATAAACTATTGCAAGAAAAAGAAAACTATTGCAAATAAACAACAAATGCTAATATTCTATTCTAATATTCTAAAAGAGAAAACAAATTTTGTATGAATTAAAAAATACAAGCAAAAAAAATATTGTTGCTTTAAAAGGTGCGGAGCATCCCGAAATTTAATGAAATGATTTTTTGGTCCATTCTACAAATTCTAGCTTTTTTGAGGCGTGATTGAGCACCCACAAATGGTGCGATGATTTCTTGTTCCAAATTACTAACCCTCAATAAATTTCAATTCAATTGGTCCAATTTTTTCAAACATACATTCCAAATGTGATGGTTGGAGGTTCTTAGATTAAAAAGGGATTTTCTATTTAGTTGAACCTTACACTGTAAAAATATCAGCTTAACTATTGTATTCGTGTATACTAGGAGTAGGCGATTATACGTTTCAATAATCGATAATCGATTACTGAAAAGAATCGATTTGTTTATTAATCGATGATAAAACAGTCGATTAATCAAATAATCGATTAATCGAACGATAGTTGGAGACCGTCAAAATTAGGGAAATAAATAATTCGTGCAATAAAAATATAATTGGGTAAAAGTTAAATTTATTCATGCTTTTACTGTACAAGTAATGTAAAACAGTGGTATATATGTATAAGGTAGGGCGGAAAGTTGAATGTACAAATAGGGGTGTAGATTATAAGCTTCAAATTCGATAATCGATTGTCGATTAACTTTGATTAATCGCAAAACAAATAGTTGATTAATAAAATAATCGAACAATCAAATATTCGATTAATGAAATAATTGATTAACGAAATAATCGATTATTTTTACAACCCGATTAATCTATTATAATCCACCCGGATGAACTGTTAAAAATTATTTTGGAATCAAGTGGTCCTAAAATGCCAAAAAAAACGTGAAAAATGAGGGGTAAAAATTGTTTCTCAACCTTTTGCGGTACAACACAGTACACAAACGATTGATACAGTTCGTACAAATAAATGAAAACATTTTACAACGTACCTTCTATGATATAAAAAAGGAAAAAACGTGCTACCAGTAGAGTTTATTGAGAATATCAACTAATAGCAATTTGATCAAACAAATTAAACAATAAAGTACTTATAGTTAAATAAATGAGTAAAACAGTACTATCTCATTCTATGTAATAAAATATCAAACATCATCTACGTTAATCTTACCGTACATAGGGTTATATGGTATTGATTTTCATGAAATGGAGCTATATCTATACGGTATTTATAATACCGATACCTCCCCTCTGATGTACGTTCACTTTTGTGTTTGTAAATTTCAATCCTATTAGTGATAAGTGGGAATGTGCACTCTAACATACGAGTGTAATGTATAGCAGCGCCAGCTTAAATCATGCGGAATTTAGTTAAAAAAAATAACAATTGGCATTACATTGTCGACCCAAAGGCATTATGAACCGTTTCCAGGGTAAAAATAGTACTCTGAAGTAGCTTGTAAAAAATAAGTGTGATTGATAGATTTTATGTTTGTATTTTCTTTTCTATGTTGAAATTAATACAGTTTGTATAAAATAAAATAGCGTGTAGTGTAGTTTTACGGAAATACATTTCACTTGAGAGTAGGTGTAATGAAAATCAACGTAGATTAATAAACACCAAAAACTTACTCACTCAAATAATGCATCACAAATCGTTTAAACTGTGAAGGGTCTTACATTTTAAACACCGAAATAGGCAGAGATGAATGATAAATGAAGAATTGTGGTAAGAATGAAAATGAGTTTTACCCTCTACATGGCCGAATTCCATGGAATTCAAATAATATGTAGATTATTTTTTAATATCCACGACCATTTAGGTAAAGTATATTGATGAAAAATAATTTAACAAATAATCAAACTTAATTGGAAATGTTTTGATAAAATCAGTAGATGAGAAATAAAGAACGAATGAAAAATGTTTTATCACTTTAATCGTGTAATTGCCATCAATAAAATTTTTCTCCTAAAATGTTCCATTTTAACTTTGTTTTACAGGTTATAATTTGTTTTTCTGCCCTAAGTGAATTTCAACTCAGTTGAGCAGCATTTATAAATTTATATAAAATCTTAATTAACTCATTTTATATCTGAGTGTCTCAGTTTTCATAATTATCAAAATTTACATTTTAGAAACAACTCCAAATTTTCATCAAAAAGAAGCATTTCGCAAAGGAAAAGCATTTCTTACGTATCATAATGAATCTCAAATAGTAAACATAAATGAGATGGCGACGGTAATTAAACAAACATTTCCATATTGCAACAACCGATTTTAAGAATACTAGGTAACTAAAATTCTTGGTGTTGAACAAACCCACCCACTTGAAAATCTTTTGTGTTATTACATAATGATTCAAATAGCAGTTACTTCATTGCTTTGTGTATTTAAACCCGCGGTTTGGTTCAACGTAATATGCATGTATTAGATTTTTAATTACTATATTATTCATAATACGTGTATTTGTTTACTAAAATATGTTCAATGGAGGTGAAAAATTCCTTTTGTTTTGTTAATTTTCAAAGAACATCCGTTTTAAACGTGATCAATTTGCGCTTTTTGTACTTATTTGCTTAAATTTACAGACAACAAAAATTATTTACAGAATTTTTACAATTGGAAAAAGTTAGTCTAAACTATCACGCTCTAAAATAGGAACACATAGCATTACAAAATCGTTACAACAGATGTAGTACTTTAAGTCTAAAAGATAAATCGAGACGTGACTCCCTGACGGCAACGGTTCAGTTAAATGAATACACAGCACTAACAAATATACATTCTTTTAATAATCGTATCTCGCGAATTTGTTGGAAATATGTCAATCAATTATATTTGTTTAGGATAACTATGCACCCTCTTTTTCATAACAATAATCTATGTCAGAATCACGTTTAAACCTTCATGTCGGATAGAGATTAATAGACATAAATACATGTTACATTAAAAAAAAATCTAAAGCCGCCCGCTTCTATAAGATATCAATAATACAGTTTAACCATTTTCATTCATATTTAATTAATTTTTAGACTTACCTTGCGTTATATTAAGATACTATATAAAGAAAAGTTATGTAAAATTAAATTTTCTTTAAAAAATATGTCTACACTTTTTCTTATAAAATTAATCGTTATTCAGATATGTTTAAGGTCTATATCTAGGTATTTTTATATCTTTGAAATATACCGCTGTTTAGCGATTGTAAAAAAAAGTCGATTGCATAACCTTCTATACCTACATACGTAGGAAAGTCAAAATCGCAATTAAACCATAAAGTTTGATACATGCTTGAATGCAGAATAAAAAGCGATTCTAATATTATGTATAAAAAAGTCAGGACTTTATTTAAAAAAAAACAAAGTTGATGATGGCTACTTGAAAACGAAACGTCGAATTCCAATTTGCTGCATGCCATGTTAAAGAACGTTAAAAAGTATCTGTAGAAGGTTCTCTTACTTTTTATTTAACATCAACCACAAAGTAACAATTCGTCAAAAACGAAATCGTGAAAATTCGCATAACTTCGGAACGGTTCTGAATTTCGTCAGTTTAAAAATGTCATTTTACTAAAGTCCAAAATGCCCAACTTTTCCTCCAGTTAACCGAAATTGCACCACGGTCTATCTCAGTGGAAATTACTGTAATTGAGAACTCTTTTTGAACTGGTAGTGAGGGAGGCAAAGATGTATCCGTAGGTATAACCAGTATAAAGCATTTTGTTTGTTGGACGCTATTCAATTTATAGACTTAATAATTAAAATACAACAAAAATTGAGAAAGTTGTACCTTATTAACATAGGTAATCTGAATAGACACTAAACAACTGTAGTTATCTGTATAATTAATAAAGCAAAGTGTCTGATTAATATCATCATAAAATAACTCAAACGATATTTCTCGTAAAGATTTACGACTCTAAAATTACTAAATTCAAGACAACTACATAAGCTTATAATCTATATTTACTTAAAATTAAAAATGTAATATGATCAAGACTGTATTTAATAATAAAACGTGTTTTGACCTATGTCAACAAATATTACGGTTAATGTAGGTTATGAACTCACAGGTTTTGTCTTAGAACCAGAATCCAGCTGTTCCTTTATAATCGTGTAAAAACAAAACTACACTGATTTGTTTACTTCCTTAAAACGTACTTTGCACAAAAGGATATGTATTACTTGCATGTACTCAAAATAAATATAACTTCATCTTAAAATGCACTGTAGTATGATATATTCATTTCCCATTTATAAGACACACACACGATAATTTCCATTTGCCAATAACGTACAAATAAACGAACTGTAGACCATACATGAAGGTAACGTAAGTTCCATAATCTGAACGTAAGGTAAGGTACGATAATTTTCATTTGTCTTCAACGTACAAATAAACACAAACAAACAGCAGGCAGTAATGATACAAAGGTATCACCATTTTTAATTACTATAGGCAAAAATTGCATATCATCCTGGTCATGCACGCCATTTTATGAATCCTTTCGTGACGTCATACAGCACGATTTTGCAACGAACAAAATTTTTTAAATTTCCACTTAAGTCCAGCGGTTTCCTTAATGTAAAGGCGCACCTTTCTTTGTTCCCTAATAAATATAATATATACGAAAATGTAATTATAAACCTTACATACCTTACAAAAGGGAAGCAAAACTTAAACATAATGTAATGAACTGTATGGCAGAACAGACGGAAAGGAAGTGACCCAAGTGTCAAAGCATGTTGAGTTGTGCACAAAACTTAGACCATACTATACTATATACAGAGGTACTCGTAATTATGTAGACTAAAGAGAAAATATTGACATATACAAAAATTTAATTATTGAAAAAAAAAGAAATGCTTAAATATGCTAATGTAATGTAAAATGTATTTATCAATAATAATGCAAATTTAGAAACTTGATTAAGGTAACGATAACCAAAAATTGAAAACAAATTAAGGTAACAATAGCCAAGAATTGGCACTTTACATCCCCAGCTTGTGTAACTTTAAGGACAAAGCTGACATACTCCAATTACCTGGTATCTACAAATTGAATTGCGAAAACTGTGAATCTATATACGTGGGTATGACCACACATAACATACTGACTCCAGCTAAGTAACATCTTCAACAAATAAAAAACAACAAAGGTACCCAGATTTCACATTTCGCGGAACATATACTATCGAAGGGACATGATTTTAAAATAAATAACGTAGAGGTCTTAAACTCAGATAGCAATTACCTAAACCTTTATAAAAGTTTAAATTTTATATTAATTCTTTCCTCAAAAAAGATGTTAATTTACTTAACGAAGTAATTAGTCAGACACTCGTGATACCGAAAGTTGTCAGTTGTTTTAATAATATACATTAACTAATTTCTCTTATTAATTAGATTGGATTTATTTTAATTGTTAATAGTCAGATTCTTGTAATTGTTGGTACTTAACAGGTATTCCCACATTTTACTTATCTTCATTATTTTATATATAATATATTCATTGTGACCATGCCGTTAAAGTAAAATAGTTTTAATTTAATGTTTACACATACTTCAATTAATATTTGACCGTTACTGTATAATTTGCAAGTATTTTAAGCATTTTAGTTTGTAATTGACATCATTTTTGTAGTTCCTTCCTGAAGGTGATACTTTAATTTATATATATATATATATATATATATATATATATATATATACATCATACATATTTAAGGTCATTGTGGAGCCCGTACGACATACTAACAGTACGCTCTCAAGCCCGAAAAAACGATACGAAGCCCGACTGCGGGTTTCCTAAGGTACCAATGTGTATATCATCAAAATATGATTGTACATATGACAAAACGCGTAAATACGAATTTTAGGGTAAGCTCCATAATATACCTTCGCATGTATATATAGCTTGTCTGAATATACTAACCTGACTTTATGTAGCCCAAGCAATTGCAACTATGTTTGGGCTACTTGGTATATACCAAATGAATCCGAATTTGAAACATCGATTTATTTGCAAATTATTATGTTAAGAAACGCCCACAGAATGTGGTAAACAAAAATAAATATAAGTTTAAAAAAAAATATCCAAAAATTAAACTCTTGAAATGTAAATTGTTAATTGTTAGTTTAAACTATTCTTTTGTAATTGTTACATGCAAAAAAAATTAGATAACAATTAGTTTGAAACCAATTAGTCTAGAAATAACATAAGAATATTGAAAATTCTACACAATCAATTTAAAGATATGTGTCTACATGCGTAAGGAAATTAAACAAAAGACCTTTGTCTAGTGCTTAAATTATTTCGATTGTATAGGATTGGAGGAATATTTAATTATTCATAAAACTAATATACAAAATAGGAAACTAGTATCGAATTTTTAGGATTATTATTTTTCAGTTTGAAGTGCAGAAAAACAAACAATATTAAATATTAAACTAATTCTTACTTTG
This sequence comes from Vesta saturnalis, assembly GCA_036346205.1. Taxonomy (NCBI): domain Eukaryota; kingdom Metazoa; phylum Arthropoda; class Insecta; order Coleoptera; family Lampyridae; genus Vesta; species Vesta saturnalis. The sequence goes on from JARFJB010001756.1 coordinate 1,534,361, forward strand.
TATCTTCACTTACATGTGAGATAAGTTCCACGTAAATGCTACATTTCATATTGTAGTTGTCAAGATTTCTTTGATGTTAAAATTCAGCGTACTTCCTTAAAATTAAATTTTGCGTGAATTACTAAAAATGTTCAATTAGCTTTGATAATCAAGACAACAGATAAATGGTTACTATTGGCTTAGTTTTGCCAAAAAATCTCTTATTCACGAACATTGTATATTATTGTAACACCTGTGTAGGTATAACATGTAAAACTATCTACTACAGATTACTATTTTTGTTGATGGGTACAAATTTAAAAGTATTTGCATTAAGCTCAACGCTACATTTACAATTAATGTTATGCGCGGATTCGTCAACTACTGGGCCTGGTATTGTTAACGAGTTTATTTAAAATTGCATTAAATAGTATTACAACTTAAACATAAACATTTACCCAATTTACAGTGTCTAAAAATCGCCCTTTTAATTTAAATGTGAAACATTTTTTTCTCGCCCATAATGTCTTGTGTGTTTATATTTAAAATATTGTTGTTGCGGTTCTACACGAGTACTCCTAAATTCATATTTTGTAACAATTTCTTGGTATACTCTAAAAACATTTTTAAATTTTTGTACAACATATAAGTGCAAATTGAAATTCATTGGGTTATATAAGCACCGATGCGTCTATTTGTCGAATATGAAGTCTCCACTTGTGGTAGATCAGATAATATTGGATGTCACTTCTAACCACGCTGACCCTGTATTTTATCCCTACAAATACTGAAATTATAAAAAATGTGGGGACCATATTTCTAAAAGAAATTAACCCTTAATTTCACCCCCACCCTACAAAAAATGTCAATAGCCGTCCTGTGAAATCCATTCTTGTTCAATAAGGAACTTATCATCCAAGTTTTAATCTCCTAATGGAATTAACCAGGAAATTGACATCGATCTCCATGTTCCACCTTGTTAAGGAGAGCATCTTTTAAAATCATTTCTTGTTTTACACCTTCACCATGTAGGCTCTCATACCTGAAAATTTCATGTCTCTAAGTTAAATACTTCGGACTGTGGATTGATGGGTGGATTAGTCAGTCAGTCAACTTTGTGATTCACATATAAAAATTATTAAAGTCGTGATAGCCTTAGTTTTCACAATAATATGTCAATTTAAAAGAGATTTATTTTTTCACATATCCCATGGGCAATTTTCACTCACCGTGATATTTAAATGTGTTAATATGATTCCCGACGGACGCCAGAAGTGTTGCCGAAGTGCAAAGCATATTATGACTAGTACATAAATCTTCATCTGTCAGACACATGTTACAGTCAAATCAAACGGATTTACCAAGGTTTGTTTTTGTAAAACTATGAAGCTTCCTGCTTGGTATAGAGTATCAATATTCGAGGAGTCGTTTTTATATTCCCGGACTAGGCAATTTGCAATGTTAATGTAATTTTTCATTTTATTGATTTTAAATCACATATGCCATGGTAACGTGTTTGACAATTTACAAAACAATTGCAGCGTTATTAGTTCTAATATCTGTTGTCAGTCTCAAAATGGACAAACTTGAATATCGAGCTTTTATAAAGTTTCTTACAAAACAAGGAAAATCTCCAAAAGTTATGCGTCAAGAAATGTTGATTGTATACGGGGATAATTGCCCTTCCAAGTCGACTATTTGTGAATGGTCAAAATTGTTTAAACATGGCCGAGAATAACTAGATCAAGAACCCCGTCCTGTTGACGTGATCACTTCGGATGTTATTGAAAAAGCCAAGTGTTTGGTATTGGAAGATGTAAGATTAAAGAAGCGAAAATTAGCGTCTTTACTAGGAGTTTCAGAAACCACAGTTTTCAGAATTTCCACGAATGCTTACACCTTTTCAAATGCTTACTCGAATGGAGAAGTGTGAAGAATTTTTGGCGCTTTGTGGGGACGAACCAAATTTAATTATCAATCGACTTATCACCGGAGACGGAACTTGGGTCCATAATTTTAATCCTGAGTAGAAACAAGAGTCGATGCAGTGGCATATTAGGGGTTCCAGTCCTCCCAAAAATTTTAAAGTCGCCCCTTCTGCAGGAAGTATAATGGCAAGTGTTTTTGATTATCTGAAGAAGGGTGGTACAATCACAGAGAGTATTATGCAAGCTTAATGCATCGCCTCAGAGATGTTATTAAAGTGAAAAGACGCGGAAAACTAACGCGAAGGGTTCTGCTGCTTCATGACAATGCACCAGCCCATAAGTCAATACTTTCAAAAGCTGCCGTTGCTAAATGTGGCTTTGTAGAAATTGATCCGCCTTATACTCCAGATTTAGCCCCCAGTTACTATTTTTTGTTTCCAGATCTCAAAAGAACACTAAGGGGAAGAAAATTTAGGGACGATGATGAACTTATATCCGCTGTTAAAAGCCATTTTGAGAGCAAACCAAAAGAATGTTTTTATAATGGGTTAAAGATGTTATTGAAACGATGTAATTGAAAAGCAAATTGGAAAATAAATTTCTGTTGTTCTAATCTACTCTTATCATGCCTCCTGCGAGAATATAAAAACGACCCCTCGCATGTATAAAATAGTTGCCTTTGTACACAATATTTATAATGTTGAAAGAGGTAAATTCATCGTAAAGGCAAGCACCGGTAATTTCTAGTATAAGCGCACTCTACGAAACCCCAAATAAATAACTAAAAGCAAGAATATTACGTTAAATATTCTGCCCTTGACATCAGAGTTTTTTAGTCATCTTTGAACGTTCCAATTTTCAAACCCTTGAAAATAATTATTATACTATATTTGAAACTTCTCTGGAACAAACCTAAAATCGTCCTCTAAATCTAGCATTTTGCTATAAATTATTATTAAATAAATCAACTAATGCATAAATTTCTTAAATTTTTATTGTTTTCCTAGAAATATGAAGATATTAACACCGCATACCGAAAGGTTAAATAATCGTATTTAACATAGCATCTTGTCCTTGTTTACTATGTAGAAAAAATTAACTAACACAAATGTTCTGGTTTATTTTTAAATTACCATTATTTTATACTTAATTGGCGCGAAATAATGAAAACGTGCATAGCATATGTAACATTTAATACTTCTTAAGTTTAACGACTAAATGACCATTTAAAAACTTTACGGACTAGACAGTGCATTATATTTATTACAATGAATAATGGGTTTAAGCTAAAAAAATGAATGGAACTTTTGTATTAAAATAAAGTGTTAATTGCAAACACTCTGTACCTATAGCAAGAACTAAGCTTTAGAGATGATAACGATTTATTTATAGTACCTTTAGAAAATTGCTTATAACATAACGAACAAGCATCCAATAAGTGTATTATTTCAAATATAGCGCAATCATGGATAAATTTATTATTATTAAAAGTACTAACAAACATTTTAAAATGTTGAAGATGATAGCATTACTAAATTAAAATAATCGATTAGACGTGTCGCTTTGATTTTTAATTTCCGTTAGGATCAAAGAAGTATTATTCTAATTTTACAAATTTTAAAGCTCTCAAATTTATTATGTCAGTGTAGTTAGCCATTTTCGTGTATGTCATATTACATGCTTTATCTTTGATGTCCTGCTACAGTTTGCTTTTACGGCGGCAACGTTGTCGAGACTCACAAGTACCTAAGACTATATACTCTGTATAAAAAAAAGAATTGTGAAGCAACCCCTACCTCATATTCATAGCGACCTGATAACATATCGGGCTCAACCGAGGTCTTGAGCTACTTGAGAATGTTAATTGTAATAATATTTTTTTAGGATAAATATGCAACCCTTTTATTAATGCGTTCAAAACGAAAATAGCCAACAATGTAAAAACAAAAACAATAATCGATATCAGATGGACGTTTATAACTTCATATCAGATAGACGTTAATAGATATACCGATAATTTAAACATTTTCAATTCTATTTAATTAATGTTCAGACTTGGTTTGCTTTATATTAAGAAACTTTACAAAGAAAAGTTATGTAAAATTAAATTTTCTTTAAAAAATATGTCTACACATTTTCTTATAAAATTAATCGTTACACACAAATTGAAAAATTCTGAACGCTTAAATTTTCGATTAGGAATTTTTTGCCGCTAAGTTACGCGTCACATCAAAAATTGCATAGAACGTAATTAATTGACATGTTTAAGGTCTATTTGTGGGTATTTTTATATCTTTGAAATATTCAAGTTTTTCAGAAATATTTGATAAAAGCCAAAAACTACTTCTACTAAACCCCTCTCCGCCGCTCAATTTCTCGCAAAATCTAACCAACTCCAGTAGAATTGAAAATAAGCTTAAATACTAAATTTGAAGAGCGTGCGGTGCGCTGTTGTCATTCTGGAGTTGTTCTGGATACTAGTATATATCCACACATACAGACATCATGACCGATCTTGGCGAAACTTTGCGAAACGTTGTAAAATAAACTAATTAGTCGATTTGGCGATAGTGAAAAGCAATCGATTGCATAGCCTTCCATAGCTACATATGTATATGTAGGTTGAAACGTAAAAAATGATATAAAACAATAGTTTTACTTTTGGTACAATTTACTTACGTTTTTCTCACAATTATACAAATTCATATACGTTACGTAACTATTGGGAAACTGTTAAAATCTTGTTACAATTATTATTAATTTCAGCCTTTTCAAATAAATAACACATGTTATAGTGTAATTTGTCTCTAGATAATCTGAATTGGATAACTAACTCTAAGCATTAAATTCGAGCCATCTAACACAATAACGGAAGCTTTTCAAAGAAGTTCATTACGATGTTTCCGGAGTTTCCAGCTACTAACTACAATTTTTACATTTTAGTGGTTAATACGTTGCTCTAAAATTTAATTAACTAATCAGAGACAAAGTCTGTGCTATGCTAAAATCGATATAACTTTACGAGTATTTTTAGTAATACAGTATGTTGTAGATTATAGCAAGGAGCTAATAAATCTTACTTTTTCGTTTATAACAAGTAGAGGACGAAACGCATGTGGGTTTCACAATGGGTTATTTTTTATAGACTATACATTTTGCTTATGGATATTCGCAACATGTACCCGTATCTGTTTTATATTGCAGGATACTCACTTTTACTCGTAACAGTGGTAATTTTCCTTCAATAGTATGAAAATGTAAACTTTCACCATTATGATACATAATTAAAATAGTTAGCTTTTGGATTTAAATGGTGTATTTTTACATTTATATTTATATAAGTCTATACGTTTCGATAACTATTACAGTTATCGTCCTCAATAGAGGTCAAATCTTTTGCAATTGTTTCAGGTGTTAGAACAAATTTAAACCCAAAAGCTAAGTATTTCAATTACTTCAATAGTAATTAACCACAAAAAATTTCTAAATCTCTCACCCTACCTCGATTATCATTTATTATTATTAGTGTCCATTGTTACTTTATAGATCGGCTACGTTTATAAACCAAAATAATATAGAAATTTTTTGCGTACATAACTTAAAATCTGCTGAATGCATTGTCAAATTCTACGTAATTGCTTAGTTTTAGCATCTAGTCTGTATTTAATACCACACACCGATGTAAGCGTAAAACTATATATAATTATTGGGGCTCCCGTCAAATAATAGTGGATTATTATGTAAGACGTGTAAGTTGATTATTATTGAGCAAAATATTGATCAATTTACACGTCGAACGCAATATACTATTTTATTCTTCAAGAGACTGAATCATCGCGACTTCGCAGCGTTTGAACGTGTACGAAACTAAAGCGAACAGTGTAGTTGAAAGTGCCAATTAAATGATGACACGAGGCCGGTCGCGCCGGCACGTGGCTACACGGAAGATAAACATTCAACTGATAAATGGCAAGTGTTATTAGGAGAAATGTCTCAACAAACACAACCTGCATTTATTTATGCATCTGGTCAGCATTACAATACTAATACACAACAACAAGTTAACAGAACCGCAATTAACGAATTTATATTCAACTCCGCAAAACGATTACAATGTAATCCAGCTGCAACAATCGAATTATGCACCCAATCCCCACGCAAACTCCCAGTCTTATCAACAAAAATTTCATTACACAGCCAACCGCGACCCATCATCAAATACTACTGAACGTAACATCGAAAATAAATCCGGAAGTAACACCGAAATAGAACCTGAAACAGGAACAGAAGAATACACGTGGCAAACAAACAAGAAACGAAAATTAATAAATTGGTCACCCGAAGTAAATGCGCGACCAAATCCGTTTCAAGTAAACACTAAAAATAGATTTACACTATTATCTGAAGAAAGCATGCAAACAAATGGAACTGAAGACGGTTCACATAATACTACAAATAAACAACCAAAGGATCATAAACCGCCACCAATGGTGTAACAAACTATCCAGAAATGGTACACTATCTACATTTAACGATGGAAACTGAACAATATAGTGAAGCGTTATCCAACGGTACCGTAAAAATCAATGTAGTTACATCAGCAACATATCGCAGACTGATCAAACAACTCCAGCAAGATAAAATTATACACCACACATATCAAATTAGGGAAGACAAGGCATATAGGGTTGTTTTACGAAATATACATCACTCAATACCAACCGATGAAATCAAACAAGAACTGGAGAAAGAAGGCCATACAGTCCGCAATATACCTTATACTTCGTTGACATCGAACCCAAAGACAACAATAAGAATATTTATGATATTGAATATCTATGTAATATGAGAATAGCAGTAGAAGCGCCAAGGAAGAAATATACCATTGTTCAATGCACAAGATGCCAGTGTTATGGGCACACAAAACCTATTGCGCGAAACCGTACGTTTCCGGTAAATGCGGAGGTGAACACAACACAACCTCACGTACAAAATCACCATACACTCCAGCGAAATGCGTGTTATGTGATGGCAACCATAATGTCTACAACTACTACAAAGGATGTGACATATACATAAATTCACTAGACAAGAGGTAAACAAATAAACCAACCAAGACAAAACTTCAACCAGCAGTCACCAAGCATAACAGATCAACTATCAACGTTTCTTCAAGAATTCAAAGCAATGTTCAATCAGCTCATCAATCAAAATAGCATGGTATTAAACATGCTAAGTACAGTAATAAGTCTCATTGCTCATTAATGCATAAACCATTACGAATTCTACTTTGAAACGCCAATGGACTGTCAAACAATAAGCTTGAGTAGCATTTTCTACTGATACACAGAATAGATATTGAATTAAAATTGGAAACACATTTTACCACTAGAACAGTACTGAAAATACCGTATTACAATGTGTACCATACTTTTCATTCAGACGATACAGCACACGGAGGTGCGGCTGTTATAATTAGAACTTCTATTAACCACCACGAACTACTCCAACACCAAACAGAAAAAATACAAACCGCAAAGGTTTAAATTGATGCTGACCCATGGCTTTTTATTATATCAGTAATTTATTGTCCCCCAAGACACGCTATAACTGTCGAAGAGTACATAACGTTTTTCCAATCCATAGGATCGAGATTGTTTATAGGAGGGAACTGGAACGCCAAACATAAGGATTGGGGAGCAAGACTGACCACACCGAAAGGAAGAAAACTCTTACAAGCTATAACTAGTTATAACTGCAAACAATCTTACTACAGGCGCACCAACGCACTGGCCGTCTGATCCATATAACATACAAGACCTGTTAGACTTATTCGTGTTCCACGGTATGACAACAAACTACATGCAGATCGAGTCTAATTTCGAACTCTCATCAGATCATAGTCCGGTTATTGCAACACTAAGCAACTATATAATAAACAAGACAACCATTCCTACACTTATCACAAAGCGAACGAACTGGGACGAATTTAACAAATACATAGAAGAACATATATCCTTAAATATGAGAATTAAACAAACCGATGAACTAGATGAAGTGGTACAATACTTCACCATTCTAATACAGGAAGCCGCTTGGTATTCAACACCCAAACCAACAACAAATGCAGACAAAACAGACAACATTCCCCTTTACATACGTGAATTGGTATGTTGAAAAGCGTAGGGCACGAAGTAGATGGTAGAAATCAAGAAACAATGATGATATATATATATATATATATATATATATATATATATATATATATATCATATATATATATATATATATATATATATATATATAACAGACTACAACGTAAACTACACAAAGCCCTAGCGAAACAAACTTTTGAGCACTACATTACTTCCTTATCCAAAGATGACCTCACAATATGGAAGGGTACGAAAAAATTTAACAGACCAGAAATATCAGTACCGCCCATAAGAAAAGTAGATGGAAGTTGGGCTATATCCGACAAAGAAGAAGCTGACACATTTGCTTAACATCTTAGTCAAGTCTTCTAACCATTTGAATCGAAGGTAAATAAATAACAACGACGAAGAAATTGAAAGTTTCCTAGATATGGCCTGCCAAATGTCACTACCAGTCAAACCGTTCTCCCCCAGAGAAGTTGCAGAGGAAATCAGTGCAAAGCACCCGAGTATGACATTATCGCAGGGAAAGTACTAAGAAACCTACCGAAAAAATCGATAATACTACTAACAACCATCTACAATAGCGTGCTGAGATTGACGTACTATCCTCTAATGTGAAAATTTGCACAAATCATAATGATCCCTAAACCCGGTAAACCACCCAACGATGTGTGTTCTTATCGCCCAATCAGCTTGCTGCTAGTCTGATCAAAATTGTATGAAAAACTGCTGCTGAAAAGAATTTGAAATGAAGTAGACCTGTCAACTATCATCCCTGACTATCAATTCGGATTTCGGGAACGCCATTCTACGATACAACAAACCCACAGTTTTGTAAATCAGATCACCAAAAACCTGGAAGAAAAGACGATATGCACAGAAGCATTTCGTCATGCGTCATAGGCATTCGACAAGGTGTGGACACTGAGCTGCTGTATAAAATTAGAAACACCTTACCTCCTGCTGAAATGAAAAAAAATCTTCAAGAGACTAATAGTAATAAGTATCCTTCGGATTGATGACTCATGACAAGTCTGCATCATTCTGACAGATTTCTTCTATCTGAAATTTTCTAACAAAATCACATTGTCCTAGTCCCATTTTTAGTTTCAACATCAATCTCATTATTAGATTGAAACGAATAATGGCGCCAGGCGTATGTGACTCGAATAATACGCAAATAATAGGCAACCTAAACTATCAAAATTGACAGTAAGAATGACAATTTTATTAGTCTCTTGAAGATAAAGAGTATTATAAGGTTTGGAAAGATTATTATACTTATTACAGTAGTGCAAAAAACCAAGAGACATTAAAATTAAAAATAAAGTTCATTATGTTCGACCATTGGCTGATTACGTTTTCTATATCTCGCTGATAATATCCGAGGTTTAGAGCTTTCTTCAACCCCATCGATTTCTTTTAATTGAGGAAGATTCCACTAACGAAGTTCAATAGTTATGTAATTAGGACCTGCGTTATATCACCTTCACAAAATTCGAGAAATGTGAATCTGATAACATGGAGTACTACAAGATGAAAAAAATTATACAAAACTATTACTAGTACATGGAAGCCGTAATTAAAATTTTATGGAATAGTAGATGAAGAAGTAAAAGAGAAGCTCAGTAAACCAGAATACAAAAAAATGAAACAACTTCATGCTAGAGTGTGCCGAAGTGGCCTGTAAAAGAGTTTTTTATATTGAAACTTGTGAGCAATGTTGGTGTGGAGGCGCGATTTGGTTTTCCAATGCCCATTATTTTACAGCAGATAATAGAACTGGATACCGAGAATATCACCTACTATTTAGAAACACGGAACAGGGAGAAGCTAAGTTAAAAACTTTCCAGAAATTAAATACTTGACGTCAAACACATCAAGTCTAGATCTATGCCCTGTCAGCTTTTTCCTCGCTTATATTGTTCGATGGAAAAAGACCATCTTGTCGCGATTTCTCATTTCAAATAGACTGCTGGTACAAATACTGTCCAGTGGGCAGAAAATAACATTTTAAAATAATTATAATCGGTTTTTTTTTGGGGAAAAAATCATGTATTTAAAAGTAAGTTTTACGAGCTTTAAACGTTTCAGTAGCAATTGCAACTATCCTGTAAAAGTAGAAAAGTGCCATAATGTAAACATTAATTTAACAAACTTAATCACACTAAAATATCAATGCAGGATAATACTTCTTATCAAAGGTAGGGCGTGTTCAGCATGTCGAACACATACTATATCCGGACGAATTGCGTTTAAAATATGGTAACTTCAAACTGTTGCATTTGTTGCAACAATTATCTTTTTTGGTAAAATATGATAGTGTCGCTATCTTCCACTATATACCTCAAGCTGGTAATTTTAAAAATAGTGTGTTGAGGTTCTCCTGTTTTGTTAGAAATAATATTTACAGCGGGTGAAATTGTAAATGTTTGTAAAATACGCTGGAATAGTCGCCAGGTTTTAGGTGTGGAACTCAGTGGTCTTGGTACAACGTTGGTGGAGAAGGGAGCGTGGTATTCACGCCACACCTGATCCCAAGGCAATTAAAAACTGTCATCATAAAGTGTTGGAAACGTCGTTCAACATCCCGAGAAAACAGTGCAGTGGCCAATAAAATGTTCACCAGAAGTCCGTTGAAATCTGTGCGTATCGCTGTCAGATAAAGTGGTCTAACACATTATGCAGTTCAAACAATTATAAAAAAATCTGTCGTTTAAATCCTGGAAACATTATTATGTTCCAGAAATTACCCAAGAAGACTGTGACAGACGAATGGAACTTGCTGAGATAATGTTGTCTTGGCAGGAAGATTGGCCGGAGCTGTTTAACAATATCATTTGGAGTGATGAGACTATCTTTCATGTAGGGGTTTGTGAACAGACACAATTGTCATTACTGGGCGTTGGATAATCTACATAAATGTGTTGAAAAGGTTCAGGGGTACGATAAAGTGACAGTGTGGTGTGCTTTAACTTCCAAGAGAATTACCCCACCCTTTATCCTACTAACCACAATGAGCGCTGAACGATATCTGGACATGCTGGAGAACCAAGGGTTGCGAGTGAATCACAATGGAATACGCCTAACTTGCATTTTGTGCAAGATGGAGCACCTCTACATTAAGTTAACGATGACAGAAATTGGCTTCATGAGCATTTTGCTAGGAAATGGATAGGAAGGCGTGACTCGTATGATTGGCCTGTCCGCAGCCCAGATCTCACAACTTGCGATTTCTTTTTGTAGGGATGGGCAAAAGAGGAAGTTTATAAAACAGTACCTAAAAGGTTATAGAAGTGTGTGCAAAAAATGTAGGAGCCTATGTCGAATTTTGAACATAGATTGGGAAACTTCATAAACTTACAATTGTATTGTTTGTTAAATCATGACATTGGGACAAAAAAAAAGTTATCACAGTTTTAAAATAGGGAGTCATGTATCATACATCCTGTAGATTATTAGTTCCCCTTTAGTAGAACCGGGGCACCATGCACTACTTTGGATTTTCTGGGGAAAACCCACCAATTTCTATATGCCCACGTGTGAGCTCGTATTTTCCACCCTTATCTTATGGTTATGGTGGTCATTTTCAACCCTTGATAGCATTTTCATCCCTAATTAAGGCCTTTTACTCGCTTACTTGAGGGACCGTATTTTCCACCCTTATTTTTTATGGTTTCTTTACATAGGTCTTTTTCAACCCTTGATGGAATTTTCATCCTTAATTAAGGCCTTTTTTGTTTTTACTCGCTTACTTGAGGGGGTATATTTCACCCTTATTTTATGGTTTCTTTTCGGTGGCCTTCTTCAAGCCTTGACGGAATTTTCAACCGTGATTATTTTTGTTTGTATTAAGACCCCTTTGGTAGGAAGCCCCTGGAAGGTAGGTAATTGTGCGTATTCTTTTAACTCCTATCTGCGGATTGTAACCTTACGAAATTTTATTTATACATTGGGGTTGTATTCTAATAAGGGGCCCTAATGCTAACTTGTAAGACAGGTGTAGGCCTTCGCCCCATTGCCGTGGCTCCTTGGTGTATGTCAGCTAATTTTATAAGACAAATGTAGGCCTTCGCCCCCTGTCGCGGCCTTTTGGTGTAATTGTATGTGAGCCCTAGCCTAATTTTATAAGAGAAGTGTAGGCCTTCGCCTGCTGCGCAGCCCCTTGGTGTAATTGTATGTGAGTCTTAACCTGATTTTATAAGAGAAGTGTAGGCCTCGCCCCTGTCGTGGCCCCTTGGTGTAATTGTCCTAATCTAATTTTATAAGACAAGTGTAGGCCTTCGCCCCGTCGTTACTCCCTAATTGGAAATGGTATGGGGATCTAACCTTATAAGACAAGTGTAGGCCTTCGCCCTGTCGTTTCCCAGTTGGAAATAGTATTTGTTTTTGTAGGTTATGCTGGTAATTTGAATTTGTACTCTAATAAGGAGGCCCTATTGTTATCTTGTAAGACAGGTTTATGAACCATTGTTAGGTTTGGGAATTTGAATGACAGTAAAATTTAATTGTAGAACACTTATTTTTTATTGCAAATATCATAATTAAAATATTCTCAGTGAGTTATAAAAAAAATTACTGACATTCAGATTATTTTCTAATGAAACAAAGTTTTTTATTAAGTTAATTAATTACATAACATAGTTATTACAATATTGTTTTCTAAATGAATATTAAAACTGATAGTTTTGCCTGTTGGTCCTAATGTATTGAAATATGTTTAATATCTATCCGTTCGTTAAATTGTTGTGTATTGTAAACCTTGTTACGTATAGATTAGATGCGTTTTATAGCTGTAATTAAAAATCTGTACAAGTAAATAATATACATAAAAGGTTAAAAGCACACTTACCAGCTCTGTACTGAATGATAGTTTTGGAGAATTGGTTCACGAGTGATAGTCACTGCTTTGTGTTACTCGTCTAATCAAACTAAATCACTCTACGTTTTTACTTATGCATAGTTGATATAATATAAGTGGTTCTCTGCCAGTAAAAGTAAATTTTTTCAAAGCGATTTGAAAAATATTCATATTGTACATATGGACACACAAATTGTTTATTGAAACGCAGTCTTATAAAATTAGCTGACATACACCAAAGAGCCACGGTAATGGGGCGAAGGCCTACACCTGTCTTACAAGTTAGCATTAGGGCCCCTTATTAGAATACAGCCCCAATGTATAAATAAAATTTCGTAAGGTTACAATCTGCAGATAGGAGTTAAACGAATACGTACAATTGCCTACCTTCCAGGGGCTTCCCACCAAAAGGGCTCTTAATACAAACAAAAATAATCAGGGTTGAAAATTCTATCAATGGTTGAAAAAGGCCACCGAAAAGAAACCATAAAATAAGGGTGAAAAATACACCCCCTCAAGTAAACGAGTAAAAACAAAAAAGGCCTTAATTTAGGATGAAAATTCCATCAAGGGTTGAAAAATAAGGGTTGAAAATACGGGCCCTCAAGTAAGCGAGTAAAAACAAAAAAGGCCTTAATTAAGGATGAAAATTCTATCAAGGAGTTGAAAATGACCACCGAAAAGAAACCATAAAATAATGGTGTAAAATACGAGTCGGCATATAAAAATTGGTGGGTTTTCCCCAGAAAATCCAAGATGGCGCATTGTGCCGCGATTCTACTCCCATTCAAGGATACGTTGAATGTTGACTGCTAACACCTACACAGATAGACTTTAGAATAGCTTAAACGTCGTATTATTTTAAATGTAAGTAATTATACCATTAAGTGCTTCAGTTAACTTTCTTTATGTTATCATAATTATAATATTTACTTTTTTCACTGTAATATAATAATTTTTATTATATTTATAACATTTCCTTTTCTTCTATTAATATAACAAGTATTTTCATTGTTATTATAGTAGGTGAAACTACAACTTTTGATTTAAGTATTACCAGAAGTAATAGAGAGGATAGGTATCAAAAGTAATGATAAACAATTGTTTTTCTAGCTTATAAATAATTTTTTGGCACTACTCTGGAAACTAGTACGCGCTAATCCTTGTTTAAACATATGTTTTTTTTTGTGTAAGATATAAAAGAATTTTCAACAAAGAAAAAATAAATATTAATTAGTAACCGAAAGATATTATTACTAATGTGATTTTGCAGTTGTACCATTAACTTCCCTCAGGAAATTCTTACTCATATATTAAACCTTGTTGAACATATTTTGCATATTCTTGTTGAAAATCAGAATATTCAAGAGAAGAGAATATCTCTTCTTATACAGGAAGAAATTTTAATTACCACATTCATACAGTTTTATGACTAATTCCCATTAAGATTTATGAATAGTTCACTTCAATTGATTTCAAGAGAATATTTGCAAATGTAGCACCGGTGGAAATACTTATGCAGCATAGACATTTACACTTTTAGTGTGAATCCATATTCAAATAACGGTTTGAAACAGTTGGTAGAATTGTAAGTTTTGCTGAAATTTTATCTTATAGGAATATCTTATTTCGATTACTTCTTAAGGCATGTGCAGATAAATCTAAATTAATGTTACCATTTATCTTTTTTAACTTGAAATATACAGACAATGTGAACATTAAGCTAAGTAAATGGATTACATTTACAAATGTACTGGATACTAAAGCGTACAATTTATTATAAAACAACAATTCATATTTTACATATAAAATATGTAATTAGCATACATAGAGGTTTTAAATCTTGGTCATGTTTATACGTTAAAGGAAGTAATCCTGAGCAAATAAATTCAAAATTGCAAAGCTTGAGGATTACGAGAAGCAGGAAGTCGCTATTGTTCCTTATTATAGATGACAAAGCTAACAACTTTGTAGTAAATAAGGTCTTTGCGTCTTCCAAATAATATTGATTAAGACGCGTTTAATGAGAGCAACTTATTTGACTGATACATAAGTAGAGTGCCAGAAAGTTAGCCGAACTTATAGTCAATAATGATTAATTAAATAAAATAATATCGGTTTGCATTTCATTAAGCACACATTTTTCAGTCTTATCAGAGTAAACTAAAATAAAATTGAATAAGATTTCGGAAATAAAATTAAAAATATATTTCTTTCCAAAACAATTTGGCTTTTTTTATTTCTAATGCACAGCGAAATTTTTCGATTACTACAAATAAGTTCATTCATTTGTAAAATGTGTAGTAAGAATTAAAGATTGAAACAAATTCTGTAAATTAAGCATTCATGAATTAATTATTAAACACAAAAATTAAGCGTTTGAAGTAGAAAACCTAATCAATTTAAATTAAATTTTAAACTAACCAAGGGGACCGAAACTTACTTTACACATTTATTTATTTTAATGAAGATTCCTTTGCTTTCAAACAAAATGGGATGAGATGAATTAAATTACTTCTCATTGAATTGTAGTTTGCGTGAATTAGGTCTAAACCGATTAAATTTGATTTTACTTTTCTATTTTACAATTTAAAGTCGAATGATAATCAAACTCTATTGCATTTTTTTTTGTATTCTTAGTTATCATTTAATTAAAAAAAATCATGTAGTAAGATTTTCATTACATTTATTACAAAAGTGTGGTTCATTTTCTTAGATTTAGAATCGTGACTGTTACAGATGTTTAATTTGAAAATTCAGTCGTGTTTGTTCTCTTCTTACTTTCCACCAGAATTTAATTTTAAATCAATTGGTTTTATTCATGCAAGAACGGGAGCTTCTACGGTATGTCACTGCTAGAAAAATTGCTTCCGGATTTGGTTAATGTCACTTATCCGTTTAGAAAATGAATTAAACTGAAATTTATTTATTTAGATTAAATTCAAAATTGATTACTCTTTCCGCATAGACAAGAACGTGCATATATTATGATTATGATTATTATTATTATTATTATTATTATTATTATTATTGAACCTTGCATTACATATATCCCTGTTTCTAAAATGTACACAAAGCAGGTACAATATGGTAGCGGCAATATATCTTTTAATAATCTTACGATTATATTTGTATATTATGTAACTGTTGTTATCCAAAAGCTAATAATATAGAAAATAATTAAAAAACTTATGAAGTAAGAAATTAACACAAGTACACGCAAAATGAAGGGTGTTTGGTCTAATAGTAGAAGGCGTTTTTCAGTTTAAAATGTATTTATTTCAGTTTTTAGATTAATGCACCCTGAGTTTCTCTAACGAATGGATTAGGTGGAAGTAATTGTCTGCCATATATCAAATATGTATTTATGTGTGATTCCTTGGCAAAACGGTCGAAAGCATTGCTTCGATGGACAAGAGCTTAATTCCATGTTTTTCTTATAATGTTGGTTGCTGCCTACTCAGTAAGAGAATGGAGTGGTGGATATATATATATATATATATATATATATATATATATATATATATATATATATATATATATATATATATATATATATATATATACAGGGTCCGCCTTTGGGAGCTGATCCTATGAGTATATGCTAAACCAAAATTACTATAATTTTGAAAATTTGGTGATAGGGTATCGAATTTTGTGAAACAATTTTGCTCAAAATACAAGAAATTCCTAATTTTTTGACTAATATATGGACGGACGAATCTAAATTTACGAAAAATGGCATATTTAATCGCCGAAACTCGCATTACTGGAATAACGAAAATAGCAATCCAATTCGCGAATGCCATTTTCAGGAAATTTGGAATTTTAACGTGTTTTGTGATATTCGGAATAAAAAAAACCTTTGACGTGCAATTTTCCAACGAAAATTTGAGAGGTTTAAAATAGTTGATTGTTACGATTTATGATTACAAATTTAATTTCTAGGAGAAAATTATCTCGAATTCAACCCCGATTAAATCTAGAAAGGGAAAATTTATGGTACTAACAAGACGGTGCGCCCCCTCACAACACCAACACTGGTTCCATGAAACTTTATGAAATTTTTGAAGATCGTTGGTTTGCCAATAATGGTCCCTTTCCATGGGCACCTAGGTCACCTGATCTTACGCCAATGGATTTTTATCTTTGGGGTCGAATTAAAACTATTGTTTATGCTACACCACTAACGACTAAAGAAGATTGCATTGCAAGAGTGCAAAATGCCTTCAATTTTCTTTCTCCACAAGAAATTCAAAGGGCTACAAATGAAGCCGTTATAAGACGGGTTCAACAATGTCTTGCGTCTAACAGGCAACATTTTGAACATTTATTGTAAATTAATTTACATTTGATCACGAGCAAGAAATACTAAATAAGCGAGTTTATCGTGTAAGAATGCACTCAAAAGGATGTTGTTACTACCTCCGCAGTAAAAAGTAGTTTTTTTCGATTTACTCGTAAAGTATTAAATTTTTACACTAATGTTGTATATCGAATTTGAAAAAAATGACTTTTGAATCACAAAATTATCAATTTTTATAATTTTTTGCAGTAACTTTTTCAAATATTTTCTGCGAACAAGGAATACTAGATTTAAGTATGTAGCTCATTTTTATAACAAATTTTAAAATTCGGACTTTTTGATAATAAGTATGAAACTGTTACGTTACCTTACCTTAATTTTTGACGTTAAATCGATCTAAGTAATAAAAAATAGGGGTTTCCATTTGATTTTTTTGAGTAACTTGCATTTTTTGATAGTTAAGTTTAGACATTCATAATTTTATTTTTATGAAAAATACAAATGTCATTTTTTGCAGACTGTTGCAATAAACCTTTGCCTACAACAGCTCAAAGTTTTATTCAGATTGTTTGACAGGAACAGAACAATTAACGAGTTATTACTAAAACCGCATCTGTCAATTTTTTTAGAAAAATGTTTTTTTTAAAACGACTGAAATTTCGTATCTAGTTTAATTAACAAACTTACCTTAAAATTCGACATAGAATCCAAAAATGTCTTAATATACGGGGTGTTCCATTTGAAATAAGCGACTAAGTACCGACTTTCAGTATAACCGGAAGTGGTACGAACGTGAAAATATTTTAGATGAGTTAGCCTTAACATCATTACCCTGTCACCAAATTTTCAAAATTATAGTAAGTTTGGTTTAGCATATACTCATAGGATCAGCTCCCAAAGGCGGACCCTGTATTTATATATATATATATATATATATATATATATATATATATATATATATATATATATATATATATATATATATTAATATAAAATTAACTCGAACCCACGACCTCCACTTTGCTGGAGTGGGGCTCTTCCATCTGAGCTATAGAGGAAGCAAGTCACAATCGATTAAAACTTAAACTGTATGTACTTCCCTAGTTACGATGCATTATAATTGTTATACACACAAGGAAGGATCACAATCAACTTTTTGTGAATGTCATATGAACCGCAATTCGCTAAGGTTTCGCACATGATAACACGTGAGTGATTGTTAAGTTTTATTTGCTGTATGCAACACTATTAGATAACTATAAAAATTGTTTTTTAATGAACGAAACAGAAGTTCGGCTTAATAATCATTAATTGTATTTTTTTAATTTAAAATTAACTTTTAAAGTATATACAGTAAAAGATTAACTTGAGTGGGACTTGACCCACGACCTCCACTTTGCTAGAGTGGTGGTCTTCCATCTGAGTCACAATCGATTCAAACTCTAGCAAAGATCGTCGGTTCAAGTCTCACTCGAGTTAATCTTTTACTGTATGTACTTTAAAAGTTAATTTTAAATTAAAAAATACAATTAATGATTATTAAATTGAACTTCTGTTTCGTTCATAAAAATATTATATATAATATATATATATATATATATATATATATATATATATATATGTATATATATATATATATATATATATATATATATATATTACATATGGGAAAAATTTCTGAAACGCTCTATTGGCGGTTCGTTTCTGCATGTCTGACAACCAAAAAATCCATTGTGACATTTGTCACGTGACCCTAGATTTGGCGGGAATTTTGAAAAATGTTAACTGTGATGCCGATAAATGGGTCAAATTGACAAGATATCGAAAAATGGTAATAAGAAAATGTATTTAGAATGCAACAAAGACCCCATATACCAATCCATCAGATCAGAAAAAAAACAAAAATAACATTTATTCCCCTCTGCTTTCATTACGAAACATCATAAAATTTTGTTTTACCTGGAAATAGTTTTAATAACATAAATTATATAATTTTAGGTCTAAATTAATCAAATATTTGTAAAATAGATGATTTGTCAGAGGAAAATTAAAAAAATACGATTTAACCTCGTCACTGATTGTGTTCATGCCCTGTATATTGAAGCGCATGAACTGATCTGGTATTTTTAACCGGTAAATAAAACGTAAACGAACTAATGTTTGTAATTGAAACTTAACAACACATTATTTATGCTTATTAAATTTAATATTGGTTAGTACATTTGAAATTAGCGATATTTTTGTATTTAATAAGCTGGCTTTGGAAAAATCAAATATTTCGGCTTATAAGGATGAAAATTATTCCTCTTTAAAGTGGACCTCATAGTTTAAGATACATAAATTATCTAATTTATGTTATTAAAACTATTTCCAGGTAAAACAAAATTTTATGATGTTTCGTAATAAAAGTAGAGGGGAATAAATGGTATTTTTTATTTTTTTTCTGATTTGGTTGAAAATTGGTATATGGAGTCTTTGTTGCATTCTAAATACATTCTCTTAATACAATTTTTCGATATCTTGTCAATTTGACCCACTTTTCGGCATCACAGTTAACATTTTTAAAAACAGAAAATATTTTCATATCAATAAATGAAAAAATTATTACGCATCGAATAATATCAAACATTAAATTATTTGCATCGATTTTTATTCAAAAATTCTGATATTATTATATACACTATGAAGGAATTGCTAATAAATATTATAACAGGGGTGGGCTAAAATCAAAACTTATAGCATGTATTCAAATAACCCTCCATTCTGCCATAAACTATATCCAAGCCTTTCGTTTATTAACCCATACTCTGCTACGATTGCTTCCCTCAAAGAATTAATATTTGGGTGGCGTTTTTTATAAATCTTAATTTTAAGGTGCCCCCACAGAGAAAAGTCGCAAGGTGCTAAATCAGGAGATCTGGCTGGCCAGTTTATGGTACCACCTCTGCCAATCCAACTATTTGGAAATATATCATTTAAATGATTTCTGACATCTACACCGTAATGCGCGGGGTAGCCGTCGTGTTGAAACCAGATCTCCTGATTTTCTCTTGGAACCTCTTGCAAAGCAGGACCTACCTTATTCACTAAAAGTTCTAAATACGTTTCAGCATTTAAATTTCCATTAATGTCAAATGGGCCGATAACTTTATTATTAAAAATTCCAGCCCAAATATTAATTGTTTGAGGGTATTGGGTTCTTGTAGATAAATTGATCCTTTGGTTTTCTTGAGCCAAGCATCGAGTGTTTTGCACGTTAGGTTTATTGTTTAATATCGGTGCTTTTCTCGTATCTAATATACCGCCGACTGTGACGCATTTAATTCACGGTTAAATTCTCTTGTGCTGTATGTTGGGTGGATATTTATCATACCCAAAACACGCTCTTCCAATTCAATGCCATCCGCTCCAACATTCCTTCAATGCTAAAAATAATAAATACTAACCACTTCTAGCTTCTGATTCTCCTGAAATATAAGCAGTATTTTTTCGCGCATCGTTCCGTATTGTGGATTAGACGATATTGGACTGTTATTAAATTTAACAGAAAAGAAATCTCCCACTTTCCGCAAACTAACGCCGCTGTAATAAGCTTTAACCATAAAAACTTTCTCTTCATTTGAGTAATTATTCATTTTGATAATAAAAAACTAGTAACCTAGCTCAGAATGTCAAGAAATAACAAATTAATTCGAATACAATTGTTAATTATCGTTTTAAAAAGTATGGCAACTCATATTTAAAAACATAAATCATGGCAACTCATAATTAAAAGTTTAAAAACTTTAAATTATAATTTTTCAATAAAAATAAACAAGAGGTACATGTTTTCATTTCGTTGTGTATGCCAATTTACTTCTGACGTCGAATTTCAACATTTGTCCTTTCCGAAGTGGTGAAGTTAACGGAACGAGAAAAAATTGAAATTCTCTGCATGATTGGATCTGGTGATAGAACACGTACACAAATAGAAACTGCTCATATTCAAAGAAATTCATCCTGATCGTCCTCCAATATGTTGCTTTTGACAGAAAAAAAAGTCCGCCTGCCTTGATACGGTCTTAATTGTTGATACGTTCAATTGTAAATTCCTAGAGATCTGTTGACTTTAGGTATAAGACATGGTACATGAGATTTACTCAGAATTCAAAGCAGATTCATAAGTGAAATAAAAAAACAGATGTTTCCGTTTGACAAAATCAAGTGGGTGGTCGCAACTTATTTTTGGGCCACCCTATATAGAAAATTTTACCACTAAGAAAACCGCAGTCAAAAATAAATATCGACGCGTGCGAGCGTTTCTCCAAACACTATACCCTTGAACTTTAAATGAATTTAGACATGACTTCTGAGACTCACTGTATATATATATATATATATATATATATATATATATATATTATTAACCGACTTTAATGAAAATAAGAGATACTCATTGGTGTTAACAATGTTTATACGAATGTCCAAGAAATGTTATTATTTAATCTGAAGAGTCTTGCTGGTCTTTATATCTATGCAACTGAATAATAACTTCAAATTAAAAAAATGTATATGTATATATGTACCTTTAGATATTCATGCAGTAAGTATACACTCTATATTATTTATGTCTTTTTTGACTGTGTCTACATTTCTACCTCTTACTGCCTTACGTGTCGGGGAAGTGGATCAATAAGTGTCCGGTAGTAGCACGATACCGTTAGTAGAGCACGATTTGGCTACTACCCGGTCTGCCCCCTATGGTATTATTCAAGAGAACAATACACTGGCTACAAGATGTATGCATGGTAAAGAATTTGAAATTACGAATGTAATGTACGAAAGGCAGCTTGATATTCTGTGTGTATCGGAGACAAAGTGCAGAGGAAAGGATTTCATAGAGATTGAAGATGGCAGCCTAACACTATGGTCAGGAGTTGAGATTAAAGTGCATGGCGCAAAAGGAGTTGGGGCGATTGTAAGTGAAAGAGCGAAAATGTGTGTATTAACAATACGAATGGGTATCTCCCCGGGTAATGTGTCTTACTGCATGCTATGCACCAGTAAATGGAGAAAGAGACCAAGAGTGTGAGAACTTCTGGAATAATAAAGAGGACGTGTTGAACGTATGTAAGCCAAACAAAAGAGTGATGGTAGTAGGGTATATGAACGGATGGGTGGCTGTACACAGAGAACATACTGAACGCGTTCTAGGAAGTCAATGAGAATGGTGAATGTCTGGTGAACATCTGTGTGGAGAGAAGCCTGTTTGTATCTAATATGTGGTTTAAACATAAAAATGTGCATATATATATATATATATATATATATATATATATATATATATATATATATATATATATACATGACAAAGAGGTGAATCTAAATGTATGATTGATTTGATAGTATGTCACGAACCACTTAAAAACCTGGTGAAAGACAAAAAAGGAATGCGAGGATGGGAGTGCGGATCGTACCACTTTTTGGTTGTATGGAGAGCGTGTTTACGGAAAAAGTTGGTATGTAGAAGAAAAGCAACCGTAGTACGAACGCCCAGAATTAGGGTAGACAAACTAGTAGATAATTGTGTGAGAATGAAATATGGAGATGCTGTGAGTGAAGAGTTGAATGTGAATGAAACAGTGTGGAACGAACAAAGAAAAGACACTGACGTTGAAAGCTTGAAAAACTGTGTTGTCAATTTTCCGTGCGGATATGTGGAAGAGCGACTATAGGTAGACAGGAAAAATGTACTTGGTGGAATGAATCGGAAAAAAAAGGTAGTATGTATTGCTGCAAAAAATGAGACGGAGAAACAGCGATTGTATGAGGTGTACATATTAAGAAATAAAAAAGGGAAGGGGGCAGTGAGAATAAGTAAAGAGGAAGTAATAGCTGTGGAAGGAGAGAAAATACAGAATGATTTTGAGGAAAACAAAAAACTTCTGGAAATGGGTCAAAAATACAAAACGTGGCCCAAAACAGAACGCTACAGGGGTGATGAATAGGAGCATCAAAATAGTATGGGACGATTGTGAAGTGAGGAAATTACTGCCAAGAATATTTCGGATGGCTGTACAGTACTGAGGAAAAGAATACTGAAGGGTTAAATAAGGGGAATGTAGAAGGAATGAAACTGAGAAGGATATTGGCACAAATGAGGTAAAGAAAACGATAGGAAGGTTAAAAAACGGTAAAGGAGCAGGTGGAGATGAAATCACTGGAGAAATGCAAAAGGATGTAGGTGCAAAGCTTATACGAACTATTCAATGTATGCCTTAAGCGTGGAAAAGAACCGAGAGATTGGAAGATCGTGATCATGGTACTAAAGAGGAATAAGTTTGCTCAGTTTTCCTGGTAAAGTATTAGGAAGAATATTGATTCATAGAGTACGAAAAACTATACAAACTAAGGCTTGGGATGTGCAGGGTGGCTTAATGCCAGGAAGAGGATGTGTTGATCAGATGGTTGCTCTCCAGCAGGTGATCGAAAAGTGTTTAAGTGTAAAAAGGAAGTCTGTACTGTGCGTTTGTAGATCTGGAAAAAGCATACGATAGAGTGAATAGGGAGAAGTGTGGGAAATATTAAATGAATATGGGGTACATAAAGATCTAATAAACGGAATAAGAGAAGTATACAACCGTAGACGGGCATGTGTTAGGGTGAGAGGAGGTGTGATTGAATACTTTAATATTGAGCAAAGAGTGCGACAAGGCTGTCTGATGTCATCGTGGTTGTTCAATGTATACATGGATAAATGTATTAGACAAGTATGTGCCGATACAAATTATGTAATGGTTGATGACGTACGAGTTCTGGTGTATGCAGATAACACAGTCCTATTAAGTGACAGTGCGGATGAGCTACAAGCTGCTCTGAGAAAGTTTGATTCAGTCTGTGAGATCTTGGACCTAAAGGTAAAAACTAAGATTTTGGTGTTCACTGAGGAAGGTGGAAAGGAGAATAGAGCATTTATTCTGCAAGATGAAATTGTGTAGCAGGTGGACGAGCTGGTATATCTGGGCAGAATGTTTACTTTAGATGGTATAATGGATGGCGAGATTGGATGAAGGGTTAATGCTGGAAGGAAAGTGATTGGAAGTATGTGAACGATAATGACAAACGAAAGCATGATCCTAGCTGCGAAACGAGCAATTTATAATGGCGTGTTTGTCCCGCCAGTACTGTATGGATGTGAGACATGGGTATGTCAAAAAAAAAAGCACGAAAGAACAATAAATGCCGTGGGTATGAGTTTCCTGGGTAGTGTATGTTGTAAAACGAGAAGGGATAAGATAAAGAATGAGTGTATAATGGCGGAGTGTGGCGAGGAAAAGACGATGACGGGTAGATATAAAAGTAGTATATTACGTTAGTTTGGTCACATTGAGAGAATGAACAACGCAAGATGAAAGAAGCAAATATATGTGGGTGAGGTTAGAGGTAAGGCCGGGCCTGGTAGGCTGGGTAAAACTTGGTTGAATGTAGTAGAATGTATGCTAAAAGAAAAAAAGATAAGGAGTTTAAAAAATAAAAGGACATATCAGAGACAATGTATGAATCTTGCGGAAGCTAGGTAGGTATGCGGAGATAGGAAAGGATGAAAAAAGATTGTGAATGAAAAATTGTTTTGCCTACCCCGCAAGGGAATGGCGTGAAGGTTAACTTAAAAAAAGTCGTACTACCATCTGATCTTTTTTATCGAGAACAGAAAGTACCATTAATATATTGGCTGCGCTTTGTGTCAGCCGCCTGCATCATTTACACGCAACGATAGGTAGGAGCGGTCCCAGGATTATGGTCAACGCAAACTTAGTTAACGCCGTAGAAGTTTTTTAATTTTAGTAATTTACAAAACTACAACAGTAGTGGTAAAATAAAGTTATATTCTCAAACAAGGTAAACAAGTTTTTTTATGTATACAAATGTCACCCATAAAATTTTTTATTTGCGTATTCGCTAATGCATGTAAACATTTTTGAAAAGGACCCAGGGTGCAGGGCCTAGTCAGTAATTGCTAAATGCTGAATATTAAATTGCATTCATCGATTTTAACTTTAAAATTGTCCTGCCTAGTAAATGTGTTTGTAACAAAAAGAGAGAAAGAACAGTTTGCAGGTAAATGTAATAAAAATAGTATATTGATACAAAAGAAAAATAATTTGAAACAAAAATATTAATTTGCTCTCCATTAAACATGGGTATATCGTCGAAAGATCAACAGTATAAGTGTGTTAAAGGAACAAGATAAGTTAATAACACAATTAACAATAATCGGATAATTCCAACACAGAAAAGGGTACTTCATAATACGCCATATTCATTTCAACCCGTGCAGTATTTTTATCTGAGCATTACCTCTTACGTAATTTAAATTTA
This sequence comes from Vesta saturnalis, assembly GCA_036346205.1. NCBI lineage: Eukaryota > Metazoa > Arthropoda > Insecta > Coleoptera > Lampyridae > Vesta > Vesta saturnalis. The sequence continues at coordinate 1,559,951 of JARFJB010001756.1, forward strand.
AAACAATTCAGGTTTTATGGTTTAGTAAAATTTTTTTTATAATCACCTGTTTCGCCAGAATCTTTAGATTAAAATTTTTTATGATGATTATGTAATATTTTAATTAAAATCCAAGAGGTAATAAAAAAATAAGCGTATTTTTCTCATTTACATTGTTCTGCCTCTATCATAGCAAAAAATAATGTGTTGTAACTCGATGTTTTACTTTTATGGAGAAATAGTAGTAAAATTCGAGAATACATATAAACGTCATACTGACCATTAACAAGTTGACAAGCATAAAATCCTCAAATGTTCTTTTCGTTTGCATTGTAAACATATAATTCTGACCATTTGAATTAGTTTATCTAGAATTATTTAATTATCATAAATTGGTATCATAAAACTCGATTTGTAATTTAAAATAGAATATACGTGACGGTGATTTCACTTAAAATCAATTTAAGCTTTTTGTTGTGCAATATTTCATATCATTTGAACAAAAAGTCAACTGTAAATCAGCATCTGTCGTAATTATTGTATGCAGCTTTTGTAGCAATAAACTACAATTTTATGCAAATGCACACATGTTTTATTGCCATCATATATCGTATGACGCAATACATTTGGAGTACAAAATCTAAAATTTCGCAGTACTAAAGCATGTTATAATAAATATTACATCGATAGGGAAAACTTTTTAATCAAAATGTTTAATTTAACCTCTTTCAGCGGTGTATTCATTTTTTTTTACAACGCAGAAAGTTTTATGTGGGGAAATCGTAGATCGGTTCATAAAACTTTTTGATAAATTTCGATTTTTATTCAAAATCCGGTATATCCATAAAACAAAACTTGCTGAAGTTAGTAATAGCCCCAAAGTTCATGACTACATGCATGTATAGTTCAATAAAAAGGAAACTCTATCTAAACTATCCGTAACGCTTGAATCGTAAAAAAAACAGAATGGTTCTGTAACTACGTAAAAAGTTCTTGGGTTCAAGATACTTCAAGGAAACTGACATTTCCCCTAACATTACTTAAAAATGAAAGAGTACCAGAGTATAATTAATTGTTCAGTAACATTATGTTTTCCAACTATGATAAAGACAGTTACAACGTTCCAAGCAATTTAGCAAGTCGCGTGTGTTATGACCTAAAATATGCAGCAAAGCTTGTGTTATAGCAAATTATTGTATCTAGAAACTGTGTACAAGTGGATTAATTTAATTTTGATTAAAAATATATGTTTAAGAATGAAACATCTTGAGTGTACATTAATTTCCGGTACCTTGACTAATTTGGCTTGACTGACAACCGATTAAAGCAACCTCAAGGGTTCTAAGGTTAAACACCCTTTAACTTGACATCTTCGTAATGTTACTTTGAGAATACATTGCCATACTTTAGTTGAGATCAAGAGGAATTTAGGGTTGAAACAACCAATAGACACCATTCTACTTTCAGTAGTTAAAAGTTAATAAATGCCCTTTTGATAAGTTTTCTTTTAATCTAAAAGAATCGTTCGTTTTAGTAACTTTTGAATGAATATAATTTCTTGGGTTTTAATTATTAAGGAAATTTTACTTTTCAATTAAAATTGCATCACAGTTCTTTTCAATATCTTAAAAATCCTCTTATACCTAGAATTTCACTTAAAAAGTACATTATAATCTTAATATTTTATTAAGTTAGTAACAAATTCTTGAAGGGTGCAAATGAAGCCAAGAAAAAAGAGAAAAGAATCAATTCTTATGTAGAGATTCGTAATTATTTTAAAGCCAATTTCAGCACGTTGGTTTTGTTATAAAGTTTCCAAGCTTCTGTAAAGTTCTAAAACTTAATAAAAACAAGCTCTCGAAATAATATAATTTTCATAAATGTTATACATTAAGTAAGTTTGAAACGAATTTGCAGTTTAAGATTTAGAAATATATAATATTCTTATAGAAAATAAATGTATTTATAAGAATATTGTGTCAGTAAATAAATAAAAACTTAACACGAATTCAACTACTTATATTTAATAATGGTATTCATGCTAACTCTTCGTGTCAGTTCTTATTAGAAATAAGATACTCTGTTTCAAACTTGAAAACAAAAGCTAAATGTAAAAATGTAATCACAGCATTATGAAGTGTAAATGACGAAATCAATAAAAAAACTTTAAAGAGTAATGTAGTTTTCAAACGATTGACTAATTAAATTTAAATTTACATTGATTGCTATAAATTTTGATAAAGTGTAGTTGAACATATTAATTTTAGTTATATGGTTATAGTATGTAGTGTGCGTACCGAGTACCATATTTTACGAAAGTTGTACCAGTAGGGAACAATCCAAAGTTTTTGGTTTCAAGTTTGGGAATACCTCATAGAATTAACTCCAACTACAAACTATGCGAAATATTGTGTATTTGACCAGAAACTTTCTGTGCGTAACAATTTAAAATATTTTTAAAGAGCAAAAGCACAAGCTTAAGTAATTACTTTATATGTTGCACATTCCTCAATAACATAACAGTAAGGGTGCAATAAATTAAACCTTAAAGCTCTATAAAAGAAAGTGATTATTATACTTGAACCATTTTCATATATATATATGATATTAAATTTTCTTCGTTGTTTTTAAAATAGATAGTACATATCATTGTAAAGAGGATAAAAAATACGATCAATGATTTCAAAGCCGACTTGTCGTTCCATAAGAAAATTTAATTTAGGGTTGAAACTAAAAATAGAAAATGCAAAAAATCCAAATTGATATTCAAATTCTGCATAAAAATATCTTAAGAAAGTGCAAATAAAATTTATATGTCTAATATAACAAAGATATTACAAGAAAAGAAATTTGACATTTTTCTTTTTCTTGCCATAAGTCTTAAAACACATGGAAATTTGGAAATTGGAGAGTGTCCTATAATTTCACTAATCTGTATCTTTTATAATAAGCGAGATCCCCATGCTGGAAATGTTATCTGGGACACGTTTATATATATATACATATATATATATATATATATATATATATATATATATATATATATATATATATATATATATATATATATATATATATATATATATATATATATATATATATATATACTGTACCATCAAAGATAGCGAAAACAATTTTCAGGAGTTATTAAGGGTTAAGAGATTCATCTAAAATTATTTTCGAGTGTACAGGGTACTCCAAAAAGGCGACGCGGTAAAAATTTAGTATTTTTAAAATGGGACACCCTATATATTTTTACATATTTTAATTCATCCTAAAATTCTGTGTTTAGCAGCGAAATTTGTTTGTAAAGCATATTTTTGAAACGTTGCCAATCAAATTGAAAAATTCCTTAAATTTGTGAAAAAACATGGGTCAATGAAATTTTAAATGAAATATTTTTTAACTTATAATAACTGGAAACAAAACGGAAACGGAAAGAAGAATGATGACAGAAGTCCCATAAGATAATGTTTTTCTACAGGGTGTTTTATATGGTCATGCCAACATTAAACCTAATTTTCGAAAGTTTTTTAAATAGAACACCCTGTATTTTATTACTTGATTTTGTGGGGAATTTAATCCTCTTTAATTTTTGTAAAGGTCTTCCTATGCCTATCTTTAATAACTTTGAAGGTATTTCAATTTCTATTTAAACTCGGGCAAAAAACTGAATGTTTTTCTAGTCACCTATGATATAAAATAAAAACAAAACATTATCATTTTAAATAAAACGTCAGTTTTTTTCTATTGTATTAACAATTGTATGACAACGAAAGTGTCGTTTCTCTCAAAAATTATTAAAATGAATTTTTCGAATGCTAAATTGGTGGATATGGTTTGAGCTAACGACAAAAACTGCTTGTTACGACGAGGATCTATCTCGAGAGATATCCGAACCGCCGACAACCTAATAGAAGGGTGTTTGAGAAGGTAATGGAACGATTTCAAACAACTGAAAGTGTAACTTATCAGAAAAATGAAAGAACAAAACGTGGTTTAACCGAAGAAAATCAATTAAATGTGCTTTTAACAGTAACTGAAAATCCAGACATTGGCCAAAGAGATATTTCTAATCAAATAGATATTAGGCGAATTTTTGAGTGTGGGTGCAGCAAAAAGTGGGAGAACATCCAAACTTTACATATTTAATATTCTTTTGTGATAAAGCAACATTTCAAAAAAATGGAAACTTGAATAGGCATAATTTTCATTATTATGTTACAAGCAATCCCCATTTCATAAGAGCCCATTCACAAAACAGATGATCTTTAAATGTTTGGAGAGGGGTTGACTATGTTATTGGACCGTATTTTTTGAGGGAAGAGTAACTGGACAAATATATTTGGATTTCTTACAATGTAGTTTATCGCGATTAATGGTTCAGATACCAAATGAAGTTTGTGAACGTCTTTGGTTCTTACATGATGGAACCCCTGTGCATTATTAATACAGGACCTATTACTAACTTTTTAATGAAACGTATATGCAGCAGTGGATTGGAATAAGAGCACCACTACAGGAGATCAACAGATCTAACAAAAATGGATTTCAGTATATGGGGATTTATATAAGATCAAGTATATAAAATACCCCCGACTACGAGAGATGAGATAAAAATTCGTATTACGAACCGTTTTCAAGCTGTTACTCTGGAAATGTGTAAAAACATGACTTATATGTTTGAAAAACGTATTGAATTGTGTACTCAAGTTAACGGGGGCCACTTTGAGCAAATAATTACGTAATAATTTACTTTAAGAATTGTCCACAAGCTTGAATCCCTAAAATATCGTCATTAGAAAAAGTCATCAAGTTTGCTTTGAAACAATTTTAGTGACACTTTGGCGTACTATGAACGGAAAAGGTATTTTACCTGAAACGAAATTGACAAATAACGGATTTTTGCTCAACTATAAAGGCCTTCTTGATTTTAACAAATCGAAACTAAACTAAAAAGGAGTTTCAGACCAAGCAGGACGGAATTATGAATTTCGTTTGCTGTTTTTTCTTCAATAACAGAATTGAATTACAACACCATCACAAAGTCTATCTACTGTTGCTCGAAAAACTGCCCTGTACGAAACTGTACAATATCTAATTATTGTCAAAATAAATTGAGACCACAGAACATTTTATTCATAGAAATGAAAGCGAACTAAGTCATTCGTCAAACCATCATGATAATACTAATTATTACTATAGTAGTACCGGGGAGAGGTGTCTAATGGCGGATATAATTATTACTGTGAAATGCATCTGTTTCCCTTTATCTTAGTGCGAGGTTCCCACTTAAAGAAAGGCGGGTTATATAATATGCGTCTGGTATATATTTTAAATGCAGGACTTAAAAACGTATGTCAATTCTAAAGTCAAAGCGCATGACGCTGTCAGATGTCTTCTTGGCTATTTAACCTCAAATTATTCTTCAATGATATCATTAAAAGGTAAATCTTCGAAAAGCCAAAGTCAAATAATGTTAATGAATATACTGTATTATTTCGAGATGGAACGCGATAACCGGGGGTCAAGTTTACCTTTAACTTCCATTATTCAGATACGCTAATAATTTTCACTATTTAAAATTGACCGCGCGCGCCTTAAATTTGAAAATAACCTAGAAACATTGACGATGTTTTGTTGGTATTCAGAATTACTAACTATATGAACCAATAACGACATACGTTTTTAAAATCTTAAACCATGCTTTACTAAAAGATGAGTCATAAGACACCTCTCGCCGGCCCAGCCATATCAGTTTTTCAATATTCTTAACACCTCATACTCTTCAATATTACAGTATATGTTCAATGTTAATAACATTACTATTCTTATCCATTAGAGTTGCTATTGTTATTATTACTTTTCTTATTAATATGGCACAGAAGCATGTGACATTCTGAGTCTTGAGAGCCAAAATTAATTATTATTATTATAATCTATAATCTTATTTACCCGTAGGGTGTTAAGATAAAATATGTATGTATACACACAGTCTCTACATAGCCTAACCATTCATTTTTGTATGGATAAATCTTACCCATTTTCTTTTGCTTCTTCCCATACTTATTCCCTCATTCCATGTTACTCGTCTTTTCTTTAAGTTTTCCACTACCACACTGTTCCACGTTTTTCTTGGTCTTCCCCATTTTCTCTTTTGTGATGTTTTTTCTAGCCATACCTTTTTTTGTTTGTTTTTCTTCCTCCATGCGTATTACATGGTCAAACCATCGTAACTGTTGTTGCTCTATACTTTCTATAATGGGCTGTACGTTTAGTTCTTGTCTTATTAGTTCATTTCTTATTTTGTCCTTCCTTGTAACGCCTTTCACCGCTCTCAGATATTTCATTTCTATGGCTTGTATTTTGCTCTTTGTCGCTTTATTAAGGATCCAACTCTCGCATCCATATATCAACATTGGTTTATGCACTGCATTAAACACTGCAATTTTTGTTTTCTTCGTTATTTTCTTTCTTCTCATAAATGTCTTTTTTAATGCATAATAAAACTTTGTCTATTCTACTATTTATTTCCTTGTCTTCTTTTTCGTCTTTTCGTAGGTCGACTCCTAAATACTTGAATGTCTCTATTTGTTCTACGTTTCTTCGTTCTATCTCGATGCTTACTTGTCTATCTTTTTTTCCTATTGTCATCACTGTAGTTTTTTCTATGTTTATTTTCAGATTTCTCTTGATTAGTGGTTTATTCCATATATTTAAGATTGTTTTCAGATCTTTCTCGTTGTTTGCATATATTGTTAGGTCATCAGCAAAGGCACTCTCTGCTATTTCCACCATTTTTAATTTCTTTTAATACGCCATCAAGTATTATATTAAAAAGTATTGGACTAAGTAAACCTTCTGTAATCATGTTTACAGTTTTCACATGATTTCTAGTTTTCTGATAGATAGTTTCTATCGCTTTTCTCAATTTCTCACTTACTCCTCTTTTTCTAAGGCTACTCCATAGTTCATGTATCGGTATGCTATCAAAGGCTTTTTCTAAATGTATAAATGCTACAAATATGCTCTCGTTTCTGACCTTTTATATCAATTGCTTTATTGTGAATATGTGGTCTTGCACTTCTCTATCTTTCCTAAATCCGCTCTGTGGCTCTTGTAGCTGTTCTACCCTTGTTATTTTTTTCTAGTATTCTTTCATAAATTTTTAACATTATGCTGAGTAGGGAGATTTCTCTTATAGTCGTTACACTCTATGCTATCTCCATTTGTACATATGGGTAATAGTATTCTCACCTCCCAGTCCTTTGGTATTGTTTGTTCTTGGTCTTAGTATATAGCTTTACTGTCACTTCTATTCCGGTTTTATCCATAATCATTATCATTTCCATCGTATCTTGCCGCCTTGCCTCGTTTCCACTTTTTAATGACTTCTATTATTTCCTCCTTCTTTATAACTTCATTGTTTTCTTTCTCAGTGTTTACTATGATTTCTTCAATTAAAACTACGCTAAATTGCAAATAAAGGCCCACATAAAATCTCTGGGTAAAAAATTAACGCATGTCTACTCTAAATGAAACTATTCATCTAGACAAAGAACATAGGTGATTGGAAGAATCAATAGGGAACTGTCGTAAATTGATCCCGCGAGTGAACGTTGTGGCCCGAACCCAAGTCGATGTCTACTATCACTCGAGGGGTTAAAAGATTCATCCCGAAGTTTCAAAATCCCAGACGCGAAGTAGCATGCGCTTCGTCATTAGGAATCTAGTTAGATATCTAGATTGATTTGTTGCCAAGATTTTGCTTCATACTACCTCCCAAGGGATTAAAAGTTACTTTTAATCCTTAGAGACAGAGACTGCAAATGAGGGCACTGTGTAGAAAGATTAAAAAATGTTAGGAAATTACTTAATTAATTAAAACATTTATTTCCGAAATATAGATAAATACACTTGTACGCATGTGACAGATGTGTAGGAGTATTCTTTTATAGAATGTGAGAACGACAGCGCTGACGGCAATGCTGCATAGTAGTAGTGTTAACCCCATCCGGCAAATGTCGCCGGTAGATCTGAACTAACTGGTATTATATATATATATATATATATATATATATATATATATATATATATATATATATATATATATATATATATATATATATATATATATATATATATATATATATATATATATATATATATATATATATATATATATATATATATATATATATATATATATATATATATATATAGTGACAGAAAAAAGTGCCATGCATAGTGCCACGTGATAGAGGATACTAAAATAAGAAAAAAAGTTCCCATGAACTTAGGTCCGGAACTCCTTCGTTTAAAAGATATAGGGTATTGAAGTTTAATTATTTTTTGTTTTTTCTTACAATGATGTAATAAGCGGACGAAATTTTGTACACAGGGGCTTTTTATCACGCAAAATTCAAATATGACCTTAGTTCTTTTATTACTGAAGAGCAGTGATCATATACAAGCCCCCCACGACAAATCCACCTATTTTCAAACCTCCTTTCAAAAAATTTCCTTACCACTCAAGAAAAGTGAGCTAGCTTGCCATCAAGCATAAAGTCCACTCTTGCAACAATGTCCAACGAAACATCTTCTAATAATGTGTTCAGGTTATTCCTTTTCAACAGTGCGACGAGTTCTGGAAACTCCCACTATTAACTTTTTTTTTAAACAGACATCTTCACAACCCATCTTCATCCAAACGCCTATGTACGTCAATAAATGTTCGAACATTAGGAACCTGTCCTAAAGGATATCATTCTCGATAGATACGTTGAGCTTTGGAGAAGTTTGACCGAACTTCTCCGTAATACATAATCATTTCCCTGTGTTCTTCAAAAGTATAGTGAACCATTTTAGGAACACATTGCATGCATTTTTCTCGTAAACCGTTAGTCCTAGCGACTTCAATAAGGTATACCTTTCTGAATCAGAAAAGATGGGAAAACAAATTTTTCCAGTCGAAAATGACATACAGTGTAAGGCAAAAAAGTTAGGACCGATTCAAACAAGATGGAAACCTGTATGTAATAAAATAACTAAGGCCATATTTGAATTCTGCGTGATAAAAAGCCCCTGTATACAAAATTTCGTCCGCTTATTACATAATTGTAAGAAGACATTTAAGAAAAACAAAAAATAATTAAACTTCAACACCCTATATATTTTAAACGAAGACGTTGCGGACCTAAGTGCATAGGAACTTTTTTCTTATTTTAGTGTCCCCTATCGCGTGGCACTATGCATGGCACTTGTTTCTATGCCACCCTGTATATATATATATATATATATATATATATATATATATATATATATATATATATATATATGAATGTTATGTTCAGAGTTGAAGTTGTTGAGTAAGTCGTTTATAAACATTATAAACAATATGAGCTCCAGAATTGAACCTTGGGGTACTCCACACTTTATTAAACGACTTTGCGATTTTACCTCAACTATTTCACCAGTCTTTAATAATTTTTTGGAACGACATACTGAAATCTATCACTTAGAACGAATTTGAACTAATTTCAAACTATACCTCTTACCCCATACTAGTAGAGCTTATTCATCAGCAAATCATGATCTGCCAAACCGAATATCTTGTATAAATCACAATTAATCGCCGTCGCCACTTTACTCTCGTTGTAGCCTGTGCTTTATAACTGATTCTATAATTTTAGGTAAAGAATTAGGTATTGAGATTGGTCAATAGTTTTCGTAGTTTTTTTTTTACATTTTGACTTAAATCTTGGTTTGATTTTTACTACTGTACATTTCGCTGAAAAGATACACGAGAAAAAAATTAAATTAAGTAAAACCACTAAAGGTGTATGTAGGTACATAAAGCATACTTTATATATTCTTGTGGGAATGTTATCTGAACCAAATGCCGTAGTATTATTCAATTTACTTATTATTTTGGAAAGTTCGTCTAACGTTACTGGCGGTACGTAAAGGGGAGTGTTGTGTAATTTTTATTGCCTGGGCTATTGATCTGAAAGATCACTATTTCTTGGTTATTACTTACGTCTACGCTTAAAGTTATTGAACGAAATGTTGATGTGTCCTTGTTTAAGGTAGAATTAGTTAAACTCCAAGATGCTTTACACTTGTTTGAGTCTTTTGGATTTTGCGATTATCTGCTTTAGTATTTTCTTATAATTCTTACGGTTGATTCTAAATGTGCTTTCGGTTTTTTTTTTTTAATTTTAAAATTCATTCTTGTTATCCAGTTTTTTCAGAACACAGCGGCTCCCAATTCTAATTTTCGAAATGTCTCTTAAAACTTCCTTACTTTTTTAAAGTGATATTGTGTCGAAAAGTAGATTGTTTTTTATTCATAACGCTTATGTCGGTATACAAATACAACAAAGCATTGTAATCTGAAAAATGTATGGGTGCATTAAAGGTTTTGTAAGGGTCAATCTAAAGATTAGTGAATATTTATTCAATGCTTGCACTCGAACAATTAGATTCTCTAGTAGATCAAGAAAAAGAATAAATTACACATATTGTAACTCGGCTAAGATAATATAGATGCATTTGATTATGGATTCTCGTTTATTTGAAAATAAAATGCATACAAATAGTAAAAACAAAATTCTAAGTGGTCCTACGATCTGTAAGACGAGGTCTGAAGAAATGATGCCCTCTATATTGAATTCAAACAAATTCACGCACACATACATGGTGTTACGAAATGGCGCGAATATATTCGTAGCTTTTCGTACGCTATATTTCCTTTCATAACGATGGTATTTAGTTTTTATTTTTTTGGCATGATGGTTGATAATGCTCTTGGCTAGGGCACAAGTAGTTTTGTTTCTCTACAAGTGCCCACTTAATAAAATTAAGCAAAAAGTACGTTTCGGAAACGATACTCAATAATTCAAATTTCAAATTCAGATACAGAAAAAGCATATATGTCAAATCTCCGTTCATCGCTATCTAAATTCTAAAGCTTTTTTTGCTTCAATGATTGCAGTTCATCTTCGCTACACTATTTCTGTTGCAATAATTGTCCTTCATCCGCTTGCAATTTATCCACATTTGTATTATGGTCAGATTTTTATTTTCTAAAGACTTGCTACATTGTTTTTGATTTGTGTTCATTACATTTACATTTATTAGGAGGGCTAAACTAAGAAACATTTCTTTTTTAATTCTTTGCTATCATCCAACTGTGTGAGCAGCAAAGGTCACGTAAACAGTTAAAAAATTAAAGTACACCTTTCATTTTTCTCATACAATATGTATCTAAAATATAGTTTGTATTTAAAATAGTTGTTAAAACTTATAGAAGCATTTACAAGCACGTCCGTACCATACCGTATAAGTTACTACCAAAAATGAAGATGTCTGTAACGACCTTTTGGTTTTTCTCATAAATTAGGTTTGAATACGACGCCCTCTAATTATTTGACTACCAAAACGGGAAATTTTTGTTATTCAATTATTTTAGTTTTGACAACGTTATAAAATAACATAAATATAGGAATGCTTTCTCCAAAGTGGAGGATTCACTGTATTAATTGCTTTCGCTACATCTCTATGTAACGTATAGGATATAACTTTTGAGAAAACAGATGTACGAAATAAAGGAATTTTATTGAAATCTTAATACTCGTGGTCAATTCTACGTCTTTTGGCAGTATGAAAATTATTCTACACAACTGATAGCTGATCATGATTCTTAATGGCACACAATTTCATCTTCCATTGAACGATGTTCAGGTCCACCTACCGAATTGTGTTCATTTTCCCATCTGTTGTCATAAGAGTTTCGACAGTGTAACAACAAAAATTCTTCTATTGCTCGAACTCGAGGGACATTTGGGAGGGTTATCTTCTCTCGGTAGATAATGCACGTTATTCTGTTCCAACTATTCCAAGTTCTCTTAGCCTAATTGCACAAAATTAGGTTAGGTCAAAACATTATATCGTCGTTATAATGATAGCTGTTAATAAAATTAAGCATTTTTGAAAATAAAACTCGACCAGCATAGAATGTTGAAACCCCATCCTCAGAAATCGCGCACCAGGCTAGAACGTTGTCAGCATATTCCACCTTTGCTTTAAATTTTACTATATTTGGATAACTTTCAATATCATACGCTTAAAAGTCTTCGCTCTAATTGCGACAACGTGAATTATTTTTTATCATACATTACAATCAAATGGTTTCTCACAAAATGCCTACGCCTTCGAGCCCTACAACATCCAGGTATTCTTTCGAGTTCTGTCTGGGTGTATTTGGAGTGCTTCCCACTTTTTTTGAAAAATGCACACCATTTGACGACAAAATCCTCTGGTTTTATACAAGACCCCAGAACGCGCACCTAGTTATCCACCACAACTTCCTATTTTGCCTTGAGCGATTTCTGCCAGTCTGTTAAACCTTTTCTTGTGTTAAAATATGAAATTTCCCAGTTTTCGACAACTTAATGCAAGGTATACCCTATTCATAGTCTCTTATTGATTACTTTACCTGTTTCATGGTAACTAGATCATACATCTATATAGGGTACAAATTTCAAGGCAAACTTTTCCCCAAAACTTATGTCCCATAAATGTTATTTATAACAGCCTTTCAGCCCTTTGTGTTATGTACGGTTCCTTACCAAACATTTTTTCACGCCATTCCTTGTATTGTATTTTCTCCCTATTTCTACGTTTACGTAAATACAATTTTTAATCATTTTCTAATAGGGCTTCTTTTGTAAAAAAAGAAGTGATTTTACAACGTGGAAATTGGTTAGTGTGTTAATTTATTAAAGTTAACGAAAGAAAGAAACGGAAATATAGTTTTAACAATAATAAAACAAATCGTATTTAGATTAATCGATCTAAACTAGTAAAAACTTATATTTCAGTTTTATACGAAAGTTAAAAAGACAATGTAACATCAGAACAGGTATTAAAAGCAATAAACAAGGTAATTTAAATGAAAATAAGTGAAATAATGAAAGGATAACATAATTTGCTCTCAATGAATTACATTTTCCATTACAATTACAAAAAAACTACTAAAAAAAGGGAAAAGCAAAAAGACGCCGTTTTAGCAACGAGTTTTACACAAAAAAAAACAAATTTCAATAGGCTACATTTCAACGAACTTCCGTGTAGAATTAATTCAGCTTAAAAATAACTGTCAGATCAAATTAAACGAACAATTTAACGATTTATATAAACTAGAATTTTTTAAACAAAAGTAGAAGAGTTTGATCCCTTATAACTTATATCCGCAAATTCAAAATGACAAAACTTAAATTATCTTGGCAGTCTAAAAACTTTTATTGAAGTTCGGAAAATTTAAATTTATAGACAACTTCAAGAGCAATGAGAATATAATTTATTAATCTAGCACAAGCGACAGAGGGGTTTTCAGACCAATTAGTTATGGTAGTCTTTAACGATAATTCTCTTTAGTTAAGTGTATTTATATTACTGTTGTGGTATTACCCTTGTAAAACGTTTAGATCAATCTGACATAAATATACATCTCGTTCATGACGATATATTTTTATTTCCTCAAAACCACTTCTCTTCTATATTCTAGATGTTTAGAAAATTTTGATTTACTACCACGATATTATACCTGTCTAAAATAAAATTGTGCACATCTCGTATAAACCAATTTAGAAAATAATATGACACAAGATATTTCATGTAAAGAAAGTTGTAGTATGTCATTGGGTAATTGCTTCTGAATTTCATTACAAAATTACTTCTGGCTCATTCCAACAATAAGTAGGATTTTCCAATCTAGTTCAAATAAATACCTCATCCTTTTGGTCTATTTATTGTTCTCTAAGTTCTCTATTCGGCCAGCTTATACATTCATTACTGCGGTGTAGTAGAGGTATCAATTCGTCGTATCTAAAAGCAAAGTATGACAATCGAACCATTCAAAAAGGAATTCACTCAATTTCAATTAGATTACTACGTAATCTAAATAAATAGTATTTTCACTTTACACATTACATCAAAGGTAACGATATGCCTGCTTCTGCTTTTCGATAAAGTAATTAAATTAAGAAGAGTAATTGTTCTTACATGAGTTGCATAACGTAAAACATTTATAGTTATACCCAAGGTGTGACTGGTTTTTAATGGTGTAAACCTTAGAATTCGTTCCAAAGTTATTGCGTTAGTACTCTTAAGTGCAGCAGAAAGTTGTAAGCTTGTTATAACAGGTTTGCATTGACGTATTCTCTTTTTAAAATGCAAAAAGCAAAATTTTAAAATGATACGAATTTTAGAGTAACGAGAATTGCGCACAAAAATTTAAAGGTTCATAAAGAAGATGAAAACAATGTAATTATTTAAAGCTTGTGTATCAAAACCTTTCCATTACTAATTAAGGTTACCGTTCTCACTGTCGCCTGCATTATTTAAATTTCCTTCAAAACTAAAAAAATGGAATATTAAAATTCCCTCGTATAGATAGATTGTTCTATAATAATATTGTTATTTAAAATCGACAACCAGTATATTTAGAGCAAGTGATTAAGTCTGAGAAAAAATGAATTTGTGTTATCGTGGATATTGAACCGTTACTTTTTGTCAATAATGCATTAAAGCAAGAAGCCTAACTAATGTATTATCATAAATATCTGGTGTGGAACACCACACGACTTTCCAACCTACAAAATGGGAATTAAAAGAAACGAATTCATTTTAATAACATTTTTGAGGACAACTTACCTCCGCAAAATTTTGCGTTTAAAATTAAATTGAATGATGATAATAAAACGCATAATAAATTAAACACAAACTTATACATGGTGAGTGTCTACTGCGTGGACGGAGGATTGCTCCTTAACTATTAGAGATATCAAAACCAATTTTGGTGTGGTAATACTCGATCATTGGACCTATATTCTAAAAATATTTAGGTATATACAGGGTGATTGACAAAAACATACCAACCCAAAGCAGTACTTTTTAATTAAACACCATATATATTTTTGCATTTTTGGATTCACTGTTACATTTAGAATAAAAGTATAGAAATTTATATCTGTATCACTAACCGTTCTGCAGATATCGTCACTTTAGTACCAAAATAGAGTTAACTTTGGAACCACGATGCGAGCGTTGTCACCACGATTTTTAAATCTATTTATACCACCGACCATTAATAATAGTATACTAACAAAGAAACTGGAAAATTTTCGAAAACATGTAAAACTCTACAGAATGATTAACTTAGGCGAAATGTAATTTTTCTCAATTGCAACACCCTGTATATTTTTTCACATTGCGATTCCCCGTGAAAAGTAGGTAAGACGGACCCTTCTGGAGATATTGACGCGTTATTAGAAAATATTGACATACACAAGAACAAATAAAACAAAATTCAGATCAAATAAGAAAATACGAATGGCAAATAAATTCTTTAACTGATACGAAAACTTAATTAATAACTAAACAATAAAGTAATTATCTACACCTAAAAATAAGTTGAACATAAATGAATAAAACCATAAATTCAAATTAAATGTTCAAAATGCTGATCACGCCTAGCAAAACACTTTGCAATTCGCTCGGTAAACGAAAGATTCACTCGCAACAACATTTGAGCTCTAATTCTATTTTTCATATCTTCGCTTGTGGTGGGAGTATGTTGGTAAACTTTTTCTTTAACGTAGCCCCAAAGGAAGAAATCAAGGGGCGTAAGATCCGGTGATCTGGCTGGCCAGTTTTGCACACCACCTCGTCCTATCCACCTCATCGGATAATTTCTATCGAGATATTGCCTAACGTTGATTGCATAGTGTGGCGCCATCCAGTTGAAACCACATCGTACGAACATTATCTACCTCGATATTTTCCAAAAACTCGGGTAAATCATTTTCCAAAAACTGTAAATATCTTTCTCCAGTAAGACTCCCATTAAAGAAAAAAGGACCTACCACATTAAAATTGTTTATACCACTCCACATATTAACTGACCATCGATGCTGGTGATCAACAACTCTTAAGATGTGTGGATTAGTATCTGAATAGTGATGATAGTTATGTGTATTAATATTGCCATTATTATGAAAACTTGCCTCATCCGTAAATATAATGTTATTAACAAAATTGGGTTCTTCATTGAGTTTAATAGTTACCCATTGGCAGAAAGATTTACGATTTTGAAAATCTATTTCACCTAAGGCTTGATGTTACTCGATATGATAAGTTTGCAATTTGTTTTTTTTAATAAAGCTGCGAGCTGGATTTCTATTTAGGTGTTTCTTCATTTGGGCTTGTTTTTGCGCGCTTGGGATAACACACACTTCCAGAATTTATAAATCTCTCAGCTACACTCATAAACGATTCTTTCCGCGGCTGTCTTCTCTCTGGGTACAAATAGGTAGCCAGCAAAGCATCTCTGAGCTTCGCCGTAAATAAAGATCATATCGATCATTTCTTCTTTGGAAACATTCATTTTATACAAAAAATTATTTATTACGAGCGGCTAGTCTACCTGATTTGTTGTGTTGAATTCTATTGTAGTAAATTTGTATTTTAGAATATTTTTACGTAAAAGCGTCAATATCTCAAGAAGGGTCCGCCTTATGGATATGAAACTTATTATCAATTAGTATCTACTTTTCACGGGGAATCAAAATGTGAAAAAATATACAGGGTGTTGCATTTGAAAAAATTCAGTAAAATTACATTTCGTGTAAGTTAATCATTCTGTATAGTTTAGTTTTACATGTTTTCGAAAAATTTCCCAGTTTGTTTAATAGTAAACTATTATTAATGGACGGTGGTATAAACAGATTTACAAAATCGTGGTGACAACGCTCGCATCGTGCGAGGTACAGGATGTTCCATTAAAAAAATTACACCAAAATTGGTTTTGATATCTGTAATAGTTAGGGAGCAATCCTCCGTCCACCCACCCTGTATTATGTAAATGGACAACAATATTAGCTTCGGCTGCTACACTTTTTCAAAAAATTAAAACCTTAAAATAAAATTCTGACTCCGTTATTTCTTTCTACACAAAACTACCTTCGTATAAAAAAATCATACAAATCCGTCAAGCGGTTGTCTGGCAATCTGTGTGAACTGAATGACCCGATTATTTTAATATATAAGATTATGCAACCTCTTTGATTACGAAAATAGGCAACATTGTAAAAGCAAAAACAATAATCTCTGTCAAACAGACGTTTAAAACTTCATGTACAGACAGAGGTTAATCGACATCTAGATGCTAAGTTAAAATTTACTAATAGTTATTTATGTATTAAGTGCATTAAGTAGATGCTTATGCCCCCGAAGGCAACGAGTTAAAAGCACGAGGGCCGATAGGCTCGAGAGCTTTTTAGTCGCCCGAGGCCATAAACATCAGTTAATACAATACAGCAAAAAGCAGAAAAAGCGGCTGAAACTTAATAATTTTCATTTTATTAGATTATTATTTCAGTCCGAAACCTTTAAAGCGAGCTCCCTTTGGTTTTCGATGGTGAAAAAAAAACGCTACTGTTGGACAAAGACATCGATATCCCAAACTAACAGAATTTCTGAAAATGAGGTCTAAAGGATATCAAGCTAAAAAGTCGTCTGTGCTAAGTCGAGAAGAAATTTTACAATTTATTATTGAAGCACCAAACATTGAATTCTTGATGGTAAAAGTTTATTTGGTGTTTGGCGTTGTTGGTGATTCTCGGCGACAGGAATTATGGAAATGATGTTGAGTGATGTGGTAGAGAAAGAAGACATCATTATTGTAACAATTCCCCAAACAAGAACGGATAAAAAACAAGGTTTTACTACAATTATTTCCGAGTTATTTGATCCAATGAATCTTGTGAAAAATTATGCTGCATTACGCCCAAAAACACGCAAATGAAATAGGTATTTTTTAAGCAACAAAAACGGGTCATGCACGCCCCAACCAGTAACTACGATTGACAAATCCCGAAACATATACAGGGCATTGTTTAAGGCGAATATCGACCACATTGTTGGCAGACGCTGATGCAAGTATGACGACATTGAAAGGGTATGACGGCTGGAAAAGCCGAAAGGTACTTGGAGGACAGCATTCCAAATAAAACAAAAATTGCAAAACTTATTTCAGCAGTGGAGGACCTACTGTTATGTCCTCTTCAACTAGCACTACAAATCGTTCCTTACAATTATCTGATGGAGCATGCGTTACTTTTTCCGACAGTAATTTCGCAACCTCTTTCTTACTTTCATAATGGAAACAGGCAACACTAGAAAAACGAAAACAATAATCTATGTCAGAATGACGTTTAAAACTTCATGACAGACAGAGGTTAATAGACATAAATGCATGTTAATTTAAAAGAAAATTCCAAAGCCGCCCGCTTCTGTAAGATATCAATAATACAGTTTAACCATTTTCATTCATATTTAATTATTTTTTAGACTCTTGCGTTATATTAAGAAACTTCATAATGAAAAGTTATGTAAAATTAAATTTTCTTTAAAAAATATGTCTACACTTTTTCTTATCAAATTAATCGTTATGTCATCACTATCGCTAGATCGACTTATTACAAATTTTGGATTTAAGCTTGTTCTTATTTGGCTTAGAGCTGATTAGATTTTGAGAGAAATCCAGCGGCGGTGATATAAAAATACCCAGATATAGACCTTAAACATATAGATTAATTATATTCTATGCAATTTTTAATACGACTCGTAATTTAGCGGCAAAAACATTCCCAAGGTAGAATTTAAGTGTTGGTTCAAATTTTTGCATTATCTGAATAATGATACATTTTATAAGAAAAAGTGTAGACGTATTTTTTAAAGAAAATTTAATTTTACATAGAATTTTTATATAAAGTTTTTTAATGTAAAGCGAAATAAATGTAAACATTAAATAAATATATTTGAAAATGCTGAAGCTGTATTATCGACATTTTCATAGAAACGGGCGGTTTTGGAATTTTTTTTTACGTTAACATCTATTTGTGTCCATTAATCTCTATCTGACATGAAGTTTTTAACGTCATTCTTAGATAGATTACTGTTTTTGTTTTTACAATGTTCGTTATGAACGTATAAAAAAGAGGTCGCACAGCTATCCTATAAAAATTGAAATTAAAATTATTTCATTTGTTCTAATTTAAGTTAACATCTAGATGTCTATTAACCTCTGTTTGTTATGAAGTTTTAAACGTCTGTTTGACATATATTACTGTTTTTGCGCTTACAGTTTTGCCTACTTTCGTAATTAAATCCTTATAAAAGAGGTTGCATAATCATCCTAAAAAAATGTTATTAAAATTATCTCATTTCTTTTAATTTCCATTTTGTGGGTTGGAAGGTCGTGAGGTGTTCCACACCAGATATTTAATTTTCTTCCGGAGTGTACAACTTATCTTGTTCTTGGGGAAAAGTATACATTGGAACCACAAAACGTATCTTCGATACTGGACATAAAGAACATATGAGATTTTGTGCACTGGAGAAGTCTGCAGTAGATGAGCAGGCTCTAAATAATTTAAATTATGACATTAATTTAATAATACGGAAACATTGTCAAGACAAACTCATTGTGAAGCTATTGAGATATATAAACGTCCAAATAACTTCAATAGGCAAGAAGAAAACATCTAATTAAATAGGCTTTGGCAACTTATGAAAAAAAAAGACATAATGATGCGTATTAATAAGTTTGCCCAATTAACTATGTTAAGTTACCGCAGCATTACAATAATTTAACATACGTAATTAAAATTAAAATTATATTCAACGCGCATTGTGTTTTCAGAATATAATAACAATTACAACCAATAATAACCGAAAACTATTTCTTTGTTAGATTTGACCAGATCTATAATTGGTACGGCAAGTTTCTGTTTTTTAATGATTTTACCAATTTCAAATTAATGTTTTTCACAACTTTATAGGTACCTACATCATAACCGGATTAACTATTATTAAGCTATTGTTTACTAAAATAAAATTGAATTCCACAGTTGGCTTTATATGTTTATCAAACTATTATGTTAATAGCAAGTTCATATGTGCGTTTTCATATTTTATAAACTTATTTTGACGTCCCAATTAATTCTTTAAGGTGTTCACTAAGGACGATAACTGTAATTGTTATCGAAACGTTTAAGTTTATATAAAAGATAAATAAAAACACAAGATTTAATATACAAAGATAAGTATTTTAATTAGTTGATCGTATCATGTTCACCGACAAACCTACGCCTTATTTCAATAGTACGGTTAACAAAGAAAAATCCTGAATTTTGAGTTTCCGAATAAATTGGTCGTTTTTTCATTATTATTGCGCTTCCTAAACCCGATTAAATACTTATTTCTTTGCGATTCGTTAACTTAACAGTTTTCAAAACTATATTTTACTTGTGGCGAAGCGTTTTAACTAAATTTTTATTGTATAGAAGAATCCAATTTTAGAAGATACATTTGGGGTGTCGCTAAAAAGGTCGATGAGTTATGAAGGTATACATATTGTTAGGAAACGTGCTAATATTACAAAAAATTGGCGACATGAGAAAAAAATGACAACACTGCATAACAATTAAGATTTAATTAATTTTTCTTATCTTTTTTATTAGAACCTGTGGCGTGCGGTGGTACGTTTGATGCTCATTTTTTATAATTTAATCTTTTTTTTCAACCCACAGACAGTTGACCGAGTGATATATGGTTGCGGTAGTTGTAGTTGATCACCCATAATATCACGAAAGAAAGAGAAATGCCAGCAGCATGTCGCATGTAGAATGCCTGGTTTTGTGAAGAAATTGATCCATCCAAGATACTTTTCTAGTTACTTTGAAAATCTTAAAATTAATTTTATTGAGTGACGTAGATTTCGCAACAATAATATCTCCTAGAAATATTACTTCAATACAGAACGGAAGAAAACCTACATCACCAAAAACATAATAGAATCACACAATCTACTACAAGGTATCGTATTTATAACTTCAAGGCATCGTATTTATAACTTCCATGTACCCAAGCCAACTGTTCTTAAATTAATCCGCCGAAATGTGAAAGAACAAAATACTAAAAATGGTTAAACACCAAATGCAACTTACGCTACTGCGAGGCGTCTTCGCAATACATAGCTACTACTGTAGAAACAAAACAAAACTTCTGATGCGTGCCTATGTTACTTGTTAAATGTAACCAGTTAATAGTATAACGCGCGAATGAATAATTTACTACGATATATACAAAACCAAAAGAAAAATTCGGAGAATTCATACCTCACTAATTAATCAATAGAAATTACATCAATTATAATCAACACAGTTAAAATAAATAACTGAATTTACGCTATATTAACTACAAGTGACCGCTATCGATATTAGAACCATTACACACAAAATAGTAAGGTATACGAATACCTGTGGGAAATGTAAACACGAAACGTTAATTCGTAGAAAACACCAATGTTAAATAAGACATATGCGAGTCAGTTATTGCGAGGTACAAAAGTACAGTCAAATGATATAAATAGGATCTTACCTTTTGTATGATGTCACAGTGCTACTCCAAAGTTACCAGAATCGGTTCCGTTGCGTAACAAAACAAAATAGTTGAGTGCATGATAAGTCGAGAGTTAGTAGAAAACATCGGCAGGTGAGATATGATTTCTCTTTGGTATAAGCCAAGGAAGTTGCAGTTTTGTGCACTTACTTAAGATCCGAACGTTCTGTTAAAGAGATGCAGGTAAAAGTAAGAATTGCGTTTCTTTTAATCAAATACCGTATAAGAATCTTGTTTATAGGGTAGGAAAGTAAATTATTGCAGAAAGCACGGCATAGGTTCTAAGTGTTACATTAAAAATAGAAAAAAGAAATAGAACTTTCAGAAAATTGACAAACTGATAACATTGTCGGTACCCTCCAGGTGGAGAAGTTGACAACCACCGTAGGACTTTGTAAAAAGATACAGCAAGTGCAAACCAGAATTATAGAAACACTCTCTCTCTCTTTCAAGACGAGACATTAAAGATTTAAAATTAGCAAGACTAAGAAATATAATAGTTTTATAAACTTACCTAATCGTATGTTAATGTAAAGTTACATCAAGACATAATAAAGTCATCAATTAAATTTTTAAACCAATTACGTTAACATGTAATTAAAAATTACAGTTCTACATACATAAAGACAAAATTTACATCGATTGGGGCTTGAACTTTGGTGGCCCAGTTGGTTAGCGCGGCACTCTAGCAAAGTACAGGTCGTAGGTTCGAATCCTACTCGAGGTAAACTTTTTATTTATGTATTTAATAAAATTAATATAGTTACATATTTACCTTTGAACTTATTCGTTCATAACAAAAACTTATAATAATTACGTTAACAATTTATAAAATATACGTGCGACTACCACAAGTTGAAGGAAAATAGCCAAACATTAACAGATGATGATAAAACATAACCTTAAAATACGGAATAATTACACAGTGCTATAGTACAAAGCTGCACCGTAAGCAAATACTAATTTTAATAAAAACCAGAATGTATAATCCAAAGATTAATTATACCTAAATTAGTAAGCGATCTGTTAATTGTGAGTAAATAACTGTGATTATTTCCCTTGCCTGTCAAATTTGAATTTTTGACCAATCGCGTGCTTGGAAACTGCTTTGATATGACCAATCAAAATAAAATAAAGCGACTATTCACTTTGGTGCTAAATAGTCGACTATTTTTATCAACATGCTCAATTGTCACCGACAGGACGGTATTCAAAAACAATGAATCTACCAGAAAATGTCAATTTTTTAACATATAATAACTGTATTTTTAATTGTAAATAGAGAAATAATGTAACATTGATTGTTAGTATTAGTTGTTGTTTAATAAATAAGTATTTACTTATTATTGTATTAGTTCATCTAATATCGTTTCTCTGTGTTTTTTCCGTATACACATAGAAATGTTCTTGGCTCAGGAAATAATCTTATTAAATATAACACGACCTCGATAAATTAGTTACTATTTTTATTGCTACTAAATTTATCGTATATTTTACAATTTGTCTCGACATAATTTGAGCATTAATAATCAAAGATTAAAGCCCTCGAGCTTTTAATCAGATTATTAATGCCAAAATTACGTCTCGACAAATTGATTTTAAAATACACTCGAAATTTAGATGCAATAAAAATAGTCGACTATTTATCGAGGTCTTGTTATACTACCGTCGATTATTTCCCTTGATTTATATTAACCAATGAAATGTCATAAATTTTAAAATTCAGACCAATAGGAATAAAGTATTAGCGACTATTGGACTAATAGTCATTTTGTGTTCCTGTTTGTTGTATTTTTGTATTCAGTTAATAAAATGTTTTCTAATTGTTATTCTAAAATTAATTTAATTTACGCGGGAAATAATCTTCCTAAATATAACACGACCATGATAAAGACTGCTATTTTTGTTGTTGCTAAATTTCTCTAATATTTCACAATTTGACTCGACATAATTTTGACATTAATAATCTTTGATTAAAGATTTAGCTCAAGGGATTTAATCAGATTACTAACGCCAAAATATTATGTCTCATCAGAATGATACTAAAATATTCTCGAAATTTAGATACCACAAAAATAGCCCACTATTTATCAAGGTCTTGGTATATTACCCTTGAATATTATTCAATTTGTTCATTTCATTGTTCTTGTTGATAGAATTAGTGTTACTATTATCGCAGACCATTTAGAGAAACAATGACTAGTTAAACTGATTTCTTTTCTTAAATACCCACTTCGTCATACTTCATAGTAAGATGCTGTTGAACCATATGAGTAAGTATCTTGTTTGCATTTGCAAATAGAGCAAGTGGTGGAATATACGATCTGGGAATGCTGTAAAGTAATGACGGATGATTTGGTTTTGGTGTCAAGTTCAGATGCAGTTTTTACATTTCTGGTTACATCCGGGATGTTATTGTAAATCTTGGAGCGCCGATTCTCAGAGCTAATATGGAAATTAAAAAGTGAACTTCTTACGAAGGTGTTTTGGGTAAAAATATTCTAAAGAAATATACTTTAACAAATGGAAAGCGTTTGATTCAAAGCGAGGAAGTCATAATTTCAAAACTCTATTCTTAAGCGCCGTACATATCTGCTACTCAAGGAGTCTCAGCTCTGTTTCCGTATAACAGAACATTACCGAAACCTGTAATACAAGCCACACCGACAGATACCTTAATGAAAATCATGGGTTTATAATATTAATTAACAAACAACTTTAACTGCATTTCATTCTTTATATCAGGAACCTAGTCACCGTAGAGAAAATAAACAAGGTAAACATATTAGTTAAGTTGATCGGCCTATTTCCACAGTTTTTGTTCTTACAACGCGACCTTTCGGAAGTGGATTATGCTTCCGTCATCGGCCCTGAGAAGGACTGTTTTCGTATTCATTTTCTCTGATTTTTTTTCTCCAGCACTAGACTGCTCTCGGTTTCGCACTTTCACTTACAAGTCCAATTTATAATCTGAGAGTAGTTAAGTGCTTGAGAAAAATCACATATAAATGAATCGGGTTCCTGTGCGGAAACAGTCCTAAAGACGAAGCCTGGTGGAAGCAGAGTCTGCCCCGAAACGTCGCGCTATAAAAGCAAAGACTCTGGAAATGGGCTGTTCAACTCAACTAATATATTTACCATTTTTGGACGGTGACTAGGTTCCTGATATAAAAAACGATACCACAGTTACAAAACACTTCTAATACAGTTTGATAAATATAAAAATAAGGAAATTTGATCTTTAATTGATTTATTTATTTTTATATATTTTGAAATCATGTTTATAAATACTTTTTATTTACTGTGGTTAAAATAAAATAACATTCAATAGTAAGCTTTAGAATAAACGGACCTTATACGTTTAAAGCTAGTATAATTAATGTTAAAATACACAATTTTTAAACTTCAAAAAACTATTTATAATCTACTGACCTAGTTCATAGTTTAGTACCAATAGGTATATAAAACAACCCTCAAAGCAAATACGAATACAAAGTGAATTAAGAAATATTTGATCTAGGTAATTAACTAACTGATTTGTGCTCAGTAGTAATATCCGTAACATTCCAAACTGTAAATAGTTATTCCTATAATTGCAATTCAAGTTTCTGCAAGTTGATACGCCAGAGCAACGTAAATGCAGTTAAAAGTTAGAAGTCAAATTAATTCAATTCCGCCGATAAAACATATTCCGAAGGAATGAGAAAGATTTTAGTTTTTTAAGCTGTTTCTCTATTAGAATATATAATTTTCAAGTGTAAATAATCGCTTTACTAAAGTTTGTTACAAATTATTAGTACTAATATTGCTTAAAATCCATTATTATGTAAATAACAATTAACTTGTGAATCTATTAAACTATGCCTTGAGTAAATTAAAAAAGAAAAAAGGTCGTTTGGCCTACAAATATTTTTGTTTAAAAAGTTTAACGTTGATACTAAAGTTTGTTTAGGATAGAGATCTGACCTGTAAACTACTAAAGTTCTTAACACGTTCTATGAGATACAAAGTTAGAGATGCTTTGGCTAAATTAGAACGGTTTCATCTTTGTTGTTGTCCGTTTAGCTCTAGAAACACTAATATATAAAAATTCCTAAAATCGTGGAACCAGTTCCCAAGACATTAATTTAACACGCAATTACATTTACTGAAAAAATTGGAATTGATCAATAAGAAAAACATAAAAGGAATTTCAGTATAACTTTGAAATTCAATATGAGTAACCCAAGGGTTTGTGAAACTTAATTTCCTAAAATTGGTTTTCTTAGTTGGCCGAAGAATTTTATTTTACTGTACACAAACCATAAGCGGTAAACATCTTAAATTTTAATTTAAAAATAATACATAGAGGCCAAGGCTCAAAAGATTCAAATACCAGTAATTCTGAGCGCACCAATTTAAGTTATACTTAGAATATTGATTTCTAAGTTATGGTGTATGACAAATTCTCCAGCCGATATGGCTGGCATTAACTTTGTTCATTATACGTCATGTTTACAAAAAAAAAGATTTAAATAAAGTATAAAGTCACTTACATTCATCGTGATCCTTGGCGGTAACAGTAAGAACGGTATGCTGTATGTCCTCATTTTCATCCACCTCCGCTTCATACAACGCCTTGTCGAAATACGGAGGGTTGTCATTCTTGTCCGCAATCCCAATGCGGATGAATTTAGTCACTGAAACAGAAACCCAAATTAAAGTCCCTTTCAATGTATACATACATATATGGAAGAACAATTAAGATGGTTTACAATGTCCTTGCTTTCACTAATATTAGACAATCGGATAAACTTTAGCCTGCATCAAATAATTTATATTACTGCAACGTCCAAAAACTAAATTGTGATTTATACTTTTGGTAAGTTAGTAAAAAACAGTTCCCCACTATCGTATTTATCTTGATAAAGATAAATGTCTATTAAACGTTGTACCTTATCTGAAATACTCACAATCTCCATTAGTCATGAATTTTGGAAAAAGATTCAACAGCATTGGTTACGAACTAAATAGGTGTTACGCTGTATAAAAATTTCATCTACTCTAACTTGAAGACTAATTGTTTAAATTAGTGTATTACATCAAGGTGTAGCAACAATAAAATTACGCATTATAAATAAGCTCAAAGATTTTATTTAATCAAAAATGCATAAGATGCAGCTCTTTACAACGAAAATTCAAACGGGAAGAGAATTTCACGATACCCATTAATAATTAATTAAACGATGATAAAGATAAATTGATAATGTTTAGAATGGCAATGCTATCCCCTATTATTATATAACAGTCATGTAGGAGAGAATGCCTGTTACACAGCAATTGCAATTATTTGCAAATACTAATTATTGTAAATATAAAAATCCTCTCGTATGAGTCACTAAAATGATTAATGAATCATGCGAATCTAATATAAAATTGTAGTATAGAATCCGCGATCAATCCGCACATAATTCATTTACGATGTTTTTTCCTCTAAGCAGGCTTTGAAAACTCCATGTATGCTGCAAAACTGAATCAAGAAAATATGTAATTAAAAATTATTATTAATTATTATAATGAACCAAGAAAAGTTTGGTTAAACGAATCAGTAAAGTTCTAAATGCTTAGTGCATTTAAGTCTTAAAATTGAAAATACATTAACCCGAAAATAATCATTACACATCATTGTTATCGCACTATAGAATCATTTGTCATAATTACATCGTAATTAAATCCAAAAGGCGTAAACAAATTAAATAAGCATTCGCTCTATATTAATTTGTTGGTTTACAAGGTAGTATCTTCTGGATAGAGACCCTAGCTTGTACAGTGTTACGTCGCGTAAAGCTAGGATAAACCGATAGGTGGCCGCGTTTGTAGCAAATAGGCTAACTTATGCGTTTGTAACAAATAGGATAACTTATACCAACACTAGCCGGTAGTAGGACGATACCGTTAGTACAAAAAGCTTCATCGTCCAAGGAACGACTTGGTTGTTAACCGGTCTGCCTGATATTTCAGGTATTTACAGTGCTAGTACGATTGAATAGTATGGACGAGATAGTACAGGATAAGCACGGATTGAGGAAATGCTGGTAACGATACTTTGAAAAGGAGTAAGGCAAAGAGATTCTGAAAATGATAATAATGATATTGAGTTCAATGATTTAAAGCAAGTGGTACAAAAGTTGAAGAATGGCAGGTGTGGATGGAATTACTCTGGAACGAAAAAATCAATTTTTTAAATTTTTTTTTTTGCATTTTACTGATTATTTATTCTCTGGAATCTTATCTTTAAAATGGCATATAATAATAAATATGTTAAAGTTACATTCCATAAAAAATAATACAATCAACAAGAGACATGGAACGGAAAGATTTCATTCATCGCGACATCATCAGGTTTTTATCATTTCCACCTTGTTGATATCATTATGTTCTACGAGACCGAAAAAGCGGGGACCGAACTACAGAAAAAAATAAGGCTAAAAGAGTGCTGGAAGACAAGTATGCTGAACAAGAGACCCAGACAATCCCTCTTATCGTGCTGGAGAAATCAATAAAAGAGTTATAATTGTACTTTAAAACTTTTAAATAGCCTTTTTTTTTGGTTATTCGGATACTTTATAGTTTTAAACTTTCACTCAGTAACCGCCCAATAAAGCTTGTTGAAATTTTTCCTGTGGTTTTATTATTATCAAGCAAAGTTCCTAACACAAGGAATTATGAATATGACTTATAAAAATCAAATAAAAAGATATTTCAAACAAAATTTTTATTTCTTTTTTAAATAAAATCATAATTTTTTTTTATATTTGTAAAACCATAATCTTTTGTAAGCAACTAAACAAAAAGCTAATCTTTAAGACAAAAGAATGGCAACAATATAACAAACAGTATAAAAGTTATGTGCATTGTTACTAGCATTGAGTGTAAATGGCATTCGGAATCATTTAAACGACATGCACGGATAATCAAGTTCACCATCAAAATTGAGAAACAAAATAAGCTGGCTTTCTTAGACGTCCTCGGTACGGAAAACAAGATGGAATGTTGAGACACACCGTATATCGAAAGAAGATACACACCAACTGTTATCTAAACACTGCGTTGCACCACCATCCAGCTCAATACAGTCGGTGGTGAAACCTGTAATAACGAGATCGAATACATTGGCAGACAAGGACAACTTACACAAAGAACTAATAACAATCCAGAAAGTACTAGTACAAAATGGCTTTATAAGAAGGGGAATAAAACATGCAGAAAAGCTACACGAATTTATTGCCATTTTTGTGCTAAATTTGGCGAGTACTTCTGACTTCTTTGCTTGTTCCATTATTATCATAGGTAACTTTTCTGGTGTAGTTATTCCGAGACTTAAACGATGAGTAGAATTTTTACAGATAATTGTGATAACAACTTGGTAAATAAAAATGGAAAACTTAGGGTAAATGACCATAAATCAGACACTGTATATAAATCCTGTAATTATACGCTATTGGCCATGATTCCTTTATTAAGATTAATATTTTAGTTACATTTCTAAAAAGATTTCTGCTTTACTGGTATAAATAAGACATACCGCAACTTTATTTTGAACAGTTATCACATGTGTTGCCAGTGTTGACGAAAGCGGTTCATTCTTTCGAACATCTTCATTTCCCCTGACATCTATTGACGGATCGGTAGTTGCTGATTCTGTAGACAAAGCCAACGTTTTTGTGGATTTGTTTGCATCAAACTCGTGTCTCAATGATTCTGGAAAAGATGTGCCCCTAGTCAACTCTTCTTCATACGTTATGAAACCAATTCATTTTCGGTACAAGCTCTTGGAATCGATCATCAGTAGGTTTGATCTCAATAAGGCGACTGGCCCAGACGGTATCCCAGCTATTGTCTTAAAGAAATGTTCCCCGAACTAGTACCAGTCCTATCTAAGCTCTATACGATCTCTATATCTTCTGGGAATTCCTTCATCATGGAAGTTAGCAAATGTTCAACCTATTCCCAAAAAGGTGATAAGACCGATCCCTCAAATTACAGACCAATTGCCATCACTTCCATTTTGTCTAAAATCATGGAAAAAGCCATCAATCAGCAACTTCTCACGTTCCTTGAAACTAATAAACTCCTTAGTGACCACCAATATGGGTTTAGGCAAAGTCGTTCAACAGGCGATCTTCTTTCATATGTGACCCAAGTTTGGAACAATACAGTAGAGCAGTCCGGTGAAACAGTTGTAGTCGCTTTAGATATCTCAAAGGTATTTGACCTAGTTTGGCATAAGTGTTTACTTGCCAAACTCACCTCGTTGGGTTAAATGATACGCTCATCAATTGGGTTTCTAGTTTCCTTGATAAAAGACGAATACGTGTCGTAGTTGATGGCTTTTTCAATAGAAGTTAGCATTAACGCGGGCGTACCACAGGGATCCGTTATAGCGCCTACACTTTTTCTGCTGTACATAAACGACCTTATTTCTTCAACAACTAACCCCATCCATTGCTTTGCTGACGATAGCACTCTTCACTGTAGTTCATCTCAGTCTACTCATAGTGATAATCCACCTTCTATGTCAAATCAAGAAATTAAAGCTGAAATGGCAAATTCAATCAACAAAGACATTCAACGTATTCTCGAATGGGGAAGCAATAATCTAGTTAAATTTAATGCTAACAAAACTCAGTGTTGCCTGATGTCCGCCAAAAAAGATCGTTCATTTCCTGTTGTAAATATGAATGATTCAGTTCTTAAGTTTTCAGACTCTATTACTGTGTTGGGTATGACTGTATCTTCAAATCTCTCATGGGTTGACCATCTTCTGTCAGCTACCAAAACAGCTGCTCGTAAAATAGGCTTTTTGTACAGATCTAAGCAGTACTTTACCTCTCGACAACTCCTTCTGCTGTATAAGGCCCAAATTCAACCTCATCTGGAATATAATTCTCACCTTTGGGTTAGTGCTCCCCAATACGCTCTCGATATCGTTGATCGTATTCAAAAGAGAGCGATTAGGCTTATAAATGACCCGTCCTTAACTTCTCACATACAGTCCCTTGAGCATAGAAGGATGGTTTCAGTTCTTTCTTTGTATTATCGTTATTACAACGGCTATTGTGCTGGTGAATTACATTCTTTGATACCATCTCCGGCTATCTTTGCGAGAAACACCGGTTCGCTAATTCACATTATCAGTATGCAGTCTCCACTTGTCGTACCAAACGGGCGCAATCCACATTTTCTACACGGCTTCTAAACTCTGGAATGATCTCCCTAGTTCCTGTTTTCGTCTCACTTATGATATGAGAAAATTTAAGGTAGCTGTTCATAGGCATCTATTGGCAATTCATTATCCCTCTATCTATCCTCTTAAGTGTTCCTGAGTGCTTTAGCACGATAGGCCTTATTTAGCCTGTTCAGGTCCACAATCATAAAAAAAAGCTCATATTCTACTACTAAATTTGTGGAAACAACAAGAAATAATGTACTATATTATCAAAATAAAAAAGTTCTAAATAAATTTAACATACAAGGAAGAGTAACAGCAAAAAATAGACAACACAATCATAGAAGTGCTTCAAAATGCCCTCTATTATTTTGAACACACATTTGACATCGTTTGAAAATTTCGTATTGAACTTTTAATAAACTTTGGGTTCTAATCTGTTATATAGCAACACGAATTTTATTTTTTAAATCGTCTAGATTACCAGGTTATACTCGGTCCACTTTATCTTTAATTGCATTACACAAGAAAAAGTCCAGGGGGGTTGTCTGGAGATCGTGGTGGACCTCGATTTCCTATCCAATTATTAAAACGTTCCTGTAAATAGTTACACACAAGTAATCCATTGTGTGCTGGTGCCCCGTCGTGTTGAAAATAATTCAAAATTTGTATTACGTTCAATGGAACGTCGTCCAAAATTTATTTAAATTGATCTCTCCTCTCAACAATAATATGAGGATTGTCTTGGGACCATTGGATATGATTTTTTTCTGTTGAAGATGCCGTTGTTTGTAAATTTTACTTCAGCGGTAAAAAGAATGGTTTTCGAGAATTGATTGTTGCTCGACTTTCATTAATCAACAATGTTACAAAACGTAATCTTTTCTGATAATCTTCAACAGACAATGTATTTCCTATATGAAAATGGCATGACTTAAAATTATTTTGTTTCAAAATAACCTGGGCTTCATCTTTGGAAGTGTTGCACTCGTTCGCAATTTCACGAAGAGATATAGTAGGTTTAAATTCGACGTAAGCTAAAACACGTTCTTCTGTTTCTGTGTTAACATTAATTTTAAAATTTTGAGGTTTAGTAAAAGCCCCATATTTTTTTAAATTTGATTCCAGTTTGGCAAATAATCTCACATCGGGTTGTCTTCTTCCATACAAGTTTTAAGATAAAATTCCGAAGCAGCATTAGCATCTCTGTTAGACACGTAATAGCAAAGAAGCATATCATTTCTTTCTTCAGAAGAATAAGCCATTAATAAATTAATATTCACTATTTAAGTACGAACCACAACTGGTTACAACAAATAATTCAATATCTACTACTGTTTGACAGTTAATTAATGAAGAGTTTTGTTTTTGTCACAGCACACCAGGAGAAACATTGCATTTGTTCAGTAAATACTATAATTACAATTTTTTGAAAATTGTGAGTTAACTAATAATACTAAACATACAAAGCTATACATTTTTGAAATCAGAAAAATAAGCCATCGAATGAGTCCATAACCACCTATAGTAACCATTTAAAAAAATGTATGTTTGGGTTGCAGCGCGAAATATAATTACTAAACAAATTTTTTATTCAGATTTTCCCATTTTGCGTAAAAATAGCTATCAAAAGTCTCTCTTATAACTTTTTGGTATTTTGAATATTAAAAAGCTATAGGCGATTGAAAATTTGGACAGTGTTTAGTTATTTTTCGGATATCTTAGAAAGTTGGCAACAAGGTTGAATTTTCTTGTCGGTATTTGAATTATGATATAATTCTGCCCAACTTTGCTAGTTTAACCGACTCTGTATCTCTTATAATAACAAAGATAGCCACATAGCCTATATATATATATATATATATATATATATATATATATATATATATATATATATATATATATATATATATATATAGGTAGAGGTTCTTCTTCTCCGAGTTCGCCACAATTCATAATTTGTCAGTAAACAATTTTGTATTTTCCCACAATGCCGATAATCTGCTTAAACAAGTCTGAATTCGGGTCATTTACTTTAGTAGTGCTGAGAGAATTGGTGTCAAAAATTATGTTCTACCGGGAACAGTGTTAACTAATGCAGGGAAAAATTAAACTATGTTTACGTACCTTACATGTTGTTTTAATAGACTACGTCATTCTGATGACAAAGTAGCATAATAGAATTAAAATTAACGCCATGTGCAAAACTCCACAAAGACACCTTTGTACTACTAAAGTTACAACATAAACAAAACTATATTCTAAAAATACAATTGAAAAGCCAACATCTCGTTTTTAGCTTAGCAAGGTATTTTCACATATATGGTTTCATACAACAAAAAATGAAAGCGTCCGAGTATACAGCAGGAAAGTTACATTGTTATGAAATTAGACAGTTTTTAGTTAGTTTATCTGTAGAGTTTGTTAATTGGAGTTTTGTACCAATACGTACAGTGAATTGGAACAGAATTACAAATTTAAATGAAACAAAAATTTCATACTATGCTGCATTATGTTGCTTATCAGTTATGTGATGGCACTACGCAATAAATTTGAATATAACGTTATGAATGTTGACTTGTACAGATTTTGCGTATTATATACCTATCGATAAATCAAGTAATTCATCTACCAATTTTATTCATGAAATAATAACCCAAACACTGTACATTTTGGTATTTTAAAGTACCTATATAAATAAAATGTTCATAATGTATAATTAGATATCCTTACTTGATAGTAAAATTAAAATAGGGATACATTAATTTTAATAAAATGCAAAATTGTACCTATACGAAGCGTCTATATCCATTATGAAATATAATAACAAGGCAATTTTCAAAAATGATACTCATTAGATGTCTACCAACTCGCTTAATTTGTAACATTCTCCATTAAGTCTAATGGGATAGCTGATGTTGTAACATTAACTTTCTACAATTTCATGTTTTAGCTCATTAAGTCTACCAAACGTGATTTTCTTACATAGCTTATTGTACTAGACGTTAACATCAAGCGATAATGCTGAAATTAAAAATACTAATCCAATTGCGACAAATGCTTTTAGGTACAAGAGAAACGTTATGATTGGATTCGTTATAATAAAGGCTTGTAAATTGAGCTAAATTTGTCAAACAAACAACACAGTAAAGTATCTCGATAGGTTACAAACTTCATACGAGATGCATGTACAATATAAAACGATTTTACTAACATAAGACATGTTCAAATCTGTCTTAAGACATAAATTGATCATGGAAAATAAATTGGTATGAACCAAAGTACATAGAATTGCGGTTATTACTACGGTGCGGTAGATTTAGATCAATAAAATCTATTTGTGGAAGTCTCTGTTGTATGGAATCCGCAAGTAATTAATTAGAATAATTTTTAGTGTAAATTGATGTACTTAAAATTCACATTAAGGAAATTTAATAGAAGTGTTTCGTTAAATCTGATAATTATTCCCAGATTAATAAACATATAAATTTAAACCTAAATTAATCAGAATGTTCATATTAGATATTTATTTGCGTTATAATTGCAATTACTTTTCTATTAACGCTGCCTGAGCATTAGGATAAGCAGTTGCGCGTTATAGTTAGTATGTTTATTTTCAGGTATTCCAAAAAGTATACTATAAAAAAGGTGTATGAAAATGTGAACTTTCGCCATTATTACACATATTAAAATACCTAATTACCTTTTTTGGGTTTTAATATGGTGTATTTGTAGGTTTAATTTATACAATCTAAACGTTTCGATAACATTTACAGTTATCTTCGTCAGTAGTGAAATTTATCTTTCATAATTGTTAAAGACGTTGAAACAACTTGAAATTTGAAAAATTGAAAACGCAAAAATAAACCTGCTATTAATATAATAGTTGGATAAACGTATAAAGCCAACTATGGAGTAAAATTTTTGTAAAGAATAACTAGATCACTAATAAATGAAATATTGTTAAAGAAGATGACAAATCAGAACACCCTCTAACGGTCGAAGGCTAACAGTGAAAAATGTCATACCCAAAGAACAAAACATAACAAAATTTAATCAAGTTATGATGTAAGTGAAAATTTTAATTTACAAATAGAAACTTGACATGAATTATAATAATCCAGTCAAATCTAACAAAGAACTAGTTTTGTTAATAAATACAAGTGTTATTCAACAATGAAAAGCATAATGTAGTAAGTTTTATGTAATTTTTAATTTTAAATTTAATTTCAGCTACATACATTAAATTATAGTGTTGGGATAATTTAACATATAATTGGTAAAGCATCTACTTCAAGGTCTAGGAAAAAAACAGCAAAAAACCTAGACATACCAAAAGCTGAAATAAAAATAAAAATGAAGACGTACCATTATGCCTTTTTTTTAGTTATAAGGTGCCAAAACCTATTTAAAGAGATTTTCTTCTTGTCTATTGAAATTATTAGGGTGTTTGAATATCTCAATGGCTTGACGTTGTAAATGAATATAACAATAAGATTGCCTTGCGAATATTTCCATATTATCAAATTTAATGTCATGATTATAAGGCAAGGCCAGCTACCGCAGACTTCTCTGGTTGATCTAATCTACAAAAACTCATGTTCTTTACGTCTTGTATCAAAGCTACGTTTTGTGGTTCCAATGTATACTTTTCCACATGAACAAGATAACGTATACACTCTGGAAGATGATAATGGGTTTGAAACATCTTTAGATGACCTTAAATATTCTTTAGTTATTCTTATTTAAAAACAGTCCTAATGCCATGATTAATTAGGATATTTTCAATTCTATCTGTAGCATTAAAAGGAAGAAAAGCAGTACCAACATTAAGAAATGGCTTTTCTTTATAGTTATGTTTAGCAGGTGTCATACAAAAGAAACAAAAAATAAGTATTTTAATAAAAAAATGTTTATTTCTAAATAATGCGGATTAGTGTAACAATTATCAAAATTAAAAAATAAAAACGAAAAGGCAGTAGTGGACATCCAATTAGCAATTTTTCAAGGCAAGGGACACTTCAATAAATTTTTTTTAAGCGTCGGTCATAAATTCCTAAACAATTATTGTTAGTATAAAAAGAAAATAGAGTAGAAATACATATAAAGAAGAACTTTTAATCAAGTGAGGCTAAAGTTGTATTTTATTATTACACATTTTATAATTTTCTTGAGATTAAGATTTCTTAACACGGTTCGTTTTATTGACCACAATGTCAGCAATTGCTACTGAAGGTTTGACATTTACAATCTTCATTTATGGACAAAAGATAAGTTTTCATTCTTAAATATTGGTTTTTTATTCTAACCCTTCAGGATGGGCACCGGGTTTGTGAGACTCGGCGGCGCAAAACCTCTTCGGCGTTTTACGGTAAATCTTCGTGGCAGGTTAAGCGTCCATCTATCTTACCAATTTAGGCTTTAGTACTGGTGTAACAAGTATAGTGAATAGGTGTCTTTTCCTTAACAAATTATCGAGTGAAAAGTCTGTGAGACCCAGCGCCCCTATTCGAGTTACTGTTTTCGGATACGACACATACACATATTTTTTGGTAAATTGATGTTATTTATTTTATATTTTATTCTAAATCAATTCATTAGTTAGAGCGCAATAATGAATTACCATTTAAGACTAAATAATTCTTTTCCAGAACAATAGCTATGAAGAAGAACAAACAAAGTTTCTCCGACTTTGTCATAAGACCAAAAATTTGATGACGCAGAAAATGAAATTGTCTTTGAACAGGAACTGATAGAATCACGAGATACTGATAGCGAATCGGAGCAAGAATGTGACAGTGATAATCAAAACGATGAAGATGATAGCCCTAAAAGGAAGATTCCAAGACTACCTACATTTTTTGGCAAAGCTGGCACTATTGGATTAAGTATTGCCCTACTGAAACAGTAAAAACCACACTGGGAAATATTGCAGTTCGTTTGCCAGGTGTGAAACCATAGTGAAAAACACAAACCATTAGATTTCTACAATCGTTGAAAATTTTAGGAGAGAATGAAGGGCCAAACCAACAGATATTTCTGAAATCAAAGCATCTCTCGGAATTTTGTATTTAGCAGGATTTCTAAAAAGTGGACGCATAAATACCAAGGAATTATGGGAAAGAGATGGACTGGGGATTGAGAGATTCTCGTTAGTCACGTCTCGTGGTCGGTTCCACTTTTCACTAAAATGTATAAGGTTTGATAATGTTTCAATAAGGGATAAAAGAAAAGAGACCGATAAATTAACAGCAATAAGAAATCTATTTGATACTTTCCTTGATAATTGTAAGAAGGCATATACAGTTGGAGCAAACACAACAATAGATGAAAAATTGGAAGCGTTCAGAGGTACGTGTTCATTTATTGAATAAATAAATGTTGGGCAACAGCCTGAAGACCCATATAAAAGAAATAAGGATCCCTGCAACATAGTTTTAAAATTGATAGAGCCAATATCTGGAACTAATAGAAATTTGATATGATAATTAATCATAAAATAACTTATGTTTGAAAAATAAGAGGGAGTTACCACTCGAGTTTATAAATACAAGAATTCGACCTGTGCCTTCATCGGTGTTTGGATTTAAGAAGAATAATACGATAGTATCGTATATACTAAAAAATATAAAAATGTCAGCCTTATATCTAGTCTTCACCACCATGATAGCATTGATTGATAAATCTACAACCATACTAAAGGAGGAGTAGATAATATAGACAAGCTAGGAGCAACCTACAACATCGCCAGAAATATTAGAGGATGGCCAATGGTCACCTTTCATGCTATGATGAATATGGTTGGTGTCAATTCTCAGGTAATTTATGTTTGCAACAGTAAAATTTATGCTTGGTTAGAAGTTTATATTTAAAAGACCTTGGTGTGTCCCTAACTCGTAAATATCTCGAACGGCGTTCTCTTGCAATGAATCTACATCCAGCTGATAGAGACAGAAGGCAAGATGTAGCCGGTACAACAGGCTGAAGAGAAAGCCAGGTACTTCTTAAGGGGACTTCTCTCAAAAGCAATTAGAAACAAGGTTTTATTGCCAAAAATGTACAAAAATTTGTTTGTTTGAGTCACTGGTGGCTTGGTGCAGTCCGTGCACTGAGGATTCCAAACTGGAGTAAGCTTAAATAATGAATATTTCCTTACGTGTTTTATACAAAAAATGTAAAGGAATTCTTGTAAAATTCTATTCTATGAATTTTTATAATTTTTGTATTTTTATTCGTGGATTTTCGGAATAACGATGAATTTAGGCTATGTTGATTTGTTGTACAAATGAAGATGTATTATTTAATATGTTTACTATTTTAACAATGTTTTTTATGTATATATGCATTGTTTTGCTTAAGTCTATGAGACCCGACGCCCCCACCCATGTCAATTGCCCGTCCTGAAAGGTTAAATCCACGTATTTTGATTACATTATTTCACGTTGAAGTGTCGATTGAACTACTCTAATTTATTTGTGCTTCATGACTTGTACACTTGTTTCTGTCTTCTTGTTCTCAGGAAGTAGTATATTGACCCTATAAGTTTAGAACAGTTCTTTCTCCAGTGAGTGTAAACATTTGAATTCACGAGGAGTGCAGCTCACGAGTGGATCAAACTTAGACTAACATGGAAATTCACTTTTCTAACGTGTAGATCACAGTAGTTGGCGAAAATAACTCTCATTTTGACGATTCTCATGTCGAAGAATAATAATATGTTATTAAGGTATGTTGAGTATTTCATAGTAGCAAAACATATGAGCAAGTAAATAATTTGTGAAAACACGTTCACCTAAAATGAATCAATCAAACCAGCATTATGAAGAAATTTTACAATTCGTATCAGAAGCAGAGTCAAGTTTTTTACGTAAAAAGTCCAAATCAAAGTGCTAGAAAAAAGATACAACAGTTCTGTGACTGGAGAAATGAAAAAAAAATGTGAAATGAAAAAAAAATGTGAAAGGGACAAATGAAGATATTCTGATTGCGTACTTCTTTGGAAATGTTTTTTTTATTTACAAGATTTAGTAGCACTAATTTTTAAATATCCGTAGTTGAAAACTCTTAGAGTTTCAGCACTATGTCATTGTACTCGATGCTGAGAATATTCGACCAATAGATGAAAATGTGGATATTTCTGCCTATAAAAGATTACTGGATTATCCAAGACGTCAAATTGACGGTTACGTGGTTCTATCGATGGATAATGTGGAGGTTTTTAGAAAAATCTGCTGAAGATGGGTTTCTGCTGGTAATTGCGTTGCACGGAGCATGTCGTGTGGAAGAAATGACGTTTACCAAAAGTTTGCAGGCATAATTTGTCATAATATTACATACCACGAAAACAATGAAAAAACGAATCTTTACAAGTACATCGAAAGATTGACTAAACGGAATTCAGCTTTACAGAAAGTACTTGAATTTGAGACCCAAAAATGTGGATCATCGCAGACTGTTTACATTTTATAGACAGGGTAAATGCTCAAAGTAACCAATTGGTATAAACACCTTCTACAATTTACCAAGAAAATTGCTGCCTACTTGGGGCTATCGGAATCAAACAGTTTTAAGGCCATTGTTTTCGAAGAACATCAGGGACTTTTTGGAAGACAGTGGAGCGGATATCCAAATTGTGAAAAGGCTGGCGTAGTAGTGCAGGTACAGAAGCCTAGGTTTAAGTAGTTCTACTGAAGGTCCAATATTCAACCTCTAGAACGTCAACATCAACCATAGCAGCATGCGAAATAATAAACTTTTAATTTGTCCGTGTTTGTATTGCGCTCAGTATCCTCCTCTTCTGATGTAATATTCAATAATTTGTTCATTTACAATTTACAATTTTTTTTTACCTAAGGATAACAGGGTTTTTTGTTTGATGGGAATTTGTCACGTGTACCTATTGTAACAAAATAGGCCCTGCGATTTCTGCGGCCAACCTTACTTAAAAAACTTCACAACTATAACGGTAATGATACGTTATTCAATAAGAATGATAGTTATGCATAAAAAATGCCCAAAATTTATCGATGAAAATGGAATTCGCAAATTTTGTAAAACCATTGTGAAATGTAAGAAACCATGCAGACCCATTGTTAAATTATATGATGAGGCCAAAGGTGTTAGCTGTGAAATGTGTTCTAAAAATGCAGGTTTTAATTTACCCTCTTAATGACCAGTGGTAGTCCCAGACATTAAAATCGATTGAAAATAGGAAATTGGATAAGAAAGAGTTATATAGAAATAATGTTTTTGTTACAAATTTGTAACACTGGTCCTTTACGCTATTGATGAAATGCTATGAAGCAATTTTTATTTTTAGTCATGTACAAATATACTTTACACTTGGCACACCTAATACTTGCGAGTCCCTTACAGAGCGGCATTTTACATCTTTGTCTATCTTGTTGAGGCTCTGACCAATGTCCTATACCATCTCTGCGAATAAAAAAATCAAGCATTGGCTTTGTTAGCCCTTTTTCGTTTTTTTGCATGTTGTAAATCGATTGAGTTGGCAGAGTTTCTTGGTCTCCCCCGTTGTTTCCCCTCATGGCACAAACACACTGCTACGTCACTTCTAAATTGAAGGGAGTTAGATTGTTGGGCCGTGGATATTCTTTGTGTCTTGCAATCCTCACGATAAAGCAACCAGCCTGATATAAGACACATATCGATAAAGTGGAAGAATAATCTTAGATAGTATTTCTTAGATCTAATTGAAATTCTGTAATATGAGACAAGCCCATCCAAAAGATCAACTCCTCCCATGAACTGGTTGTAGGTTTGAACCATTTTGGGACAATCAATTTCAACCACTTGTTTGATTTTCCTATCAAATCTCTTGACGTGTGTGATTGGGTGCGATGCTTCAAACGTAGTCGCCAAAGTTACTCCACGATTATCGAACCATTTCAGGGCTCTCAATTTGGTTTCATTTATAAAAGTCCTTTTTTCTTCAAAATATCTCCGCGACCTTTCTTTTTCATAGCCGCATCTGTAGAGAATGTCAGCCCCGGAAATCTATTTATTCTGATAGTACCAAGTGCACCTGTACCAACTTTCGCAAGTTCAATAAACAGTTTTGGTGATGAAAACCAGTTATCAAAGTATAACAAATATTCTGAGTTTTCTGGAATTATTTCTGCTAGCCGTAAAACTATGTTTGAGCTGGCCCCAATATCTGGAAATTTTGGGGATGGCGATATACTCCCAATGTAAATTTCTAAATTTTGTATCAATCCCTTTGTATTGCATAAAACATATATTTTATACCCCCATTTATGAGGCTTTTTAGGGTTGTATGTAACCAGACTCGTTATACTCTTGCATGGAACAATTTGTTCATCGACACATAACATCTGTTCTTTAGGAGACTACGAAATTTAGTCTGTAGCTGTATTTTATAGAGTTTGTCTCTTTGAAAGTCACCACGTTGGGTCATGTTAGTGTTGTCGTTGAAATGCAGATTTCGCTTTATTTCCTCCCATGTATTGCGTGACGTTGCATTTGCGACTTTTTCCACACTTGTATTCGCAGCCCAGAATATCCTAGTTCGTGGAAGGCCATATATGGACATATATATGCAAATACCTATGAACTGCTCCAATTCTTCAGTTCTTCAGCGCTGCCTTCATCACCAGAAGAACATACTTCACATCTACTATTCATTTCTAGTGGTAGTTCATAATCTGGGGCTTCATCATTGGAGTCTAACATACTATCATCGCTGTCTTCGGGGGGAATGAGAACCTCTTTGTGCTGGAAGCGATCCATTATAGATCAGCTGTAAATAAAAAAAGAGTCAATATTGACAACTTCAGTTTTTATTGAAATCGCCCAGTGTTTCAAATTTGACACATTGTAAAAAATAACATACCTGACCATGTGGACCATTTTTGATACAAACTTGAAAATTCAATTTTTTTATTGAAATACAAGAATTTTGCTAGTGTTAACATGTAAACATGAATAAAATACACTATATAATAGAATACTATTTTTATTCAATTGTCACTTACCTATAATTCACAAAACACTTCACAAACTTCGATAACCTATCTTGGTTGTCATTTACGACTCACCACAGAAAGTGACTAGAACTAACATTGATCACCACCAGATGGTAGTAGTCGTACTCAGATCTATAATGTAATGTTACACAAGTGTTTCAGTGGACATTTCAAACCCGAATAATCCTTTGAGTACAATATATAACCTATTTTTTTGTAGTGTTACTAATATGTAACATGAGGCGTTAAGAGGTTAATTATAACTATTAGCTCATCACAAAACTGGCTGTAGTAACATTCGTAACTATTTAAAAAATTGTACCTTAGAAGAATTGAATATT
Source organism: Vesta saturnalis (assembly GCA_036346205.1). Taxonomy (NCBI): domain Eukaryota; kingdom Metazoa; phylum Arthropoda; class Insecta; order Coleoptera; family Lampyridae; genus Vesta; species Vesta saturnalis. The sequence continues at coordinate 1,602,013 of JARFJB010001756.1, forward strand.
TTAAGTTTGCTTCACTTACTTCTTGCATCATTCAGAGAATTTTTTCACGACACAAAAAAAAATTGGCGATATCCGATCTATTTTATGATTGCAAATTTAAAAATGATTATTGTCAATTGTAATGGTTTATTAGAAAATGTATGTCTAGCAAGCGTTTAATAAAATATGATATGTTCAAAACTAGCAATACTTTTCCTGTTGAAAAATTCATTATTTTGAAAATTGGCCAACATCGTAAATTCTGAGTACATATTTGAGCATGTTAAACAGCTTAAATGAACACATATTTCAGGTGTTTAAACGCAATTAAATTTTATTTGTGTTGATATAATCTTGTTATATACGAGTAAATTTAGTAAATCAACAAATATTTCTTTTATGGATTCAAGAAGGTGATGCTTGTTAGAAATGTTACACCCTAATATAACCGATTTCAGAATTAAATAAATTTGTAAAAGCGATTTTGTAACAAATTTTTGGAAGTATAAAATGTTTGATAAGCGAATTTAGAATTTATAGTTCGAGTACCAAATTAATTAATAGTGACTGATTAGGTTAGTTATACAAGTGAACGGATTTGCATTCCTGCTTAGCAAACAATCTTGTAGCTGTAGAATTCTTGAGCTAAATCTTTTAAAGCATCTGGTGCTCACTTGGCAATATTATCGATTTTAACATTTACCTTATCTCGTAACAACGCTATCTTTTTTAGTAAAAAACTTATGACCTCACCACTCTAGTTAACTGTACTGCGGGAGAATTTCTCGCACAGACAGACATAGTAATCTAATTTTCTTAGCTTTAATACCATATGTACAATAATACTATTTTTAAAATAAAGTTTTCGCAAAAGTTTTCAGATCGCCCCTCAAAAAGTGCACCACATTAACATTAAATAGATCCAAGATACATCCAGTTATTTTTAAAACTCCATTATTTTTATTACGTGCATCGAACTTAATAGTGTTTCGAAGATATTTCTAAATCACTGTTGATAGCCATATACTCTTATTATATACCTAACGAAACAGCAGACAATGATCAATCGTGGAATATAGTTGATGACAAACACAAAATTATTTAAGAATTATCCATAAGAAATGCTTCTGTAGCTTAATTAAATGAAGTTAACTATTCTTAATGATCATAATGTATTAAAATATTTTTTAAGCACTTGTTGGGGCAAATATAAAGACGTCAGATCTGACATTAGTGCGTGGCGTGTTGAGTAAAATTTGCATAAAGTGACATCTTATTTAAGTTGATATACATAGTTACAACGCTTTATTATACAATTTCCCTTTTAAAGCTATTATTTATTCATATCATTTTCAGAAGCTCCCAAAACCCAAAGGTTTCAAAATTCATATTTTCTCAAGGGAAATTCTACAATAACCCACCGATTTAGTTTATCCCGCGTATACAGTAGTGGCCTTACCTTTATCTATTTTGTACTGACAACCTAAATATTTCCATATACTAGCAGAACATAAAATTTTACGCATTAAAAGAAAATTCACTACAGAATTAGCATATATACAATTAACTTTGCGTTGAAAAGAGCTTCGTTTAAATTTGAAATAGGTAGCAACTTTGTTTATGTTTTCCACCTGAAGTAGCGGTAGAAGTCTCTCTACGGTATAAATGTCAGCTTTAAGTAAACATTCTGGTGTTTCCAAATGTGGACTTTCATGTGAGTTACAATAGATTTACATTTAAATTTAATTTTGTTAAAGCGACATAAGATTGTCTACAAATTTTCCACAAAACTGCAACTGGAATTTTGAATTAAGTCATTTATAATACAGGCTAGGGTATTTAATATTACACACGTAACTATTACAATACGTGCTCTAAACTTTGAATCAGCAAAATGTATGAATGGTTGAATGAATGTGTACATAATCGTAATTAAAATGGTAAAAAGGTATATTCAGGAAGAAACTTACACCTATGGTTTTTGCTAACATCAAACTAATAATAGTTTAAAAATTATTATTAATTTCACTAAATACATAAATAAAAAGTTTACTTCGAGTAAGATTTGAACCTACAACCTGTACTTCGCTAGAGTACCGCACTAGTCAACTGAACTATCCCAAATCGACAAAATTTACATGGATTGGGGCTTGTATTTCGATAGCACAGTTGGTTAGTGCGGTACTGTAGCAAAGTACAGGTCGTAGGTTCAAATCCTACTCGAGGTAAACTTTTTATTTATGTATTTAATAAAATTAATAATAATTTTTAATTACATATTTACTTTTGAACTTATTCGTTCATAACGAAACTTATAATAATTTAATAATACTTTATGTTTGCATGTAATGTAGTTTCACGTTTCACAATATTAGTCTAAATTTAATTTTCACATAATTTGTACAGCCCACTGAAAGTGTCATTCACGTTTGCTCACATATAAAGTTAATAACCACAGATTAACTGCATGTATTTGAAGCAAATTTACACACGATTAAGTTGTAATTGAGCAATACATGAATTAATCTACACAGAACAGATTCTATGTAGATAATGATAAAGTCACCACAATGGATTAGACAATGCCATTGTAATGTGTTTACTTTACGCCTTACACACAAACGAATGTAGGATAGATTTACAATACAAAAAGCAATATACAATTTTATTATAGATTACTCGAGCTTTATGTATTATTACATTAAAATTAATTACGTTCATTACAGCAATGCATTTTGTATGTATTTTCAAATCGTCCACGTTTAGAAAACCTCGTGTAGTACGTCAAGTAAATTAAAAAAAAAATTATACGTAATCAATTTACAGTAAAGGTAGACTGGAGAATAACTGAATTGTATGGAAACAACTAATTTACAATAGAGTATCAATAGGGTTAAAACGGTTTTGCTAGTATGAGCGGACCAAGGCGTCAGCAAAGACCTACACTAGGTATAGTCGCAAAAATACTTTCTGAACCTGTGATACTGACGTTACAAATTTTTTAACACTATTTTAAGCTATATTAGCAGCACTAATATCAATGCGTCAAGCAGCAGTAATATGTATGTAACCCGTCATCAAATGTATGAGAAACTAAACGTTTTTCCGGTTTAGGTCTAAAAGAATGGGTTTATGTTTTGTGAATAGGAAAGTTAGTATTGCTGACGACAACAAAAAAATAATGATAATGCCATGTAAATATGATTAAAGGTGTAACGTGCTCCAAATGATCTTTGAACATAGCCCGGAATTCGCTACAGATAGAATAAAAAGATAGGGTTTAGCATAGCTGACTTTTGAAGATCACTAAAGCGGTAAAACACTGAATTCGTGGGTAGTGTAACCGAAAGATATCCAAGACGCCACGTAGTTTTAGATAAGACAGCCTCTAAGCTACGAAATGGGGAAGTGAAGCTGAAAGAGAACACACATAAGTACACATACAACAAACTAAATAGCTGTTAGTGGTGTTGATCGGCCTATTTCCACAGTTTATGCTTTTTGAGCGCGACGTTTCGGAAGCGGACTCTGCTTCCGTCATCAGGCTTAGTCCTGAGAAGGACTGTTTTCGCACTTGAGTCGAATTCATTTGTTATATCTAATTTTTCTCAAGCACTTGACTACTCTCAGATTTCCCTTAAGAATGACCCAACGATCAAAGTTCTCCCGGCAGACAAAGGAAACGCGCCTGTGGTAATGGATATGGACACACAATAGTAAGGTCCAAAAACTACTAGACGGGGGCGAGTACAAACAAATACCGAAAGACCCCACACCATCAATCGAAAGACGAATATACCTGACGCTGGCAAAACATAAGGGGGAGTTCTCCGATTACCAGAGAACTAGACTTACCCCACACTACAGCAAACCTCCGCATCTGTACGGCCTACCAAAGATCCACAAGGAAGGAATTCCTCTGAGACCAATTGTCAGCTCGAGAAATTCACCTTGTCACCCATTAGCACACTATCTGCTAGGTATCATCACACCCTTATCGGGAAAAACCGAATCTATGGTCAAGAATACGCAGCACTTCGTGGAAACCATCAGAAACTTCCAACCAAACCACGAAGAAATACTGGTAAGCTTCGACATTGTGAGTCTATTCACAAATGTGCCTACCGATAAGGCACTAACTATCATAAGGGACAAGCTGGAAAAGGATGAAACGTTAGACGAACGCACGCAACTCTCGGTAAACACAATAATGGAACTTCTGACAATATGCATTAGAACTACATATTTCCAGGTAGAAGACAAATTCTACCAACAAGAGTTTGGGATGGCTATGGGTTCCCCACTATCACCCATAGTGAGCAATATATATATGGAAGACTTTGAAGACCACGCGATATCCGAATTCACAGAGAAACCAAGGATATGGCTTAGATACGTGGACGATACCTTCGTAGTTTGGCAACACGGCAAGCATAAGCTAGATGAATTCCTAGATCATCTAAATAGCCGCGCACCCACCATCAAATTCACAATGGAATTGGAGTCGGAACAAAAACTGCCATTCCTGGATGTACTTGTACACAGGAATGACAACACTTTCACGACAAGTGTATACAGGAAACCTACCCACACGGGGAGATACCTACACTACAACTCCAATCACCACAAAAACGTGAAGTTAGGCGTAGCAAAATGCTTGTACGATAGAGCAAAAACAATATGCTCAAAACAAGAGGACCTGAACAGAGAAAAAGAAAATATCGCTAGAACACTCAAAGAAAATAGCTACCCCGATCTAACACCTAACCTAACAGGAAAGGGTAACCGAAAAGAAGAACCTAAATATACAGCGATAATACCATATATACAAGGTACCTCAGACAAAATACGAAGGATATGCAGCAAATACAAGATACGCACTGCCTTCAAATCGACCAGAACGCTCAGGGGAATACTAACCAAAACCAAACCATACAATGAAGGTCAGAATTCCAAGAACTGTGTATACAACCTACCATGCGAATGCGGTAGAGCATACATAGGAGAGAGCAGTAGACCACTCAAAGTGAGAACTCAGGAACACAAGAACAACGTCCGCAAGGGCGAAACAGAAAGATCAAGAATCGCTGAACATGTCTGGAACGAAGACCACCGCATCCAATGGGATAACATACAGATAGTGGCAAAGGACGAGAATACAACTCGTCGGAAACTCAAAGAAGCCACATTCATCGCACTAGCAGAAAATCCAATAAGCCGAGCTAGTGTAGAAATGAAACCCATATGGATTCCAATAATGCGCGAAGAGCTTAAGCGCAATACACCTGCGCAAGAGGTTACGGCGCAACATGCGCAATAAACTTCTGCGCAACCACGAAAATAGTTTAATATATATATATATATATATATATATATATATATATATATATAAGTTCTAACAAATATATATTGGATTACTCAGTGGCTCAGCGGTAAAGGTGTCAGACTAGTAAGTAGAAGGTACCAAGTTCGAATCTGAGAGTAGTCAAGTGCTTGAGAAAAATTAGATATAACAAATGAATTCGACTCAAGTGCGAAAACAGTCCTTCTCAGGACTAAGCCTGATGACGGAAGCAGAGTCCGCTTCCGAAACGTCGCGCTCAAAAAGCATAAACTGTGGAAATAGGCCGATCAACTCCACTAATAGGAAACCACAGTTACAAAACACTTATAATACAGAATAAATAGCTGTATTTATCAAATTAAACAAATTGTTTGTCAAACACACAAACAAAATTAATCAGTAGCCAATGACTAGTTAACATAAATAAATTCCCTTCCCAAAATCATGAAACCAGTAGTATTACTTATAACCCTAAATTGTACAAAAGAAATAAATCAAAGGTCGGTAACAAATTCTTAAGTTAATAATTTTTAATGTAAATTACGGCCCTGTTTTTAAGCTAAGCTTTACAGTTCGCGATAATCCGATCCCGCGATTTTCCGTATGCTTTGAAGTTGCATTGAAATACTCTGTAATCCGAATTTTACTTGATTCAGTAATCCGAATTCATTTACGTGACTTTTATTTCTATAAATGTAAAATTATGCAGGCTTTTGCTTGTCTGTTTATAAGCGCATTAAAGTTAATAGGTACATGTCTACAGCATCATTCAGAACGCAACTTCCCCACTGTACAGGCTCTTTCAACGAAAATGGTACCTATCAAACGCAAACACAAAAGTTTAAGTCTCAACTAGAAATCAGAGGTTATATACGAGCTAAAACGCGGAGTTAGTGGAAAATCTCCAGCCCTTAAGCATGGTGTAGGCGACGTTACAAAAAAATCTGATAAAATTAAAAGGTAAGTAACGAAAACAAGAACAAAGATATCACAACTCTTTTATTGTTACATATCTTCTTGCTGGTTTATTGTAACAGATTGGCTTTTAATTTTGTTTTTTTTTAATTGTACGTTCGTTGTTCAATGTGTTGCTGGACCAGCAAAAAGACAAGCTTTAAGACAAGCAGAGTATCCAAAGAAGAAGAATCAACTACACTATTGGTTTGTGAGTCTTAGGAATCGGTATGTACCTGTTGCGTCAGAATTTTTAGCAATGAAAGTTACACAACTGTATGCTAAATATTATGGTGATGAAAATTTTAATGCAACTAGGGGATGGATTTCAAGTTTGCCATACCAAACAGGTATGGCATCAGGCGACTTAAAATCTGTGGAGAAAAATTATCTTCTGACACTGCAGCTGTTGAACCATTCATAAAAAAACTAGACCAAACAATAACATCCTTAAACTTACAGCCCTCCCAAATTTACAATGCGCATGCGTCAGTTTTGTTTTGGAAATTGCTTCTGGCTAGTACGCTCGTATCTTCCACGGAAACAACCGCTCCGGGACGAAAGACCAGTAAAGAACGATTGACATTTTTGGCATCATGTAATTCTGACGAAAGCCACAAAATTAAATGTCTGGTCATTGGAAAATCCAGAAACCACAGGGCCTTCAAAAATTCATAACTTCCTGTATATTACAAAGCTACAGTCAAAACTTAGATAACTTCAGCAGTTTTTAAGCAGTGGTTCAATCAATGTTTTGTTCCTTAAGAGAGAAAGTTTCTGAGGGATCAAAATTTCCCCGAAACAGCACTATTTTTAATTGATAATGCTTCTAGTCATAGCAGCGAACACGAACTGATTAGTGATAATGATAAAATTTTTACCTCCGGACACGACTGCAATGCAATGGACCAAATGCTTGACAAAGCTTTTTTACAGAAAAAGTCTCTTAGCTGAAATTTTGACCAACGAAGAAAAAGATGTCGTAAACTGCCTCAAAAGCTTAAACTTAAAACATACTGTATATTTGCTTCACGATGCTTGGGAAAAGGTACCAGTCAGTTCCTTATAAAAATGGCGGAAGAAGATTTTGAAACCAAACAATCACAATTACTTAGAAGATGACCCTAAAAATTTAGTCCTTTTAAGTATTACGTAACAGCAGCTAGGTCTAACAGCAGAAGTCATTAATTTCGTTTTTTCAATGCTTCATAGGATTGGGAATGTTGACATACCTGCTGGAGAAACTCTCGATTGGATTGAGCAAGAAAATTTTTCATGAAAATGATAGTGTTCATGGAAATCACCGCTCCGATCAGAGTTAAACATCAAGATGGTGTCGAAAGCCTAAATATTACCTTACAGTTGACTACAGAGAATAACGTACCTTTAAAATATATTATGATGCTACAAAACCTTAAGGAAATTGATTTTGAAAAGCAACAACATATCAGTCAACAGAGTAAAATCACTAACCTGTTTCAATCGGTGCAGAAAAATGTAAAAGAGGGTGGAATGAAGGTGGTGAAAATAATGTGGAAGTGAAGAAAGTATTGATGAGTTATTTTTAATACTTACATATTTCGTTGCAAGTATTCAGTACACGTTATGTTGTACACTATAGGATCTTTTTTTTTCATTTGTCTTGTTTTTTTTAAATAAATATACTGCTTACTTTGCTTGAATACAGCATGTTATTTATTTTTATATAATTTTAAAAGTGGACTTTAAAATGTCTTGATAATCTGAATAATTTGATAATCCGGATTGGTCTGGAAAGACAGTGATCATTTTATTACCTTACAAAATGTTATTAACACCGCCTTGTTTTTATGATCAAAATAAATTTAAGATAAACCTAAAAATAGAAAAATCGTGAATGTGCATATAACGCAGTTATATAATGTAAAAAACCCTCTTATAGTTATTAGCATCAATGTTGTTATACTTTATGATCGCACAACTTGAGCTCTTTACAATGCAGCTCTTAATTATATTTAAGTAAAGAAATTTTAACACTTAGCTCAAAATAGCTTCCGCAGGTACGAGGAACATATAGCGAAGAATATTGGCTTCATTGCAGTGTCAAGCAGTTAGAACGTAACAAATAAATATATTATTGCAGCATCAAAAGAGAATGTAGGCAGTAGAGTAACAAGTGGTTAACATGTGCCCCCAAGATGGTCTAAAAGAAATTATTAAAGTAATCAAATTAACATACGTCGTCTTCCAAAACTTACCTTGAATTAATTAAGTTGTAGAAAAAGAATAAGAGAATGTAGAAATATACATTGCTTATTAACATTCCCATAAGAGTATAGAGATCAGCATTGCTCGTTGATAAAATACGAAGATATTGGTTTTCGAGAACGCTTTACCAATAATAATGAATTACAGTTACTACGTATAGTTTTTGTAAGCCACCAAAGGAACAGAATTTAGTAATCTTTTTAGATAAAAAGCGTGACATACCTAGTCCACGTGAATTTAAGATATATTTGTTGAAACGTATTAACATAAGAAAATCAATAAAGACAAAGCAAACTCCATTAATAAATTAAGCTTTATAAGCGATAGAGTTACAGAACTTCAAAGCTTTCTTTTTCATTCATGAGAACCATCTTTAGCCTCAAACAAAACGGAAATGAAATTGTATTTGATAGCGTGAAACGCGCCACTCCAACTCAAAATTCCCATTTCAGAAATCCGGTTGGAGAAATATACTGTCATTTTTTGAAAGCTTCACAATATAAAAGGTAATGCACGGTTGTGAAGCAAATACAGTGAATTATTATAAGTTTTGTTATAAACAAATAAGTTCAAAAGTAAATATGTAATAAAATTCAATATTTATGCAATGGCATTTAATAGTTAAAAGGAAACGAAGAGAATGGTGGAAGAGTTAGTAAATGAAGTCAAATAAATCAAGCAAGAAGCTGTTAATAAAGTATATAAATATCTGGTGTAGAATAACACATAACAAAATGGAAATTAAAGAAATGAAATAATAATTTTTTTTAGAATAATTATACAACCTCTTTTGTAATAATTCATAGTAAAAATAGACGACATTGTGAAACAACAATAATAATCTGACATAGATAGACATTTCGTCTAGATGTTACCTTGAAATAAAAATGTCCAAGCCGTCCGCTTCTATAAAAATAACAATAATACAAATAGAAACATTTCAAACCGTCTTCAATTCATTTGTAAGGCTTATTTGGCTTCGTAATAAGAAAAACGATGTAAAATCTACACGCCTGTATTTTTATATCTCGAAATACACAGCTGTCTGTCAGAGATATTCAATAAAAAGCTAAAGCTACGCTTACTGAAATCTCCATCTCCGCCGCTGCATTTCTGCCAAAATCTAATGAGCTCCAGAAGGTAGGTAAGACATCATGGTCGATCTCAAAAGTCGTATAGTGAGGAAATAAGTCTATTTAGCGATAATAAAAAATGTCGATAGATATATATATATATATATATATATATATATATATATATATATATATATATATATATATATATATATATATATAAAAGAAACATTCAATTCCATTTCGTCTCATTAATAAATTGCTTAACGTTGACTCAGTCAATCAATCATTCTGTTGTGAATTTTGAAACTAGTCCCGGAATAATTTCTAATGAAATTGGCGTAGATGTTCTGAAATATTAGAAAAAAATCATTCTGTGGTCCATTTCCTAATAAATCTATAGGTAAAAAATATTACTACATTACATTTATTGATGAATTTTCGCGTTATGCCAATGTATTTGTTTTAAGTTAGAGAAATGCAGAAAAAACTATACAGGAGTATATAACAATAACTAGCAAGAAAGTAAAAAATATTAAATTAAAAATTTAAATGGAGAACCATATATATATATATATATATATATATATATATATATATATATATATATACATATAAGAAGCTCTAACAAATTATTTAAAAAAGTTGGCATTAAGGCTGAATACTCATTACTCGGAATTCGTAAAATGGTATAGCAGAACGTCTTAATAGGACACTGTCACTATGACCAGAAGGGGTTAACTCTTTTTAATTTACCTGAATAAATTTGGGCAAAAGCACTTTCTCATGCTGCGTATACAAAAAATAATTTACCACATAACACCACCAACAAGGAAACACCATTTGAAGTGTTCCATAAAGAGAACCAATTACAAGTCAGTTTTGGCCAGGAAGAATATATTCGCATACTAGAAGAAGCGAAACCATTAGGTACCGAACTTCAACCAAAAGCCTTTTAGCCAATGTGGTAGGATGCAGTAGCGAAGTTCGATGGTATCGTTTTCGATGAGTAGAAAAGTACTTTTTTAGCAAGAGATTTTAATTTCGAAACGAACCAATATCAAATAATGGTATATTAATGCTAACTTCTCTTCTATATAAAAAACACCGTTTAATATATAAAAAAAACCAAGCTTGCTGGCAGATAAATTGGAATCAAGAAGTTTGTCCAAATTAACTTATGTTTGTCTATTTACGTAGCGAAAAAATAACTTGATAGTAAAAATCGATAATGCTATACCTAAGTGCAACATTAAATTCGTTTACTTATTAAGCTTTATGAAACGGTAAAAAAAGGCGTTTTGACAATAGTTCATCCGACAATACACAAAATGGAAGAAAAATGTGTACCGAGAAATACGAGGAAACCAAAAAACTCAATACGGAAATAATTTTGACCTCATGGAAGGTACAGCTTCAACACATTAATCTATTGGTTTTATAATATGAAGCAAATTGATGGAAATAATAACAAAGAATACGTTGTCAAAACAATTTGGGGTACAACTGCTAAACCAGTTCAAGAACAATTTCATCAAGATTTCAACATCACCTTTGAACCTTGTTGGCAGTTGTTTCAAAAAGCACAAGATGGAAATGGAAAGAGAAAAGAACTATAAAAGAATAAATTATAAAAATAGTAACTTCATAGGATGGAAAAGTCCAATAGGATTGCAAAAAAATTATCACCTTGCATTTAAACCAGAATGAAGAGGTGGGGAAGTGCGGATTGTAAAACTAATTATTTTACCGACGAAAATTCAAGCCGTGGTAGTACCATGTCAAAATAATCCAATGAGGGAAAGGTTATTCGTTTTAAACCACGCTTTGTAGTGCAGTTTTAATCAAATTCTTGGATTTGATTTTGATAGGACACTTTCTACTTTTTTTCAGTATCGCTTTCTCATCGTGCATGCAACTCATTATCGCATGATAACAAAAGAAGGTAGAAATCTTGAACACAAGCTATGTATGAAGGTAATTGAAGGTATAAATGAACACCCTGAAAAATTATATTATCTTCTACGGGACATCTATAGTTTAAAACACTCCGCTCGTTAATGGTATCTACGATGGATAAGATGAAAATAATACAATCAAAATCGATCCATTTCATCATTTTGGTGTTAAAAAACAAAAAAAAACAATAGTTGTTTAATTGAATTATGGCTTGAGGTGTGTTTCTAAGAGCAGGTAAGTGTCAGTGTAAGTGTGTGGGTATGTGGGTGTGTGGGTGTGTCGGTGTGTGGGTGTATAAGTGTGTGGGTGTGTGGGTGAGTGGATGTTTGGGTAAGTGGGTGTGTGGGTGTGTGTGAGGGTGTGTGGGGTTTGTGGGTGTGTCGGTGTGTGGGAGTGTGGGTGTATGTCCGGGTCTTGCCGTTGGTCGTCATTACACAGATATGGGCGGTTAAAGTGCATATGGGTTATTATCAAGGGGTTGGGTTAGGATGGCGGGAGGGTGCTTGAACTTGTGTTTATGTTTTGGAAAGAAGGAAATCAGTAGCTGTAAGGTGTGGGAAGGATTTCGTTGGCTGTCAAATATCATTCGGTGTGCGAAGTTCTGTCGGTAATGACCAGAGTGTTTTCGTCTTATATAGGCTGAGATATCTGTACTGTAGACTGTGTATTCTATAAATCATTCGGTGTTTTTAGAAAACAATAAGTAAACATTTTCTTTCATGTGACATTAGTGTATAGAGCAGCTCGGTAATCTATAACTAAGCGAATGTAGGTCTTTTTTCCAGTTTTGGTTGCCTTGGAAATTTAGATGGAGGAAGGGGATTTCTTAGATTTTGGTGAGATTAGCGGAGACAGTCCATCTGTTAGTCTAGTTAGAGAAATTGCGAAGGGTTTTTGAGGCTGTAGCAGAAACAATGTCATCCACAAACTATGCCAGGTTGTGTAACAGTGGGAATATCATAAGCGAATATTGTGTGTAGGATAAGAGATAAGGCAAAACCACGAGGTACGTCAGCTGAGGTGGAAAGGTTCGAAAGGACATTACCTACTTTGACCCGGCATATCCGGCAAGTATCAGAGCAGGAGTTAGGAAAAACGGACTGGGATGTCCGTAGTGCGGTTTTCGTCAATAAGTCTTGAACGCCAGACCCTGTCTAGAAAACCGATAGATTGCATTGTCTTTAATTGAATACGCTGGTGGTCTCCGTGTCTCTGGGAACCAGGGATAGCGGTACGTTCGGTTGGATATATAGCTGAACTAGCTGCCAGGAAGTGTATTGTTGGTCATCTAGCTAAAATCTTCTCAAAGCAACAACTAAAGAGATAGATAGAGAGATATGGGTCTATAATTAGGGGGCGTTATTAAGTCAGAGTGTGATTCGGACAGCATGACGGTGGAAGCAGATTTCCAGGTCGTCAGGAAGTAGGAAAGTGAAATGCACTTGTTGTATGTCTTCATTAGTAGGTTTATAGCTTAGTCTGGTAAGTGGATTTTCCGGTTTAGGCCGTATTGTCCTGGGACAATATTGAACTTAGGGAAGTTTCAGCTTTTGTAATTGTTCAAGACGACGTTTCATGGCACTGGGCGATCCAAAAACGGTTTGAAGGTAAATGCTGAACGTGTCAGCCTTTCGTTAGTCGGTAGAAATAAGGCCGGCTTGACAATCAGTGGGATGTGATTTTGGCCTTACTTTGCTTCTGATCAGTTTGCTGAACTGTTACTAGACGAACCTAACGTTTTGTTAATTACGATGTGGCTTGTGTCGAAAATCCTCGGTGTATTTTGTCGTTTCTTACCTGAATTGCGATAATTGACGGTAGATTCGTTTATTCTCGTTAATCCAGTTCAAAATAGGTTGTGAAACCGGTTTGCGGGATAGATCTATTGTTTTGAGAAGGACCGCTTCCGTTATGATGGATAGTATGTCGATGACAGCTCTCTCGATACCTTGAGATGTTTGAAGGTAAGGTGTGATGATGTGGTTGGACATGTGTGCATTCCAGTTTGCATTTGAAAAGTCTCTCATTACGGAACGGGTTGGAGGTGATGAAGTTTTGACAAGCAGATGTAGGCGATTGGATGTCATAGTGGTGTATATAAAACAGTCGTGTTCGAAAAAGTGGGCTGTATTCTGATCAAATGGTGTGATTAGCCATTGTGGTGCCGACGCGACGTGTTGGAAATATGTGGGTTTGGTGTTCCTGATACATAGCGCAGTAAGGTTGGATCTAGAAATGCGCACTGTGAGGTTCCCGTCGGTTCTGGCATTAAAATGAATAGGATGGACATCTCCTACGTAGTAATTACACTTTGGTTGAGCGTCGGGTTCACAGGAAGTGGGTCTTTGACTTTCGTCACAGTTGGAGCATCGGATGAAGCGAGTAAGAGATTACTCAGAGGTGTGGCATACGTACACGTAGGTCAAGCAATACTTGGGAAGTGGTGGTGGGATTAGGAAGGTTCGATTTGGTAATGTCGTCCAAAAACAAATACAACCTTTGCCAAGAGGTACTCAAAGATAACTTGGGATGCTGTAATGAAGCGGATAAAGGATGTAGGAGTATTGGTAGTCTTTGAGATGATTATTATTGTTTTAAGCACAGAAGGCAGATCAATTGAATCGGGGATCTCTTGGGCAAGAATATCTTTACCCACGTAACGAATCACACAGTAAAAGGATGGAGGTCTTGAAGTTGTGGTGATAGGGTAAGTTGAGCAATCGTGAGGGTAGAATCGTCAAAATGTAGCCGACGTGTTTTGGTTGAACGTCAAATTCGTCCATGGAAGGTTCCAGGGTTTAAGGGAGTTAAAAAGAGGTTTTTAGGTGCTAAATAGGATTGGAGTAATAGGGCTTGTTTCAGCTTAACGGTTTCCGCCTGATGGGATCTTAACAGCTTCCCTGTTGCTTTCTTTTGGAAACAACCGGGGTTTCTGATGTAGTCCGGGTTTCTGGGTTATATGATGTGTCGAGTTCTATATATTTTAATTTGTATTTGTTTATTTATTTTATTTTAAGTGATCGAGCACGATAGCGTTTAGGTGGTGGTTACCAAACGAAGTACGAATACCTTGTAAAGGACTTAAGCGCGGGATAAATGGCATAACTGTGTGGTCAAACTAAATATTTACGTAGAAAAGAAACGCAGGTAGAGATCGAACACAATGTAATCGGGTTAGGATCAATTCAATGTTCTAGTACTAAGAGGCTATAGAGAGAATGCTAGAGTATTCAAGAGGAAAGTATGGAATGAGAATATATGAAGATCATATATGGAATAATTGCGAGTCCATTGGAAACGGATGACAATGGAGAAAAACACTGGTAGGTTACACGTCTCAAAAGAAAAAATCTATATAAGAGCTTGATCAACCAATGCTAATTGAATCACTTGTTTGTGACAATACATATGCACAAACTAAGAAGACATAAAATAAACTAAAACAATATAAGTAGAACAAATATGGGATATGGGAGACCAAAATAGTAAAAAGAGAACTGATAAATTAAAACTAAACATTGGCATGGCGAAGAATGCATTAAAGTAGACAAGATACAATAAAAATATGGCAATTAGCACTAAAAAAAGTATTTTAGAAAAAACAAAAGGCAGTATGAAGTAAACATGTTAAAACGCGTAAGTAAGAGGTATATTTGCCAAGAAATAAGTACATAATTTGAAGATGGAATAGAGATCTATGTTGGAATTAGTTATCTGAAAGGAGAACATAAAGGAGTGAATAAGTGAAACACCTTAACATAATAAAAAACCTAAAACGTACTTGGATGAATAGGTGAAGATCGGATATTTACCAATAAGCCAAGCGTAGCGGAGAACTAAAAAGTAACAAAAGACCGCGCGTAATAGAACGAATCACCCAAAGATCTCAGTACATGTGTTAACTCGGTACCTGTTTCTGAAACGGTGTAACAGAAAATTTAATTTTCACCTTCTAAGAACGGTGACGCAGAAATCTTTGGACCGATTCAATACGGATCCAACCGATTTTGCGATTTGCCACCGTGGATGAGACATGGGTCCACAACTACACGACAAAACGAAACAGCAGTCCAAGCAGTGGGTGGAAGCCGGTGGTTCAGCGCCAAAGAAAACGAAATCGATCGCATCTGCCGGAAAGTTCATGGCCAGTGTTTGTTGGGATGCGAAAAGGATCCTGTCAATTGATTACTTTGCCAAAGGCAGAAAATTACAGGCGAATATTACTGCAACCTTCTTGGCCAGCTGGATGCCAAAATTAGCGAGAAGAGGCTTGGCTTGGAGAAGAAAAAAATCATCTTTCACCAGGACAATGCACTTGCACACAAGGGTGCGTTGGCGATGGGAAAACTGCGGGATTTGAGGTACGATTTACTCAGCCATCCCCCCTATTTTCCTTATTTAGCACCCTAGACTTCCATCTATTGCCAAACTTGAAGAAATTTGTTTCTAGGAAGCGCTTTGCATCCAATGAAGAAGTTAAGAGGACCATAGAGGAATATTTGCACAAACTTCCAAACTCTTACCTTCGGGAAGGAAACGCTGGACCAAGTGTGTTCAAGTCAAGGGAGATTAAGTAGAAAAATAAAATCAGTATTTCATTGTTAGGCTGAGAATTTTTCACCTTACCCTCGTATTATTTCTTACAAAACAACACAAAGCAGATAGGTATTAATAAATTAAAACTACTAAGTTAGACCCGAACAAATAAAACGCAATTAAACAAAAGATAATTAGTTAAATGAATTCACGTATCTAAGACTTTAATGCACTTAACTGTTCATTTGAAAAACACAAAAGATAGTTTTACACCTTGAAAACTTTTTACAATTTTAACAAAACTGTATTAAATCCTCCTAGTCTTCTTATTTTAGTTTGATAGTATCGTATCTAATTTATTACCCATATTTGAAAGTTTATTCGCGATATGATCCCCTAATCCTTATTTTTCCACAATATGAATAAATAGACATTTGATAAATCAAAAAGTTCTTACTATTACCTTATTATTGCAAGTTAATGTATGTGCTGGAAAAATGTAACCTATTTTAATTCATAATTTCCAGAATTTGCAAAATCATCCCTGACATGATACCATTACCAGAAGAAACGCTTCATACACTATCTATTTTCGACCATAAAAGAAAAATTAGGCATTTTCAAGTACGTCACACTAACGTCACAATCTCCGCCTCTAACAGCTGATCTTGGACAACTTGTGATAGCGTTTCATAGGAACCTACATGTTTTGGTGTGATTTTTGACTGTTGACTGTTTTCTCCAGAAAAAATCGTGATAATTGACTTATTGTAGTGTAAGCATATAATGTTAAGATACTTTATAGTTAGTTAGTGAACATTATTAGTGTATATTATAGTTGGGTTAGATTTTATGAACACGTATTCTTGCTTTTACTGGTGTTATCGCTATAGTGTTAATTTCAAAGCAATCTATAATTATCATCATCATTTAATACTCAGAAGATTTTCATCCAATTACAGAGTAATGAAAAAGTCAAAAACAATTTGTATAATTTGTGTGTAAACAATTTGTTAGTAACATATATAACAAACATTAAAATGGTTTCACAAAAAGATAATTTGATCATTAACGAGTTAAATAATAATAATACATAAATAATTACATTGTAAGCTTTTCTGTATTCAGTGTTTTTAACATACTTTTGAATTCATTAAGTGTGGTGCAAAATAGATAAGCATTCGAGCAAAGTTTATTGTAAAAAAACACATCTTATAAATAGGATTGTTTCTAAAATTATTTACCTTTACGACTGGAATGTAAAATAAATTTGAGTCTCTTAGCTGCCGTAGAGGTAGATTGAACGTAATTAAGTTTAAATTACTTGAATCATCTAATAAATTTGTTAGTAGTTTAAAGAGATGTAGAAGTATGTTTTTTATTCTGCGTGAATTCGTTTAACAGGTCTAAATATGGATAGTACACGTATTTAAAGAATTTTCTTTGTATTTTTTCGATACTGCTGATTTGGTGCATATAAAATGGAGACCAGATCAGGCTAGAATACACAAAATTAGGACGAATTAAATTATAATATAATGCAAGTAAACAATCAATATTAGAAAAATTTTTGGTAATAATAAGGCTAATAAGTTTCAAAATTTTGTTAATTATAGAATTTATGTGCACATTAAAACTTAAGTTACTGTCGAAGATGACATCGAGATCCTTAAAGGACGTGTTACGCCTAATCAAATCGTTATTTAATTTATGCTTCTACTCTAGAGGTGTTGTCTTATTATTAAACGATACTATTTCACGCTTTTTTGTACTAATGGTCAGTGTACTTTGGTCACACCACTCAAAGATGTTATCGATAATTTATGATTAGTGATGTCATCAATAAACAGAGTAAACAATAACGGCCCAAGTACGGATCCTTGAGGCACGCCACTACTCTGAGGGAACATCTCTGACTGAAATCCAATATATTGAAATAAATTGAAACCGATTATTTAGAGAAGAGGATATAAGAGTAGTTGCAGATACAGAAAAGTTAAATGAATGAAGTTTTTTTTATTAAAATGTCGTGTTATATGGTGTCAAATGCTTTGCTTAGATCTAAATAGAGAACATCACATTGTGAGCATTTATTTAAACAGGAGGCAAAAAAATGAGTGATAAAGCATAAATTCGTTATAGTAGATCTACCTTTTATACAACCGTGCTGATGTATTGACAGAGACGTATTTACTTGATTGTAAATGCTATCAAATAATATATATTCAAAAACCTTAAAAAAATTGCTAAGTATAGAAATTGGGCGGTAATTTTTGATTTCAAAGCAATCAGATTTTTTAAATATAGGTTGCACTCTACAAATTTTCCATCGATTAGGGAACACCGAGGCTTTTACAATTAGATTAAATATGCAAACTAGGGAATCAGCTAAGATATGAATGCAATCCTTCAACACCACTGCTGGTATGAGATCAGGGCCACAAGTAAAAGTAGATGGAAGACGTTTACCTGAATTAATGTCAATCTGTGAAGTTATTTGTGGTAAGGCAACAACGTCGTTATTACACTTGTTATAGTCATACGAAGTATTAACTAAAGGATTGTTGGAAGCATCTTGACCATCCACGTAAACACTAGCAAAGTAACAGAACAGGTTACTTTGTTGTGTAGCAAAAACAAAGTCACCGTTCCTAAAAACCGAAGAACAGCTCGTAGATTTTTTTTCGTTTAAATAAGACCAAAAAACCTTGGCATTTGATTTCAAGCAATCTTGTGTTCTGCTGACATAATTTTTGAAATCAGCATTTATGCTGAGCTTAGAATGGGCACGGACGCGGTTAAAATGAAGTTTGTCATTTCTGTTGAGACCAAACTTTTTATAATAGTATTGTTTTAACTTAATTAAAGTGTATAGTGTGCTTACTAAACCAAAAATGATAAGAGTTCCTTTGATAATGACATTTCGGAACATAATTATTGAATAAATTAATTAAACTATTATTTAGGGCACGGGTGGCTAAATCAGGACAATCGTAACTTGTGATGCTGGAGTAGTCGCATTATAGAGCCGTAAATCACATTTACGAAAACTAAACTTTAGATGATGGTTTCTTGTAAGTTTAAGTTTATTTATGTTAACATTACAATGGATTTCTATAGAAGGAGGATGCCGGTCTTCGTATATAAGCGGATCAGTAGATTTAACAACTTGTGGCTCTAACACGGATACATTATTTACAAAAACTAAATCCAGTAAAACGTTATTGAAATTTTGATGTTATTTATTTACGAAAAGTTTAACAATGACATGAAATTTAGCAATAAATTTTTATTTGAACTACAATTAGTATCATTATGTAATTCCAGAACATTGAAATCACCAATTCAAACAACATTGCAGTCAAGGGTTTACAAAATGTTTCTGAGGCCGTTATTGCTAACCTGAATTTTAATTGACTAGTAGCCGAATGTGGAATATAGTATCTAGCGATAACACACCTTTGATGATTGATTAATATCGACACCGCTAAGAAATCAATCTCGTGAGGCAAATTATTAACAAATCAATTGACATACTTAGAAGAAAAAGGAAAATGCCACGTATTTTATTCCCTCCCCAAGGGAGAGGGTGGGCTGCTCGAGCTTTCCGAGCTCCTTCAGCCACAATCATGGATTCCCAACATACATACATTACGTATATATGCATGGTGGGATTAATGATGGGTGTGGTCAGGATAGGATCGGAAGGAACGGAGGGGGAAAATACTACCCCAGCATTCGCTTAAGCAGCCGCACATGGTGTGCATATACGCAGTGACCATGCCGCTACATGTGTATGAGGAAAACCACCTGAAAAAACCTCATACAAGATAGACGGTAACGGGAATCGAACCCATTACCTACCGAATGCTAAGCAGATTGTGTCACCACTACGCCACCAGCTCGGTACATACTTGGAGTATACGCATGGTAAAGCGACTTAACTGCTATTAAAATACCATCACCTCTAGATGAGTTACATTCTAATAAGTTTCTATCTTTCCTAAATACAAGGTAATTACTGCTAAGTAACTCTGCATCATGAATGTCATCTTTTAACCACGTTTCAAATAAGACAATGAAGTCATAAGTATGTTAAGACGACGATTTATAAAGTTCCGTAATTTTTGTTTTCAACCCTCGAACATTTTCATAATAAATCGAGAAAAAATTGTTACTGTTCGAGAATTCAACCGATGTTATGAAATAATTGTTAAAGTGGATCTTCACTTGCATTGATCCTACATGATTCAGTGTTAATGGTCACATTATCACTTTGTTTTATACTACTACCGGTACCTTGACAGATAATAATTACTAAATTCGAGTTTTGTGACCGCTGATTTAGTACAATGTCCTTGAAACAACCACAGATTTTGTATTTACCAGTCGGTTTCAGATGCAGACAGTTTTGTATAATCATTACGCTTAAGAATTGAATTTACATTTAAAAAATGTATCCTTTTGTGTTTTTCTCTATACAGTCTTACTACATTAAACATTTTAACATTAATATTATAAATAATTTGATTTAGATGCGGTTTATCAAATCTGTAAGGTATAGCACATAAGCACAGGTTTGTGAATTTCGCAATAGCGGAGATCTTGTGTAACTGTTCAGATTTAATTCTATCATTAGGAGTATTAATGTTATTTGTACCAGCCAAACACAAAACATAATCATTACTAGTAAATGAGAATGTTTTGGTAAACATATTCTTAATTACGTGATCAAACAATGCGTTTTTAAGTAGTTCCTTAATAAATACGCGAAATTCTACCATGACTATCAGTTAAAATTAAGATCTTACGTTTCGAAACCACATAATTATTAACTGCAGCTGTATTGTGTTTGCTTTGGAAATTTCTAATCATCACTTAAACTACCTTGAAAGAACGGCTGCTCAAGTTCTTAGTTGTACTAATGACATCTTGAGTGTTACTTACTGAAGAAATATCTTTCGTCGTTTGTGAGTTTTGCAAAATAAATTTGTCCTTTGTATTACCGGTTTCTTGTTGATCTAATCCATTTTTAATAGGATTGCAATTTAATGGAGTATTAAGCAGTTTGATTGTTTTGGTAAGCTTACCAACCAGAAGCTCTACTTGCGGCACTCGTTTTACAAGAAAGTGTAGCTGGGAGATTGAATATTTCTTATTTAACTTCTTTTTTACCGCATTAATTAATAACGTATTGTTTGACGTCACAGTTTTATTGGTATCGCCCGAAATTATTTCGTTGTTGCTGATTGCTTCCATAGGGCGACCTAAAGCTTTTTTAAGACGATCAAATAGAACTGTTTTAACTACTGTGTGAGGGTAATTTTCGTTTTTTGAGTTCGTTGTTTAATGCAATATAATTTAAATTAGAAATATCTAAATTCATTGTTGCAATTTAATAATAAAAGATTATTATAAGTTTTTGTTGTGAACGAACAAGTTCAAAGGTAAATATATAATTAAAAATTATTATTAATTTTATTAAATAGATAAATAAAAAGTTTACCTCGAGTAGGATTTGAACCTACGACCCGTACTTTGCTAGAGTACCACGCTAACCAACTGCACTATCGAGATTCAAGCCGCAATCGATGTAGATTTTGTCTTTATGTATGTAGAACTGATGTAAATTCTAAATATAATGAGATTACAATCAAATTACTTATATTAACGGGATGTGAGCCTGCAATATCGCAAGGATTCACACATACCAAAGCAACTTGACTAATATTAAATTATTATCAGTTCTACATACATAAAGACAAAATTTACATCGATTGGGGCTTGAACCTTGATGGCGCAGTTGGTTAGCGCGGTACTCTAGCAAAGTACAGGCCGTAGGTTCAAACCCTACTCGAGGTAAACTTTTTATTTATGTATTTAATAAAATTAATAATAATTTTTAATAATAAAAGAGTTTGGCAATGGCCTTGTTATTATATTATTATTATTATTGCTATTTTACAGTTATCTCACTGCACAGACACACACTGATGTAAATACCATTACTACCAAATCGCAATACGATAACACCATACGAAGTAAAAATAATTATAGTAGAATTATTTGAGTATTAATTAAAAAAACGTATTAAATGCTCTAAGGCACAAAATACGATGTTTATGCTTACACTTATGGTTAGTACTATTATGGTATGGTACAATTATGGTGATTCTATTGCCAAATGCCTGTTTAAAACAAGGTGGCATTGTTTTTATTAATTTGTCTTTTTAAGGCCATAGAATAAATTTACATAGTCGAAAGTACATTACATTGAGTGTCAAAATAGAAAATTCTAAAAATAGTTGGGATACTAACATGAAATGTATAAGAAAACAAAGTAAAATCTACATTTAACTTGCGCTTTATTAACACTATCAAAAAATTGAACTTATTTGTAATAACTGCTTGTGGTGCTATTTTGGTATAAGGTTCAATTAATTTTGTAAATATTATGTTGAAAGCCTTATAGCCTTGTTATTCCAGTGTTGTAACCAATCTGTAACACACATTTTAACATATTATAGCCAAAAAAGTCTTATCTTGTATGTAATTCTTTAATTTGACGAGTTTTATGATAACTAACTTAAAAATTGCAGGAACTTTTCAACATTATGTAGGATAATGGTTCATTTCATTCGCGTATTTCTGGTGAATTGTATCAATACAATGCTCATCTACAATTACTAGCACAGAAACATTTTCACCGCCTACGATAAAATTTTCGGAAAACAATCACGTCTCATAAGAACGTGTGTTAAAGTTGTCCAACATCAGGCAAGGTCACACGAGTCACGTCACGTGAAAATGCCTAATTGGTTATAATTTACCTACAAAGGTTCTACTTAATCAAAACCTTACTACTTATACTAAAAAAGAAGTTTGGCATATTAAAATAGCACAATTAATCCTTTCTTTATATGCTCCGTAGGGCATAATTCTACAACTTTGTACAACTAATTATTGTATGACCCTTCTTCGTCAAATGGTCGCTCAGCTTGCATCTCCGTCTCTTTCTCGTTCAAAATATCATAACAACTGCGTTTTTACGCAAAGTGTCTCGTGACTAGTGAAAACCCAACCATGGCAACTCCAAACCTACCTTCTATAGCCAGTATGTGTATAATTTCAATTGCAGAATCACATTAAGGCAAAACACAATCCTATTTGATGAATCCTGGAAACAGTATCTCCACATATTAGAAAACCAGTAGAAATAATTTCTGTTGGCATGAAAAGGCATTCATTACAGCGGTTTTAATGTAATTCGAACTTGCCTTACATCGTATTCTAAACCGTAGTACCTACATAGTTTAATATAGGTACTATACCTTCGCCTTACCAAGTCCAAGAGACCAGTTACTGAAAACGTTCTTCGATGTCAAATTGATACCGTATTAAGGACGTAAATTACTCAACGTCAATTATCGATTGCCCTCACTAGC
This sequence comes from Vesta saturnalis, assembly GCA_036346205.1. Taxonomy (NCBI): domain Eukaryota; kingdom Metazoa; phylum Arthropoda; class Insecta; order Coleoptera; family Lampyridae; genus Vesta; species Vesta saturnalis. The sequence goes on from JARFJB010001756.1 coordinate 1,625,550, forward strand.
AACCTTTACCTATTTATGCCGTCACTTATTTCGTTTCTTTTCTTATTTTTCTTTACTAGTTCTCCGATAATGACGATTTCAAGGCAAAGACCTCCTAGCAATACTAATTAAACAAATGATTTATTAACTGAAACGCTGTCGATATTTGTTAGGTAAGCACATAGAAACTTTTCGCATTAATGATACGTATTAAATATAGCAGTCAATTGCCAATTAAAAAGATAGAAATACTTAAAAGATCATATTTATAAATGTAAAAGTAGCCTAAGTCATTAATTGAACCATTATTTCCGAGGAATAGTGACTAAGTAAGGTAATATTGAGAAACTCATAGTCATATACTGTGGTCTATTTTAAAATCCACAGCATCGAAATAAAATTATCTCGAAAACACTCAAGGACCTTGTGATATATTATTCACTAGATTGTAGGTAATAAAACTCAAACACAATCAAGAGACAATAAATCGAAATTAAGCCAAATGCGATACACGTAAAGCATTTTTAGAGCAAATGCAATTTGAGAAATCAATTGAAAATAAAATAATGTGATCATTTTATTGTAAATTGCGCACAAAGGTTTATATTTATCGTCGTCGTATAAAAAAAAACAACTAAATTTCTGTTTTCTTTTAAAATAAAAAAAAACCTCTAAAGCGTAAGATATAAAAGAGTAACGCACAAAAGGTCAATAGTACTAATGAAACCATACCATTTGTCTATTTCTTATAAAATATGATAGATCATTACTCACAACACGTATAGAAAATATTTTCTTTTGTAATGCTGGATTACTTAACACTCCATCTCGCATGTAAGTGTCAATCAAATCGAAAAAAAGCAAATTTCAAATAATACATCAATTTGTTCGCGTTAGTAATACAATTCTTTTTAGTATTAAAATAACGATCTAATTATACCTCTATGTTAGAGCGGTATAATTCCATCAAGCAACCCTTTGATGCTTTAATTGCTATCATACATAAAAATAATTAGCAAAAGCGGAGTAAACATTGAACGTTTCTAAGCCAAAGTCCTTTTATCTTTTATAAATGCCTTTAATGCGGTTGCTGTAACAATTTTCTTCCTAACTGCCTATTAAAGGTTTTAAATCTCCTGAAGTTCACATTTCTGGATTTCCCAAGATTTTCAGAGTTATATAATTACAAACTTTATAGGCTTGATTTAACAAGATATGCTTTTAGATAATGGTGAGATTGTTAGCATTTGATTTTTGCAGATCATTGACTTTATTTATAATTAATGGGATTTTTAGAACGTACAGATACATTTCTTACAAAATGTCAATAACACAAAACCATAAAATTTGGGGGTAGTCCAGGAATTATGAAACCAATATTGACACTACAAAAATATGGCACTGTTTCGAATTCCCTTCAGTAAGAAATATAAAACATCTATTATGAAATACGTGCCCAAAAGTAACGGCAGAACGGATTGAAATGATCGGTAAGAAAACATAACAATCAAAATAAATACTGACTGAAAACATAACTGCTTTATCGTTTTGTTTCTAAATCCTTATACATATTCCGCAAATATTTATACTGTAGAAAAAATAATCATTAATTAACATACAATTATTAAATGCCAAAATAGTAACGCAGTTTGAAATTTTTTAATTGATTCTATTAAGTAATGCATTAAATTACTACTATTATCATCATTTAGAAATTGGAAATGTCCTAAAAGCTTTAATTTCTTTGACTAACCTTTTTAAAGAAGCACTATTGTTTCGTTTCTATAAAAATTCATTACCATAATATGAAGGCTACAGAATTGAATAGTTTTCTTAAAATTCATATTAAGAAGGATCTGCTCCTTATTTAGTATTCCGAAAAGACCAGTTACGCCTTTTATGTAACAAAGGTATTACAGGAATATAAAGATAAATCTTTTCTAAAAAAAAAAATATATGGCCAAATGTAGCAAATGATGATATACAGTAGTTTCTCTCTTTCGCTGTGAATAATCGAGTCACCTTACTCTCAATGTCAAAATATAATATATCTAATTTTCGAAGAACGTGAAAACAGCGTAACATATGTAAAGTAAGTCATTCCAAGAGAACAGAGAGTTACATTATGCAAAAAAGAATAATTATTTAAGCTGCCTTACTTCAATAGCGTACTAAGATAAATACTAGGAAAGCATTAAAAATCAATGGTGAGTTTAGTTTTTCATTAATACATTATTAAATCGAAGATTTTTAAGACATTGTAGGTAGCGGACCGAGAAAATTTTATTATTGTAATAAACATTTTCTCAAATCGCAATTGTTACCACAAAAGAAAAGGTAATTAATGGGTTTTTAATATCTTGATAATAAGTCGTGATTCGCTAATATTTTCCGTGATATATTATTTTATGTAAGAAATGTGGGAATGTATGTAACTAATAGTTGGCTAAGGGTCGAAAAACACATATTAGAGTAAAAGCATGTGTACGCTTAAAACTGCCTTTACCGATGACCGTAACAAATCTTTGAAAGCGGTTGTATGCACAGTCTGGTGGTAACAACTTCACAATGCAACAATAAATTGTATCGGTGATTAAAGAGGTCGTTGAAATTTGATATTAGGTATAAGTTTTTCTACGGACAAGTGCATAGGTTTAAAATTAAGATTTCGTTCAAAAAATTAATCTATAATTAATAGCCGTGGCGTCCAGTTTTTAAACCGCGTACCTTAACTCGTTGTGTTTAACTAAAGAGAATATATCCAAGTGTAAGTAGGTATTTTAATGTAATTAAAGCTCGCAGAAAACAATTCAACAAGCCTATGTAACATATTAAAAATCAATCATTGCCTTGCAAGAAGTATCTAACTACGCACACCGGCTCCTTAAGTTGAAATCTGTTAAAAGAAAAGGGATGCGCTTTAGACAGTACCGTAAGCCTCGTCATTGTTAGAATGACTTAGCATTGTTTTCTGTTGATTATATTTATAGAGAGAGAGTTGGCGTGGACAAACGTGTAAAAGATAAACCCTGGTTATAATTTTAAATAAGCAATACCGAGAGTTTACACACACACGGGTCCAGATGACCGTAAAAACTCCTCCTTCCATTTTTATTGTTTAGTATGGATGAATGTGTAAACTGAGAAAGGGGCGCTGTATTTTCCAACGCAACCACTCAGGCTTGTGTATCGGTCACGTTGTTATGATTTATTCGCACATATCCTTGTAAGGCTTTGTTTTAATGAGTGTGTTTGATTCAGTCTGTTTAATTAGAATTGTTTGCCTGTGAACTAATTTCTTTTTATACAGTGTGTCCGATATTCAGCGTGCATGTATTGCTATATTCGTTAATATTGAAGGTAGAATGTCGGTTAAATGGGGAAAGTTTTAGAGAATTTTATAGCTATCATCATGGTAAAGTCAGATTTGAAGTAACTTTTTTGTTTTTGAAATAATTGAAGAAAACAAAAATTGTGCATTTTCTACTACCCCCTGTAGCTCTTTTATTTGAAGTCTGACAACATTTTGATTTGTACATTATTATGACACTTTTAAAAGACAATTTTAAAAAAAGTATCAAAATTTATCTACAGTCATTTGTTTTTGAAATACATACACTAACTATTGTTTTTTATATGGACGCCATCTTAGATTTTTACATTATCGAATAGTATTTTTTATCACCTTTTCAGCGATGTATCACATGATACGAGAATTTACTTCCAACTATCAAAAATTTAAACCCTTGCTAATTTATCTGTTTTTACTTACAAAATTTAATACATTTCTAACTTTTGTTTTTGGACGCTATTTGGATTTTTACATTATCGAATAGTGGATTTTAATTAATTAATATTACATGATATGAAAATGTAGAAAATGTGTGGAGTGTAGAGGGGGACATATCTAGCATGTTTTATGATAGTTACTATTATCGGTTTTGTTTTTATTTTAGTTATTAGAAATTACAATAATTAGGAATCTAATTGTATAAATTTTTCATTTATTAATCCATGCCTTCTCAAGGCCTACTATTTCAAGTTTATATTTTTTAAATTTTTGATAGTTGGAAGTAAATTCTCGTATCATGTGATACATCGCTGAAAAGGTGATAAAAAATACTATTCGATAATGTAAAAATCCAAGATGGCGTCCATATGAAAAACAATAGTTAGTGTATGTATTTCAAAAACAAATGACTGTAGATAAATTTTAGTACTTTTTTTAAAATTGTCTTTTAAAAGTGTCATAATAATGTACAAATCAAAATGTCAGACTTCAAATAAAAGAGCTACAGTGGGTAGTAGAAAATGCACAATTTTTGTTTTCTTCAATTATTCCGAAAACAAAAAAAGTTACTTCAAACCTGACTTTACCATGATGATAGCCATAAAATTCTTTAAAACTTTCCCCATTTAACCGACATTCTATCTTCAATATTAACGAATATAGCAATACATGCATGCTGAATCTCGGACACACTGTATGTAATTTATTGTAATTTTACGTATGTATTTTGTGCTTTATTAGTCACTATACAATTATGCATGTATAAATCCCTTGCCTATTTTCTTTGCCCTTGCACTATAGTTACCTTATTTTACCTGTGTAATGTTACTGTTGTTATATTTTATATGTACCATAATTTGTATTATTGTTTTATTTGCTTATTTACTTAAAGACCGGCATGATTAGTTATATAGGGCCACATTTATTTATTTATGACACAATTGTGGGTGTGATTTCACCGTTTATTTTTTATTCTGTTTATGTCTAAACTGCTTTTTATTTATTTTTTTTTTAATGTTATAATTTTGTACGCACTTTAACCAGATTTAATGGTGTTTTGTTATATATTGAACCCTTTCATTGTGTTTTTTTATTTGATTTATTAATGTACTTGTGCAATTACTTATTTACGAATAAAGTGGGTTTTCTTGGTGGTTCTTTCCCAACATAGTACCTTAACGGGTTGAACCATCATTTGCGCAAAGCTCGTTAATTCTAATTTGAGTGGTTTCATTGTTTACCTGTCCCACATGATGCAACACTTAACCTCACCAAGCCTATCTAATTCAAATAAAACAGCGTAGCTACCACTAGAAGACCAATGCGTCTGATCAGATTTGAGGTTTGCGAGTAATTAAATATCAGACATAAATAAATTCTAATGTTTTAATTATTGCCAAGAAAGTGAATCTAAGGCAAGCAATTAATTTGAGTAATAGTAGCATTATTGTCAGTAAAGTCAGGATATATCCCTTAGCGACTGTTTCGTTCTTGAATATGCATTATTGCGAATAAGTTCAAATTACACTTTCTAAGATGGAGTATCTGGGAAGGCTACAACATGATAAATAAACAGCTATACGCAATAAAACAAATCACTGTTTTTCTTATATCTGCGTCAGATTTCATTAGCAAAACGATTATTTCCAACTTATTCATTCATCCTCTTATATTAAATGCACAAAAAAAGTAAGTCCCTTTTCTTACTTACACCTAAGCAATTTAGAAATTATAAAAGCATACGTTTGACAATTTTTTAATTGTGGAATAGAATAAACATTATGTAAACCAACCTGATAAGGTATTCCCTATGGTTTATACAATAACCAGTTGTGAATTCCAGATTTCCAAAGACCGGTTTTAGCAGGTTTTCAAATTTTTGTCAGTAGAATAGGGAAAATGTTTTATCTCATTTATGTAAATACAAAAAACAAATTGATTTTTCCATGGGTTCCTTTAAAAAAGCATTACTCTGATGAGTAGTTTCTTCGATTTGCTCTTCATCAGAATCGGTTTCCACATAAGAATTTGGAAATATTCTAGACAATATGTTTCCAGATAAGTTACTAATTTCGGTTTTTGAAGCCAAAGAAAGATTTCTTTGCTGAACTGGAAATGTTTTGTGGATTTTGCAAATACAGCAAAAGGGTTGCTAATTTTACTTGTCTTCTTTCTTTAAGATGTTCTTCTAAAGCATATATTAATTTCAAACTTATTTCAGTGTTTAAATTTTTTAGTTCGTTTAACAGAAATTCACTTGGCATCTCGTCGCCTTAAGCCTTCAGCTGCTAAACGAATCGGCCCCAAGACTTTATAAAGTTTCAAAAGTTTAGAATATTGAGCTTCATTCCATATATAAGAAGAACCAATATCATTCATTGCTAAAACAACACATTCATTTACTACCAGAAATCTTACATTCATGTCCTCTAGACTATTCCACCTTGTTTTGTAGTTAAGAATTAAATTTGATTTCTTTCCTTTTTCTTCTTAGATATAATTTTGAAGAATGGTGTTTCTCACTGGAGATTTTCTAAAGAACTTGATGTTCTGGGCTAGAAACACAATAAATAGAATTTTAATAATCGTTATATTAGTCTTCATGTTCCGATTCCTCACTTGAAATAGATACTTGGTCTTCAGCTTCAACCATTTCTCTATGTTTATATCACATATCAGTAACTGCTAAGTGGATGGCGTATAATAGCATAGTTGATTAATTATAGATTTTTTCATAAGCAGCCCCATCATTGGTTGCTGCAACTGTGTCAGTTTCTAGATTCAAGTTAACATTTTGTAGCCTTTCAGATACCAATTCTAATGTTCAATGAGCAACATAGGAACCAGCTATTGGGACTAGTGCCAATTGAAATCTTCTGCCAAGTGGCGTACATTAATGTTTAAATATATATGAATTCTTTTGCTAGTCCACTCGTCTAAAGTTATAGAGATTTTTTCCTATTGTTTTTTATTGAATATAATTCAATAATAGTTTCACGTTTGGCATTGTCATAAAATGCATGAATGAGATCCATTACTCTAGAGTTGTTTCTTGGTAATGAATATCCTTGTTGTTGAAGAGACTCTCGTATGAATGAGCTACTTGTAATGCTATTAAAAGAAAATCCATCCATTGCTGCAAGTTTAGATATGATTTCTTCTAAACTACTCCTTTTCACTTTCATAGAATGCAAAATATTCGTTTGTTTTTTTGAAGAAGAGGAAGATCCAGGCGTTTCTTCTTCGCCGATCGTTTCTGATTTCTTTCCGATAATTATTTTATGAACTGCTTTCAAAAGATTATGTAGACTGATCGTAAATGATATTTTTGAAGTTTATTTTACAATTTTAACTATTAATATTAATGTAATCTACACATTTTTTGGGAATTTTGAAAAAACACATCTTAATCTAATTCCGAAGCTTGATAAAGGCATAATTTATGTCGAAACGTTGCGAAAGAAAATATGGATTATTTTAACACCCTGTGTTTTAATTAAGATCACATTAGACAGAAGCCAGAACTGTTTATTTTACATTAATTTTTGAGAGAAGAAATTTATATCATAAAATTAAAGTTTTAAAATGTAAAATAGAAAATACAAAAACAAACACAGAAATTAGAAACATACCTCATACTTACCGTATTTTTACCAACAACAACTTCATATTTTTATTTCCAATTTTTCACTTTACAAGATAAAGCGAACATGTCGTGACTCGTGACAGTCATGACGGATTGCACATATGTACTAACATTAAATAAGTCCGTTAGGCACGCCTTTTGCATGTGTGCAGTGCACAATGCCACAAGCACTGGCCAACGCAACGTTAAGCAAATGTGTTGCATGGAATGAATAGCAAATCAAATAAGTTAAAAATTAATTTTTATATAATAATTTGAATTCTTTTAAACCGGTTTTCTTAAATTAAAAACCGGTTTTCAAATCTGACAAATTTATTTTAAAACCGGGTTTGAAAAACCGGCAAACCCTAGTATTCCCCATTTGTATACTACAATTTAATAATTTTTAAATAGAATTCCGTTCAAATTATTATAAAAAATTAAGTATAAATTTAGCACATTAACGCAAATGTCTGTTGACCATTTGTTAAATATGAAAATCATAACCCTATTAATTTCGTGTTTTATAGAGCACATCCGACTTCATTTCATTAAATTACTTTTTAAAGCTTTTGTAGTCTTGTATGAAAATTTTTATAACAAAAATTTATACAAAATTCAGTAATCTTTTGGTGAAAGTCGATTGTGTTACAAATATTCACAAGACGTGCTTTACGTTTATTTATAACCCAACCGAAAGCTTTATTTTAAGAAAGCATCTAAAATTAAATTTTTCTATCAAACCTCATGGTTTTCGAGTTAATAAAAAATGTAATTAAAATTTAAAATAATTTAATTAACACTGACCTGTACACATACGAGAACATGTACGTACACGGGCAAACACTCGCCCATCCACACCTCTAGATAAAAATGTCTTCGGAGAACATTTATGATGTCATATACGAAATTTGTATAGAGTGTTCTATTATATTTTGACACTCAACTACAGGGTTTACTATTTAAGATAGAAAAAACTTTAAATACAAAGTTGTAGGATTCTAATTATTTTACCTTCTGGTACTACCAAACTTTCAAGTGTCTCATAAACTGGTGGAAAAATGAACCCAACTTAATTTTTTTAAACGGGACATCCTGTATTTTATTCAATAATTAAATGGATGTTTTTAAGATGATTTCAAAAATATATAATATGTTAACATGTCGTCCAATTTTTAAATAATCGGGTTTAAAATTTAAAGAATAACGTAGACATAAATGATTTGTATCCATGGAAAAATTTATGTTTGACATTATGATATTGGTCATGAATGTCACAGCATGGAAGAAGCAAAGGAGGTAGTTGAAAGAGCTAAACAGGAAACATAGGAAAAATTCGGAAAAGCTATTGAACAAAAATTCAAACACAACAAAAATAATAAGAAAGAATTTTGAATGACTGTCAAGATCCAGAGAGGCAAAATTGGGGAAAAACGGTGGTGCATTAAGAACGATAAGGAAGAAGGTCGCACTACAACATGAAATTTAAAGCACAAAGCACGCAAGAACAAGACGACCCCATAAGAAGAGATCAAAGAAGCAAAGGAAGAAGAAATGAGACGATAACGCAGGAAGACACTAAGGAGGAAATATCTCATATGAAACTAGGAAAATCTGCGGAAAGGATAGCATAGCTCCTGAGTTAATGAAATATGGGGGAGAGCAACTGGAAAAATGGATTCTCAAGATATAACACCAGGTTATCATGTCATCATGTGCGCAGAAGATTTATTCAAGGATATTAGATAAAAAGATCAGACAACAAGTAGAGGAGGAACTTTATGAGGAGCAAGCAGCTTATAGGAAGGGTAGACAAACCCAAGATCACATTTTCGTACTTCGAACAGCAATAGAGTAGAAGTTAAAAGAAGAAAAAGAACTGCACCTCGCATTCGTAGATATACGGGCGGCATTTGACACAATACCGAGAACAAGCCTTTGCAAAGCAATGAAAACAGTGGACATCTTAGAGAAACTTAGAGAAGCCACAAGGCGGCTATACGAAAGAACCAAGGGAATAGTCGGAATACCAGGACACGAGTCGGGAAGTTTTATGATGGAGAGAGGAATCAAACAGGGAGACTCCCATTACTCTTTATTATAGTAATGTGTTTTTAGCAACAAGTAAATCGGCCAGAGTGATGACGATTTCAGTATCTTTAGTACGCTTTCCGAATATTTTCTTCGCTATACCATATTATGAAGTGGCTATATTGCTCCTCGTTTAATGTTTGATTATTCTGGCAACAAATTCAAAGTTACAGCTTTTGCAGATATCAAGAGGTAAACTCGGGATATCACTGTCACTAATTTCCATAATTTTCTGTAAGTATAACTGACTTAAACGTGTAAGTTGCGAGAATATCTAATTCTTGTGTAAATTTTTCAATCTGTCATTTTAAAACTGTATTAATTGGTTGTTTAGATTTTATCGTATTAAAGAGATGAAGTGGCGGTCCTAAATAAACGCCAACTTTTAGTTTCCAATGACAAGCAAATGACTTCTTTAGTAAGTGAATGTAAAAAAATATATTGTGTACTCAATAAGAACAATATTGCATGTAAAAGTTTCAAATAGTAAAGATCGAAATCTCTATCGAATGTCACAAACTTCTGCAACTGATTTTACCATACCTAATTATTTTGCAAGCAAATGATTGACTTCCTTAATGAATTTTGTAGACCTTCTTGATTACAAGCTTTTAACTAACAGCTCGCTAATATTAGGGAATATTTAATTAATGTTCCACGGCTTGATACATGTTTGTTATCCAAATCTAATTATAATGCATACATAAAAACATTCAGATAATGGGAGTTAGAGCAAACGAAACTATTGGTGAAAATTAACACTCTCAGTCTTTGGGTTTCGATTTATTTATTAAATTAGTTCAAATTAAAGCGAAAAAACGCGTCACATTTGTTTAAATACGTTTATTACTAAATAGTTACAGAAACTTGTCTTTTTTGGGTCTTTAAATCGTGTTAACAAAATTTATACATTTCGATTAGTATAGCTTCCGCCGCCAGTAATAATGACAGATTTTAAATATTAATTAATAATATTTAGTCTATGAAAGATTTCAAACGTAAACGCAGAAATATTGGTAGCAAACTTTATAAAATCTCTTTGCCCAAATGGTTTGCAACATGGCAGAGGCTATGGAACCACCTAAAGTACATAAACATTCCTCTTGGCCTTATTCCTTAAGCTCCATCATCTTGCTAAATGCCTGGTTTCACATTTGAAATATACCACTGAGAGTGAGCCAACTATAAAAGACACGTTTACATTTACAATGAAATACCATCGCTTAAGTAAAAATTATTATTAATTTTTTGAATTACATATTTACTTTTGAACTTATTCGTTCATAACAAAACTTATAATAAAAATTATGGCCAGTTTTGATGTAGAAAGTCTATTCACGAGCCTTAAATGAAACCATTCACAAAATCTTTAACTATTTTTTTTCGAACTCGTTAAAAAAATGTATGGATCTCAATAAAAACCAATTCAAAGATCTACTATGCTTGGCAACACAAGAAAACTACTTTATCCTCAATGTTGAGTTTGATAATTCCTTTCTAGTTTACCATGAAAAATTATAACTTGATAAATGCCTCTCTAAAGCGGAACCATTTAGCGATATACAATAAGAGTACCTTTTTTAAAGCAAATAATATGAACTTACAGAAATGTTAACAAGTCTTTCAAAATCTTTATCCACAAAAAAATACAGCGGAAACCAGAAACATGAGTAAGGTGGCGCCTCTATCTTTTACGTTAAAAGTAAATAGATATTCATGTTTGCCTACCCGAAAAACTCCCCTGTACCAAGTTTAAGGAAATATGCGACAGCTGTCGAAAGAAAGTGAAATAAAAATACATCTTTGAAAGGTCTTTAAGCAAGCGGGATTGGACTAAGGTAAGTTTCCCAGAATGGGGTTATTTTAACCCAAGGAAACTATCTCTGAACTGTGGCAGATTCGTTACGGGACACCCTATATATACTAAATGACATAGAAAGAAGATAGATAACCCAATAAAAATGAATACTTTGTAAAAAATTTTTGGGAATATGTTTATTTATGTTAAGATCAAAAATGATCAATTTTTTAGCCATATTACTCTAGCGATTTTTGCGTTAACCTCTTTCAAAAACACGATCACGTAGCCTTAAAATCATTTGTACCTACAGTTGTCATTTAAGACGTGTAAAACACGTTACAAAAAGCTTCTTTAATTGGATCACGATGCCTCGAGTGCGAAGGCGCCAAAATTTTCGGCAGTTAAGCGAGTTTGATAGGGGTCGAATTGTGGGCTTACGAGAGGCTAGTTTGTCTATGAGAGATATAGCCGATAGAATACAACATAGTTTAAACACTGTGGCAGTCTGTGTTCGAGAATAGAACCAAGAAGGCCGTACATGAAGAGGGAGAGGTACAGGACGTCCTCGAAGAACCACAGAAGCCGAAGATCGCCGTATTCGAGTATTGGCTCTACGGGGCCGCTTCTCTGTACGGGCGATTGCGGACTAGAGGTTTGCAGAACATGGATGGTCGATTGGGATGCGAACTGTTTACCGCCGGATAAGAACCTTTGAACTCTTTCCATACCGTCCCCATTGTGTGGTACTACTGACTCCTGGGCACCAACGTGATCGTCTAGCGTGGTGTAGAGAACGGGCAAATTGGGAGCAAGAATGGAATTCAATTGTCTTCAGTGATGAGTCCAGATTTTGTTTGGGTATGCATGACGGTCGTGCAAGTGTCAGAAGATGGCATGATGAAAGGCAAGATCCCCAATTTTCTATGGATAGGCATGTGCACCAGACAGTTGGAGTTATGGTATGATATGCTATTGAAAGTAGGTCACCTTTCGTCTTCATTAGAGGTAATATGACCGCTGCGCGCTACATCCAAGAGATCGTAGAACCCCATATTGTACCGTATGTTCAGACCATCTACAACAACACATTCCAATAAGACAACGCACGACCTCATGTTTCTAGGGCTTTTTGGCTAATATTGAGGCTAATCAAGTTACTTTGTTGCCTTGGCCACCGACGTCTCCCGATCGAGCACGTCTGGGATATTATGGGAAGAATATTGCTCAATTTATTCCACCCCCCACAAATTCTAGTGGCGCTGCAACATGAGTTACAGATAGCATGGGATGAGATACCTCAAGAGAAAATCGATCACCTCATTACAAGTATGCCCAGACGTGTTAATGAGTGCATAAGACATCATGGTGACGCAACACATTATTAATTTTTTTTGAAAAAGTTTAACAGTTTAATTTTTATTAAATTTTGATCGTTTACTAGCCTAACTCGAACACACTTGTATACCAAAAATTGTTCAAATAAATTGATTATTACTGGGTGTTCTTCTTTCTATGTCACTTAGTATATATATATATATATATATATATATATATATATATATATATATATATATATATATAAAGGGTATTACAACAAGACGGAGCGATGTTAAACGTTAATTAAAAATCGGTGGTGTACAAAATTGAAAATTTATTTAATGAAACATGTTATTTGATCCATTACAATTAAGTGTGAAAGATAATGTCCGCCAAATGTCCGCCACGGCTCCGGCTTACCGAAACATCTCGGCACAATTGTTCCTCAATCTCATCAATGTGCCGTGAAATCTCGTCTTTGAGTTGCTGCATGGTGGTTGGCTTGTTGACATAAACTGTTTAGATGGCCCCAAAGAAAGAAGTCTAAAGGTGTCAAATTTCAAGATCTCGATGGCTAATTGACTTCGGTGTTTCGGGAGATTATGCGTCCGGGATACTTCTCATGCAGTAGCGTCTTTGTGGCGTGGGCTGTGCGGCATGTGTGTGGCCATCTTGTTGAAACTACATGTCATCGATGTCATAGTCATCCAATATTAGCTACACAAAGTTGTTTAACATTCGCGGTACCGCTCGCCATTCACTGTGACCGAATTCACAGCATCATTTTCAAAGAAAAATGGTCCAATGATTCCTCCATCACAAAAAGCACACTACACAGTGACTTTTTGTGGATGCATTGGTGTTTTGACAATTGCCCTTGGATTTTCATCAGCTCATACTATGCAATTCTGCTTGTTGAAGTAGCCATAGAGATGGAAATGGGCTTCGTCGCTGAATAAGATTTTGGTGGAAAATTCGTTATTCACTTTGTTCGTGTATCCAATCTGCAAATATACGGCGCTTGAAATGGTCCGTCGTTTTAAGTTCTTACGTTAACTGAATTTTGTACGCGTGCAACGATAGATCTTTCGTCAATATCCGATGTCAATTGGCCGTGGACAAGTGCAATTCCTGTGCTCGATGTCGAATAGAGGTGTTTGGGCTTTCCCCACATTCTCACTCACGACAGTAATAGGCTTCAACAACTTTAACACGTTCCTCAATGTTCAACTTTTCCATGATTCAATTTGTAAACGACTGAAGATGTCCAAATAAAAAACTAACCTCAAAAACTATTGCCGTTTAAGCTCCATTCACATTTAACAATTGTCCAAACTATTGAAACACCCATGCTACCCACTAAATTTTTCTTCTTGATTATACATATATATATATATATATATATATATATATATATATATATATATATATATATATATATATATATATATATATATATATATATATATATATATATATATATATATATATATATATATACTAAAAACTCTAAAAACGCTAAAAAACACTAAATAACACTAAAAAATTCTAACTCTAACACTAGTGGGTGAGTTTGCATTACACACCCTGTAAGTGTCTAAATATCAAGATATTTAAATCTTTCAAAAAGTATTTCTAAATAATTTTTTCCGCTCTTTTCAATGCTCTTACTTAAAATGCTCCCATGAAAAAAACAAAAGAACAGCAAAAACTAAAGTGATTTTTGGGATTTATTGGAAATTAGTGTTATTGTACCTTATTTAATAACTTACGTCTACTGTTTGTGTTATTGAAAAAATAATAACAGTTGAGGGATGGATGAACTTCTAATACTTTAATCTTGATATACAGTGAATGTAACTATAAACGGTGCGAATAAAGTAATGAAAAAAGTAGCTCTTATTGTACAAAGTGAACCTGGCAATGAATTACGAAACTAATTTTTATGGTATTTTAAAACAATTTCATTTATACGTGCACTAAACATCTACCACGCGTCTTCATATAATACCCAAAATTTCTCTCGAAAATGATAAAACATTCAGAATAGAATATGTACATTTTGTGATTCAAGAATTGTGCAAAAACGCTCAACCTGAAAACGTCTACTATGACAAAGATTGTCATCCGTTTGTTATTCTTAGAAACGATAAAAAATATAAATACCAATAACTCCTTTAAGTAAATTCTAGTAATGTAAGTAAACAGAGTACAACGCTATTCATTACGAATAAATATGTCAATGTTTGAGTATAAAGACTAAGTAAGCGTTAGACGTACATTTACATATATTTTTTATCAAATAGGAAATTTGAAAGCAAATGTTTAAAAGGAAAATGTATATTTGTAATTCTAAAATAAAACCTTTAATTGCTGTACTTTCTAAAAACGAAAAAATAAAATTTGGTTAACTAACCCCAAATTGTGCTTTTCTCCATTTGTGTATAGAATTGTTGGTTAAAATAAGCTTATTATGAAATGATAAAAGCACAACCACTTTGAACTTGATAATTACTTTTAACTTTTTAACAGTTTGTAATACAACTCACGCATTTACATAATAAAAAAAAAATAAAACCAATTTATTCAGTGTTGTTATCTCACTGATTTCGACATATAAAATAGCACTAATAATACATACTGTATTTGATCAATTTACACCTTAATTCCATCATGCCTCATGAACACATTCGAGGCACTAGCACAATTATAAAAACACATAAACAAAACACATTATTACATAAAGCACTTCATTAATAATATTCGAAAGAGTGCTGCACAGTTACTAAAAAACTAGAGCACCAAAAAAAAGTTTAGATCGCTAAGATAACACAGTCATTAATTTAAATCCCCTTCTGCATCACTTCATAAATTCAAAAGTTTTAAATTTTTGTCGTAACTTATTGAAAGTTAACTTTGAAGGAAAACTGAAAACTAGTGGGAAGTTCTAAAGAATAAAGTAAAAAAGAAATGACGTCAAAATAATTTTTTTTATTTTCATTTACTCTCGCTCTAGTAATTATGAATATCATATATAGTTTTAAATACTATTAGTTAAATGTATAACAAAAACAAAATTAAGGCAATGCGAAAAGGGAAACGTGGCTGAAAGAGGTCTTTGCAGTATTTTTCAAATACTACATTAAATTTGACGACACACAAATACATAAGTTCAGCATTTCACTACAAAGCAAAACTTAGTGGTAATCCTACAATAAATAATATATCCAATCCTAAAATTTAAAGTATTTTTTTGGTATAATGCTTAAGTACACATTTGACTTTACACACCTAAATTGTACAACGTGGGATTATACAAATTATGCTTATTAATCAATCCATACTGAATTGTCTGTATTACATTATAATTACAAGTTTGTTTTATTCCTCTTAAAGATAGCTACTATTCGTATTCTTCGCTCGTAAAATCCTTATTTATGTTTAATGTCCTTTAGCATGTTTATTTATTCTACCCTACAACGATATTACTACAAAAAGACATATCATCTATTATTGATCAGATTCGTAAATAAAAGGCGTAAAACTATAAAAAAAACTCGAGATGATATAAGGCATTTGAACAATAGATTCAAAGCCTAAATTTAAATTTGTTTACAAGACCAGAATAATAATACCAAATCAATCTGAATATTACAATAAAATACTGACATCAATTATGTTGTTCAGATTTAACCCGATACAATAGGTGTGTAATAATTACACATTAATCAACTTTTAATTAAAATGATGAATTTAGATAAACATTTAAATTTTTATATTCTAGTCATATGTATATCGGAATAATGAATATTGTTTACAAAATAATTAATTGGATGTTGCATTAATGTTACTGAATTTGACCACTGTTTTATACATTTTTTTAAAACGTATTTGTTTTTCTCTTCGATTTAGCTGAGAATAAATATATATTATACGCACTAAGTCTACAGCTATCCATAATTTGTTACGTAATCAAAATTATTATGTGAAAGACACTGAAAGACAAACATATTGATTCCCTTATGATGCTTTCATAGTACCCAAAAGTACTTAAACAAGATTTCTGAAAAGCGCCTAGGACATACTCTTGTAAACATTTTATTAATGAGATTTCCACGATGGTAACACTGTTCTGAGCTCGTCGGTTTAGCCGTTTATAATATTTTTGAGGAAGGAAGACGTTTATTCTCGAATAACTTACCATAATTGTACATTATAGAAAACATAGTTTATAACGATTCGTGACGATTTTCTATTAATAAATTCCTTAATCGTATCTAAAATTCATTATACAGGGAACACAAAAATTGTTGTGTTGTGGATTACTCTTAGCCAATACCACTCCAGGTTCAATTTTAATCTGGATACTTTCTTATTCGTAAACTCACGCTGGTTGCTTAAGGCAAGTTGACTCTAAGATCTAAACTGACAGTTTAATTCTTATCGTCAAATTGCTAAGCAACCAGCGTTCGTTGCAAACAGAAAATATCCGTTTAAGATTAACCTCTCGTGGTGTTGTATACAACATGCTCAAGATAAGGATGAAAAACATGGGGATCTTGAAAAAAGTAAGAAATACGAAGGCGGTTAAATTAGACAAAAGTTGTATAATTTAGGGCATGTTCACGTATAGTTCGCAAAGGTTCATTATTGTTTATCGTTTAAAACAAAATGCCATTTTTGGGTTTTTCTTTTTTCGTAATTCCTTCATTTATTTTCAAAGATTTTTAAAAACCAAAAGTACTTCTTTATTGTCACTTTTTGAATTTTATTCTATGGCATTTTCAAATTTTTATTTGACGTTTCGTCTCCAAGAAACCATCAACTTAATTTTTTTATATCGCCGCAACCAACGAAACACCCTGTATTCGATAGTATTTTTTACTACGAATTTAACCATGTATTACACATTATGGTTTTGAAGTTGAAAAATTCGGATTTTCATTTTTACATTTTTCATATGATACCAGTTAATATTAGAAGGATTTGATAGAATAACACTTGTTTAATATTTTATTGAAAACTGTGTATCTATGGAAAGAGGAAATCTCACAAATGACGAAAAAATATGTGGACATGCTACATCTTGTCCCACAGAAATTGTGTAGTTACTGAGCTGATGTATTTGGATAAATATCCTCAACGAACAAAACCTGTTCTATCCCGTCAAAAACAATATCTGATGACGAAGAAGCTAATACCGTTTTACAAGCCGTTGTTGAAAACCCTGAAATATCGACAAGACGAATTGAACATCGTACTGGTATAGCTAATTCTACAGCACAATTCATTTTAAATAAGAATAGGTTCATTCACATAAATTTGGAGTTCGTCGGGGTCTTAACCAGCTGATCAGGAGCGGCGAGCAGGTTTTTGCGAATGATATACTAGAAAATGTGACGAAGATCTAACTTTTCCTTTTAAAATAATTTGGTCTGATGAAAGCATAATAACCAACAATGGAATTTTCAACCGACGTAACAAACATTATTGGGCCAAATAAAATCCTTATTTAAATAACGAATCAAGTCATCAACATAGATTTGGATTTAATATGTGGATTGGCATTTTGGGACCTTTTATTTACCACAACAATTTAAATGCCGATTGTTTTCTGTGGGGTTACCTGAAAAAGCAAGTGTATGATGGGAGTTATGGAAATGAAGAGCATTTGTTAGTATCGGTTATGCATCAGTTAATACAATTTCGCCAGAAATGGTAGACTGTGTTTTAAATACTTCAGTAAAGAGAGCTTACCTGTGTCTAGAAAATAACGGCGACCTATTTGAATAATTATTTAACTTTAATTAAATAGGTTTAAAAGATTGGAGTTGTTCAATTTGTACATGAAACAATATTATCAAATACTAATATTAATCCGAATTTTCCTTAAAATTAGCTTCAAAACCATAATGGTTAAATAAATTCGTAATAAAAAGGGTGTTTCTTTGTTTGCGGTGATATAAGAAAATAAAGTTGATGATGGTTTCTCGGAGACGAAACGTCGAATAAAAATTTGACAATTAAAATAAATGAAGGAATTACGAAAAAAGAAATATCCGAAAATCGAATTTTGTTTTAAATCTCGGAAACGATAAACAATAATCAACTTTTTCAAACTACATGTGAACATGCCCTAAATTATACAATTTTTCTCTAATTTAAACGCCTTCGTATCTCTTATCGTTTTCAAGATCCCCATGCCGTTCATCTTTATCTTGGGCACGCTGTATAAGGATTGGTTAGACGAAATATTTTAGATTCCACAATAAATAAAAGTGTGTCACAGCAAAAAAGTAAACGTAAACTGGTGTTTAGAGAAGGATATAAAAATAATTCCAAAAAAGTTTAACAATGGCCATAGCAAACGAAGCAAAAGAAATGGGAAACCGTAATTAACCAAATAGTGTACATATAATAACATTCTTAACCAACAGTGGACTTGTAAGACAGCAATAATAAAGGACCTTGATTAGATTCATTTGAATTCACTGGGAGCAGTAACATGGAAAATCAATTTAGTTAAAAAAAGATGGCTGAGAGGCAAAATTCCAGATAATTGAAGTAATGTAAACATTACGGAACATACCTAATTAAGCATTGCAGTGTTGTTACAAAACAATCCCACGTACAAACACACTACGTTACATATAAAGGGAGATTCAAACTCAAGGTTACAACTCTGTCTACCAGAGGAAGTAAAGAAATGGTCCACAGTATATTTGAAAAGATTCAAATTCATAAAGAAAATTCGACAAAGAGCCAGAATGGATAGACAATTTAAAAAGTAAATAATAGTTTTTCGACCAATGAGAAGAATACTACAAAGTTATTTATCCAGGACAGATCACTCGAGTAATGCTATTTGGTCCACAATTTGATTTAAATTAAAAAAGAAACGAATTATTGAAATAATAACTTAAAAAACAGAAAATTAAATTGGATGTTTAAATATGTTGAGAAAGTAGTATTTACATATGAGTACTAAGAAACTTACAAGATGTGGTGAATGAAGCTTTACGTTTCATTTTCTTAAGTAGTGGACTAAGTACACATATTTATTACTAATATGTACAGCGTTACGGATTTTTTTATTTTGTAAGTTGATTTGGTTAAAAACGGGATAAGAGATCGTAACTGTGACTTTACTCTTAGACTTCCATCCAACTATCACGTGATATCAATGCCAAAGTTTCAATTTTTTAGACTTTGAGCTCGATTGTGTCGAAAACGGTTACAAATTTCTAAACTGTTTTCGTAATATAAATAAGTTCTTATTTACCGCAATCTTAGGTTCAGATTTGACTGTCTCTTGCGCTTTTAAGTTAAATACGAGTGTAAGGTGAAAAATTCTTGGCCTGACAATGAAAGATTGCGACTTTCAGTTAAAAAATGATTTTATTTTTCTACGTAATCTCCCTTGACTTCAACATACTTGGTCCAGCGTTTCTCCAACATCAGTATTCCTTCCCGGAAGTGAGAGTCTGGAAGGTTGTGAAAATATTCATCTACGGCCCTCTCAACTTCTTGATTGGATGCGAAGCGCTTCCCAGAAACAATCTTCTTCAAGTTTGGCAATAGATGGAAGTCTGAGGGTGCCAAATCAGGAGAATAGCGGGATTGGGCGAGCAAATCGTATCTCAAATCCCGCAGTTTTCTCATCACCAACGTACCCTTGTGTGTAGGTGCTTTGTCCTGGTGAAAGATGATTCTTTTCTTCTTTCAGCCAGGCCTCTTCTCGCGAATTTTGGCGTGTAGTGCTGGACCCATGTTTCATCGATGGTGTCAAATTGCCGCACAAAATCGGTTGGATTCATATTGAATCGGTCCAAAGGTTGCTGTGAAAATCGTTTGCGCATTTACTTTTGATCGAAATTCAGCAAATGCGGCACCAATCTTGCGCAGAGCTTTTTCATCCCTAATTTTTTGTGCTAGATGTTTCGCACCCTTTCTTCCGATATCCTTACAGTCTCAGCGATCTCACTCATCTTTACTCGCCTATCATCCAACACGATATCATGCATTTTTTCAATGGTTTCTGGTGTGGTTGCGGTTTTTGGCCGTCCTTCACGTGGGTTATCTTCGAGGGATGTGCGACCATGTTTAAATTCAACCGACCACTTTTTAACGTTTGACACGGAAGTAGCAGAGTCCCTGTAAACTTTGTGTCAACTCCGGATGAATTTCCTTAGGGTTAACCCATCCAAAACGAAGAATTTTATGACCGTACGATATTCAATCTTATCCATTTTAAGAAAAAACACGAAAGATGTCTACTGAAAAAATTCGTGTAAACAAACTGCTTGAGAGAACAAGTTGAAACTTGTCATACGAACTAATGCCACGTGCATCCGGGCAGAAAACATACATTTTTCCTGATCGGAGATCCATCTCTGTGTCAGGCTAAGAACCATTCACCTTACGCTCGTAATGGAAATTTTGGCGTAGTCCAGCAATCTTCCGGGTCCAGAAAACAATTTTTTTACTAATAAAATAATTTTTTTTCCAATCACGTTTACCTTTATATTCAATCATTTATGTATGGTTCTCTACTTGTTTAAGAACTCGTTTATATCGCTATCAGTATCATTTCTATTTTATACAAAATGAGTATTATTCAACTTTTTAGTGAAATAAAAACTTACCGAGTAGTTTTTAATTAATACTGATTGGATTTTACCTCTATTAATTTGACTCAAATGTGACAAATCTTTGTGAAAATACGCGAAAATAGATGGCGCCACCAGCGAGAGCAATTGTCGCTTTTGTTCGTGGGATATAATCACTCAAAACATTTAAATAACCCTACACTTGCTTGAAACGAAAATAAAAAGCGAAATTCTATTGAGGTTAATACTTGTTTATGACTGAAAACGTTGTTTGTGATGAAACTGTATTTATTGAAATAATGACATCCCATGAATGTCATCCACACGAAGCTAATCACATTTTGTACTAGGACAAAAAGTAAATTACTTCTTGCGCAGTTGCCATAGAAACACCGAAGAATCCCGAAACTAGCCACGAAGTATTGTCTTATTTAGGTGAATTGAGAACAAATTGCTTTGACATTGTAGTAAAAGACTCCTAAAAGCTAAAATTATCCAAGAGCAAATAACTAAAGTATTTAACTTAGCAACTAGTAGGGAATTAGTGTTTAACGTCAGATCCCCAAAAGGTATGAATTAATACTTTCAGAAAACGTTAATAACTGATCACTGCAATCCACCCACACAGCGAAATAAGCACACACCGTCCAAGTCTAGTAAACATAATGGTCAAGTTAGTAGTTAGAAATCAAAATGAATGCTTCTCCTTTATAGAGCCTTACTTCAACCCCAGATTACCAACCTATAAAATCCGATTTCCTTTAGGGCAGTGTTCTTGGTCCATTCATTTATCACCTTTTCACGCTTAATATACCTAAATACTATGACATTCCCATGACAACAATAAGTAATGATACGAAAATTTTGCCATTAGATACGAACAGTGATACCACATATCCAAAGAGCCAGTTTAGACTTAAAACGTAAAGTAAATGTGTTAGATGAGTGGTGAAATTACTAATTTGTAATATATACCTGGAAATGTGGAATTAAACTCAGGGGATGCAGCAATATTTCAGTTTCAAATAACTACAAATACTCCAGAAGAAGATTCTTCAAATCAACGCTCTATAGAGAAATCTGGAACACTAGTACTGTGGCAGGATCTGTAACAAACAAAACACATCCACGTACCACACAAAAATAAAAAACACCGAACTAAATAAATTTCTAACATGTATACGATCAGCATCCGTTGCTTATCTGGTGAATATGAAAGTTAATGAGTTCTGAGTAGCCTAAAGGTCCTTGATGGTCATTATTCTTTAGAATTTGTTTGTTATTGATCTAAACTTTTGGATTGCTTAAGAGAGTTTGCAAACTCTTATCTGAAGTAGCTTTCAAATTAATTTTGGAAAAGATTTTAGACAGACCTTTCATATAAGCAGGATAGTTTGGTAATTTTACATACTTTGTTTCTATTTCATCTGTAGCGTTACCTAATGTAGTTACATTCTTAACCCTCATCCTATGTGTTTGTTACCTAACTATATTCATAACTACTTCATCTGAAAACCCTACTATAATTTTGAACGAACTGAAAGAGGAAAATTAAGCAACCTATGAACTAAAAAATTAAAAGCCGAGAGTTTATGCTGTCTACAGTGATTTGAGTCATTCGTTATGAAACTTTTGGTGCTAGTGTCCTTACGATAAATATCTATATCTAGTTTCCGACAATCAAATTTACTTTGAGATAGACGCAAATGAGCCTTCCGTTACCTGATTCTCTGGTAACAAGAAATGGTACTAAATGTTTAAAATCATTAATATAAAAATGCACAATTAAAAACCAAAAAGCTAAGTATTTCAAATAATCATAACATTCATACTAAGCTGGTAGAGTAGTGGTTACACGATCTGCTGAGCATTCGGGAGGTAATGGGTTCGATGCCCGTTACCGTCTACCTTGTATGAGGTTTTTTCAGGTGGTTTTTCTCATACACATGTAGTGGCTACCTAGGCGAATCTTGTGGTAGTATTTCCCCCCTGAGAACCCTAACTTCGTTCCTTCCGATCCTACCCTGACCACACCCATCCTTAATTCCACCATACATATATACGTAATGTATGTATGTATGTATGCTGGGAATCCATGATTGTGGCTGAAGGAGCTTGGAAAGCTCAAACAGTCCGCCCTCCCCTTGGGGAGGGAACGAAATATGTGACATTTCCTTTCCTTTCCCCATTCATTTTATAGACGATAAACTGCAGGCCTATGTGGTATGTCATACCAGATATTTATATAACGCTATAACTCAAACATTCAAAGATATATTTGGGGTTCCAAATAGTATTTATCCATTATATGATTGACCTAGGCTAGTCTTTTCAAAAAAATATTGGCTGCAGGCCTTCACGTAATGCCTAAAGTTGTATTAGCTTATTACAATGGTTTTAAAATAATAAACTTAATTACACTTACTGACGTATCAAGTAATCTTAGTTGAGAAGTGTAATCAATTTTATTCATAAATTATGTTTCCAAAGTATTTACGAAGTTTTAAACCTTTCAAATCCGTTTTAGCAATTAAAAGTTAATTAAAAAAAAGATTGAACAATAAGCCAAAAAGAAATTCGTATAACATTTTGTAAATTTAATTCTAACAAAAACACTCTACTCAAGAAAATAACGATAAGAGAATGTTTTGGATATGACGTGCACATATGCAATGTGTTTTTATTTATCATTTCCGTTTCGACGCTTAATTTACTGAATTCCCTTTTAAGTTTAGTTATAGGAAGAGTTTCGACGAAGTGAATATATTAGCACTTACTAACGTGTGAAGACCGTAATAATTAATAAACCTTCATTGTACGATATCTAGCATTATTATTATACGAATTAATAATTTCACCAGGCAAGCTGTTATGTGGGTTTTTAGATTAATGTTGAGCTTTTAAAGGAAAAATGAGACTTCTTCGTTAAGCTTAATCCTTCAGTTAATCTCGTCGAAAGAAATACTATTTGTCAATTGCTAATATCAACATAGCGAATTGTCCTAGGTTTCTTTCTACAATAAAATTACATTAATTGTCATGGGTGACAGACATATAGTTGACAAAATATAAAAGAACATAGAACAAAGAATGCATAGAAAGAACAAAAAAAAAGAAATGAAAAAGTTGATATCTCAAAGAACAATACGGTCACAAACTTAATTCCTTACATCCTTATACAGGATTATTTTTTTGTGAAAGTTGTTTAATGCTCGTTTTAAAATTTTTTTAATTTTATTATTATGGACTCCATTAAACTTGCTTTTTATGAAGATAATACGTGTAAAATATGATACTCGGTCCAAGAGTACCGGCGTCCAAAATAATTATACAAGGTAAGTGAAGTCTGTTATTTTATTAAGAAGGATATTCTTAAAGGGTATTATACTAGGTCCACGTTATTTTATTTATTGTGCTTTTCGGGTATAAGGAAAACAGTATCATTAAAAATATTTACAGTGCCGACTTTGTTTATACTAACTGCTTATTATATGTCAAGTCTATAAAAGATTATAAACACATAACAAGATCATACATTCATAACTACTCTACTAGAATATATAATGACATCACATAAAAGCTTTGTAAATTTTTCTGTAAAATCGTTTAATATTCTACCTACTGAAATAAGAAACCTAAAGCACAAAACATTCAGAAATTAAAATATTTTTAATGAAAAATGCATTTTATAGTTGCTAAATTTGAGGAATTTAATATGCAATGATTACAATTGTAGTTTTAATTTTGAAATTCAAATTTGTATTCAAACGTACTGTAGGTAGCGGATCGAGAAATTTTTTTTATTGTAATAAACATTTTCAAATAGCAATTGTTACCGCGAAAGAAAAGATAATTAATGGTTTTTTCATATCTTGATAAAAAGTCGTGATTTGATAATGTTTTTCTGAATATTTTATTTTATGTAAGAAATATTTGAATCTATGAAACTGATATTTGAATAAGGGTTGGAAAGAAAAAGAAAAACGCATGTTATGGCAGAAAACAGGTGTCCGTTCGAAACTGCCTTTACCCAAGGAGCGTAACAAATCGTTGAAAATTTTTATACGGACATTCTTGGTGTAAAACGTCACTAATTTAATAATTAATTACGTCGGAACATATCGCAAATCAAAAGTCATCTTTGTTTGGTACTAGGAAATTCGAGACCGATAAGGTTTGTTACGGACGAATGCACATTTTAAAAATTAATACCTCTTGTAGTAATAAATATTGACAATATTCCCAGGTAATACTTCTTATGTTTTTATAACTTTTAAAAACGGGTGTGAATTTGGAGAGTAAAAACGGCAGTTGCGGTTGGAGTTTTGGTTCAGCTGGATCGATCTGAATGTTTAATTACAGACCCTCACTGTAAACCGTTTTGGCTATAAAAACTGCGAATTGTTTTTTTTTCTTTTACTAAACTAAATATTCGGGTTTCAAGCGGTTCTTAAACCATTAAATACAAGTGTTTAATTGAAGGATTATAACATTCAAGCGTAAGTATGTATTTTAATGTAAATTAAAGCTCGCAGCAAATAATTCAATATGCCTACGTAACCTATTAAAAATCAATCATTGCCTTGTAAGAAGTATTTATTTAATTGTGCACGTAGGCTCATTAAGTTGAAATCTGTTGAAATAAAATGAGTCCGCTTCAGGCAGTACAGTGCTTGTACGAGTTGGTATTGTTGACTGTTTATTAATACTTCTGTAGAGATAGTAAGTAAGGTGTGAGCAAACGTAACACGATAGACTTTCATTAATTCGTTATAGAGAAGACCGGGGTTTACGGACACGGGTCCAGATGACCTTAAAACACCTTAAATTCCATCTTTACTGTTCTTATTGTTTTGTATAAATGAATGTGTAAGCTGAGAGAGGGATGTTGTATTTTCTGCCGCAGTGAGTAGTGTACCGGTCACTTTGTTGTGATTTATTTGCACCTTACACTTGCAAGGCTTTGTTTTAATGAGTTTTTATGTGTCTTTGAGTCAGTCTGTTTGTTTAGAATTGTTTGCCTACTATATGTAATTTATTGTAATTGTACGTATGTATTGTGCGCTTTTATTGTTCATTATACAATTGTGTATGTGTAAATTCCTTGCCTATTTTTTTGTTCTTGTCTGAGGGTAGTGAAACTGCATTGTAGTTACCTTATTTTACCTGTGTTTTGTTATATTTTATATGTACCGTAATCTGCCTTATTATTTTCTTATTTGATTATTTACTTAAAGACCAGCATGATTGGTTGTATAGGGCCACATGTTTGGTATTACAATTTTTATTCTGATTTATTTATAACACAATTGTGGGTGTGATTACGCTGATTGTTTTTTATTGCATTTACGTGTAGCTCAACGTCTTTTTATTTTTTGTTCCCTACAGTTATAATTTTGTATGCACTTTAACCTGAACTAATGGTGTTTTGTTAGATATCAAACCTTTTCATTTTTTTGTTAGTTGATTTATTAATGTGTAAGTGTAATTACTTATTTATGAATCAATTGGCTTTTCTTGGTGGTTCTTTCCCAATTTATTAAATTAACGAGTTGAATCATCATTGCGCAAAGCTTTTTAATTCTAATTTGGGTAGTTTCATTGTTCATCTCTCCCACATGGTGCAATACTTAACGTCCCCCAAGCCTATCTCATTCGCATAACACGTCGTAGCTACCACCAGACGGCCAATTATTTTGATCAGAGTTGAGGTTTGCAAGTAATTAAATATCAGATTTGTAAATAAATTCTAACGTTAAGGCAAGCAATTAATTTGAGTAATAGTAGCATTATTGTCAGTAAAGTCAAGACACGTTCCTTAGCGATTGTTTTGTTCTGGAACTTGAATTATTGCGAATAAGTTCATACTTACAAAGTACAAAAAGATCGTTAATTTATTCGGTAAAATTCACAAACCTTCTATAAATCAACAGCGATAATTTGCTGTCACAATACACATTAAACGTTGTAACATTGGAAACTGAAATAAAAATGCAAAATACGGTAGATTTAGTAATAACATTTAAATAAACAAAATTGATTCTTCTTGAATCGCAAAGCACATTTTCATGTCAAAGTACTGGAATAATTCCTGTTATTTCGGATGCTGTTTACCTTGGAAACGATAAAATATTTCTACGTTGGAAACAATTCGCATTGTGATTACTTTGTAACTATCACGCAATTAAATTTGCTCGTTTTCGAGAAACGTGTACATTTATCTGTTTTAAAGTGCACAAATAAACAGTTTTGTACAACTCTTTATAACGAGATTTATAGAAACACAACACATGTCATTCAGGATACACACAGTGAATTTCCTTAATTTTCTTATTTGACGATTATACTATTTTAACAAACCCTTCATATTTTATATGTCAATATTTCATGTTTGTTTACAATTAGTATTAATGTGCTGTTTTCTAAAAAGGAGATGAAGAGGGATAATGGAATGAAGCAAATATAATTTTGACATGTAAACATTCAATTTTCGTTTTCAATTTAATTATTTTACTTTGTATACATGTAAATAATGAATATGCTCGGATAGTGGGCAAATGCCATATTATTTATCTAAATTGTAAAATTGTCACTAGAGAGCTTGACCCTAGCCAGCCATTTCATTGTGTTCTGTGTAAGGAGTTTATCTTCTATCTTTACAAATTTCTATTAGGATTGGATTTTGTAATGTCATCACAGTTTAGATACGTTTTTAAATTCTTATATTATCAGTTTTCATGGTTTTAGGTTATATTTTTATGTAAATTATTTACGTTCGAAAACTATTCATTCACTATTAGGTGCAATACACTTTGGTACAATCTGGTCCATAGACTTTACCTAAGTCTAAATAGAAATATGTGCTGCTAGTAATGAACGGTACTTATTGCAAGCTATAAAGCCATACAAGAGAAGTACTAAATACTCTTTACTGTCATTAATAGTCTACATAAAATGTATGTAATATTCATATATTTATTAGAAAGGAAATATAATAACAAAAGAAAACTAAACCGCTGTTTGACAATTAATTAATTATATATATTATCGATATCATCGATATATATATATATATATATATATATATATATATATATATATATATATATATATATATATATGTATATACAGGGACCGCCATAAAGTTGGACACCTATGGGAAAAACTTTTATTATTGAAATTTCTGAAAAAGTCTATTGGCGGTTCGTTTCTGACAACCAAAAAATCCATTGTGACATTTGTCACGTGATCATAGATTTGGCGGGGATTTTGAAAAATGTTAACCGTGATGCCGAAAAATGGGTCAAATTGACAAGATATCGAAAAATTGCATGAAGAAAATGTATTTAGAATGCAAAAAAAAAACATTTATTCCCCTCTGCTTTTATTACGAAACATCATAAAATCTTGTTTTGTCTGGAAATAGTTTTAATAACATAAATTACATCATTTTAGGTCAAAATTAATAAAATATTTGTAAAATAGACAATTTGTGAGAGGAAAATATAGAAAATACGATTTGGCCTCGTCACTGGTTGTATTCATGTCCTGTATATTGAAGCGCATGAGCTGATCTATTATTTTTAACCGGTAAATAAAATGTAAACGAACTAATATTTGTAATTAAAACTTAACAATACATTATTTATCGTTATTAAATTTAATATTGATTAGCACATTTGCAATTAGCGATATTTTTGAATTTAATAAGTTGGCTTTGGAAAAATAAAATATTCCGGCTTATCAGGATGAAAATGATTGCTTTTTAAAGTGCACCTCATAGTTTAAAATACCTAAAATTATGTAATTTATGTTATTAAAACTATTTCCAGGTAAAACAAGATTTTATGATGTTTCGTAATAAAAGCAGTGGGGAATAAACGGTATTTTTATTTTTTTTTCTGATTTGGTTGAAAATTGGTATATGGGGTCTTTGTTACATTGTAAATACATTTTCTTAATAAAATTTTGTCAATTTGACCCATTTTGCGGCATCACAGTTAACATTTTTCAAAATTCTCTATGGTCACGGGACAAATGTCACAATGAATTTTTTGGTTGTCAGACATGCAGAAACGAAACTCCAATAGTTTTTCCGAAATTTCAATAATAAAAATTTTTCCCATATGCGTCCAGCTTTATTGCGGTCGCTGTATATGTAGATATATTTTATATATATATATATATATATATATATATATATATATATATATATATATATATATATAATTAGTAAAATAAGGTTTCCATGATTTTTTAAAATAGACAGCTATATATTTTTACTTAGTGTTATACATCAATTACATCAAGCTTATAACGTACCCTATTTTTCCACATAATCGCCGTTTCTGTCCAAACACTTTTGCAGACAATGCTCTAACTTTTCTATCCCCATGTTGTAGAATTCTGCCGCCAATCCTTTGAGGAATCGAGTAACTTCTTCCTTGACTTCATCATCGGTACTGAAACGTAGGCCACCCAAGTGCTCCTTTAATTTTGGGAATAAGTGATAATCACTTAGGGCTAGGTCCGGGCTGTAGGGGGGATGGGGCACAATAGTCCAGCCAAAATTTGTCAGCAGTTCTTGAGACATGAGGTCGAGCGTTGTCATGGAGAAGCCTCACACCACTGGACAATCTTCCTCTCCGGCGGTTCTGAATCGCGCGTCTCAGTTTTCTTAATGTGTCACGATATCTGTCAGAGTTTACTGTTGTTCCATGAGGCAAAAAGTCGATCAAAAGCAGGCCCTTCCTGTCCCAAAAGACGGTTGTCATGACTTTCCCAGCAGACTGTGTTTGCTTGAACTTCTTCGGCTTAGGCGAAGTCTATAATAATTACAACTACACTATTCAAATCAATAAAATTATACATTAAGACGTCTGGAATTGAAGCCAGTAAAATAATCACATAAATAGTTGCTTTGGGATTTAAAGAAATTGTTAATAACAATAACAACTAACAAGACGGAAATTTAAACATTTCAAGGACTAAAATTCTAAAAATACTATACTTATGGATTTGAAACAATTAAACAACTAACAAAAACACTTATAATTGAAGTATATAATTATAAATAACACGCAAGTTTTTGATATTTGTCTTTTTATTAATAAACACCATTTTAAGATAAATCCTTTTATAATACTGTGTTCATTCGCTAATACGGTGGTATCATTATAATTCATACAATGCGAAGACCTTTTATCGTGTTCAGAAAGTGCACACGACAAAACTCCCCTGCGATAATCGCTATGATGAGAAGTAATGCGACCCGCAACATTCCTCGAAGTCTGGACTACATAAGATAAGTTACATCCTTTGAAAGGAATCTCATAGATAGCATTAGATTTCTCAAACTCAGTTAATGGTGTTTTAGTTCTGGTCAATAGTTTTAGTGTTATTACTGGCAATTTTGATTTCAGCAAATTTCTTGAAGAGATTACAAATTATTGCCGTAAGGTCTTCCGCATACGGAAATGAAAATAACTAAACTTATTAGTATTGGTTTCAGGTGTGGTGGTGACGGCTATCGGTTGAGAATTATTTCCAGTGGAGTTCTGTTGACAGGAGGACGAATTACTAATAATGTTATTAAATGCAAACCGTTAGTATCAGTACTAAACAAAAATTTATTAACAAGTTTCAGGGGTATGAATTATTCACTACAATGTTTCTAAGTTCAAGTAACATTTCCTTCCGGTACTGTGGGTGTGATAACCTAGTCATTCTAGTCTTCAGGACAAAGATGAGGTTTATTTTCATTCTCATAGGATGGTAAGAATGATACACAAACAACCCTTAACTATGAGACCGATTGTTTCATCAATGAATGCTCCTAATGGACCCTTGTCAAAATTCCTCACTGACATTTTAAGTAAAGCGAATAACCATGAAAATGAATTCTACAGTAAAGACTCATTGGCTTTTAGTGAATTCATTGATGATTATAAATTACCTCCTAATTACATATTGATTAGTTTTGATGTTGTTTCATTATTCACCAACTTACCGGTTAAGTTAGTCGCAGAAAGAATAACTCGTCATTGGAACAGCCTTTCTGTACATTGTAATTTAAGTCTTACTATGATGGTAAAATTGATTGAATTTATTTTTGAATTGAATTACTTTTTATTTGAAAACATCTATTATAAACAACTGTGTGATACACCAATGGGGCTACGATTTCTCCTAACTTTGTCTTGGACGACCTCTCGAAGATTGTACAAAAAAAGCTATGGTTCAAGTACTGGGGGATAAAGTTGATGAGTTTCTTATTATTTTCAACAGCTACAATGTTAATATTCAATTTACAGTAGAATACGAAAAAGCGGGATTGAACACAACATTATAAAAGGAATTTTCTTGATATAGTGTTTATTAAGAAGGAAGTGAATCCTATGAATAAAAAGACAAACATCAAACACTTGAGTGTTTTTAGTCCTTGAAATGTTTAAATTTCCCTCTTGTTAGTTGTTATTGTTATTAACAATTTGCTCAAATTCCAATACAACTATTTGTGTGATTATCTTATTGGTTTCAATGTCAAACGTCTTAATGTACAATTTTATTGATTTGAATAGTGTAGTTGTAATTATTGTAGACTTTTATAATAACATTGATTAATTAATGTATGTTTTAAATAGTTTTTTAATGTTTTAATGTGATTATTCTTTGTCATTGCGTTTTATGTTGCGACTTATTAACTTTAAACTCACGTGTAAGTACGATTGTTAGCATTCTCTCATGTCACTATTATCATTTTAAATTGTAGTATTCATCCTGATGAAGATAAGGAATATATAGCGAAAGCTCGACTTCATAACAAAGAGTAGTGTTCTTTTTCAGATAAGGCCAATTGACTGCTACCCCACCGAGTAGCGTAATTTAAGGATTTTTTATTCTTATTTGTTTATATATATATATATATATATATATATATATATATATATATATATATATATACACATATTGAGATGATATCTATTAAACTAAATATCATCGTAAGGGCCGGATATTCAATGGTGGTTTACGTCCCTTTAAACGTTGTTTAACTTAGTCCGTAATTTAAACTGCACTTGTTTATTATTCAATGGTATTTTTTATTCTTATATATCCGTTTATTTCCAGACAATCACAAATTTTGTAGACTTGTTTATACATACATACATATATATATATATATATATATATATATATATATATATATATATATATATATATATATATATATATATATATACAGTGTGTCCGAGATTCAGCATGCATGTATTGCTATATTCGTTAATATTGAAGATAGAATGTCGGTTAAATGGGGAAAGTTTTACAGAATGTTATGGCTATCATCATGGTAAAGTCAGATTTGAAGTAACTTTTTTTTGTTTTTGAAATAATTGAAGAAAACAAAAACTGTGCATTTTCTACTACCCCTGTAGCTCTTTTATTTGAAGTCTGACAACATTTTGATTTGTACATTATTATGACACTTTTAAAAGACAATTTTAAAAAAAGTACCAAAATTTATCTACAGTCATTTGTTTTTGACATACATACACTAACTATTGTTTTTCATATGGACGTCATCTTGGATTTTTACATTATCGAATAGTATTTTTATCACCTTTTCAGCGATGTATCACATGATACGAGAATTTACTACCAACTATCAAAAATTTAAAAAATATAAAATTGAAATAGTAGGCCTTGAGAAGGCATGGATTAATAAATGAAAAATTTATACAATTAGATTCCTAATTATTGTAATTTCTAATAACTAAAATAAAAACAAAACCGATAATAGTAACTATCATAAAACATGCTCGATATGTCCCCCTCTACACTCCACACATTTTCTACATTTTCATATCATGTAATACATTGTAGAAGAGGTGTTAAAACCCACTATACGATAATGTAAAGATCCAAATAGCGTCCAAAAACAAAAGTTAGAAATGTATTAAATTTTGTAAGTAAAAACAGATAAATTAGCAAGGGTTTAAATTTTTGATAGTTGGAAGTAAATTCTCGTATCATGTGATACATCGCTGAAAAGGTGATAAAAAAAAGGGTCTTAACGGATTCTCATCCCGAAAAGCATCACCCCATCAGATTCTACTGTCACAAGACCCCTGTCTATCAAATTTCGTAATTTTTCCATAAGAGCTTCTGACTTATTAAATAAAAACTATTCTTAGGTGTGAATTTCAGGGGGCTGTAATTCCGAAACGGGGGGTAATTTGGGAAAAATAAAAAATACGATACGGGTCTCCTAATTTCGTTTTGAGAATCTGAGAACAATTTTTGTTGCATTAATTTCCGGACACCCTGTATATATATACACACACACACATATATATATATATATATATATATATATATATATATATATATATATATATATATATATACATATATACATATACACTTGCGTGCATAGAAATCGGCCCACTGTAAACTTTTGACTTTAACTATATTTTGCTTCGAATCTATCTATTAGACTAAGAAAAAATATATATTGTTTGAAAGACAATTTCATATGCTTTAATGTAAGTTTACATTTATTAAAATTTATTGCGGTTTCTTAGTCTTAAAATTGTGAGATTAAGGCATGAAACAAATTATCGTTTCTTGTTACTAAAATAAAAGTGGTTTACTGATAATTACAGAAATTAACTCATAATTTTTAATAATGGGTATGACCCCCTCTTGCCCTAATAACATCCCTCATACGATTCGGCATAGATCTAATCAAGTTCGCAATTGTTTCTTGTGGGATGTCAAGCCACTCTTCTTCTACTGCCACAATAAGGTCTGGGATCGAGGTTGGGGCGCGAAGTTTAGCACGAATTCTTTGTTTTAGCTCATCCCATAAATGTTCGATTGGATTTAGATCGGGACTGCATGCTGGCCAATCCATAATCCGAAAACCGAATTCTGTAATGTAGTCTTGCACGATTCTTGTGGTGTGCGCCCTAGCATTATCATGCATAAAAATAAATTCGTCTCCAATGTAATCGACGTAAGGTACCACTTGAACTGCTAAAATCTCCTCGATGTACCTAGCACTAGTTAAACCTCCTCTACCGTGACCACGGTCGTCCCTTCGGATGAAAACAGGGTCGGTTCGTGCTCCCATAGAAATTGCACCCCAGATCATGCAAGAACCACCTCCATAAGCAATCCGCTCTTCAATGCAGCATTCTGCAAATCGCTCTCCTGGTCTCCGGTACACTTTTACTCTTCGGTCGTTGCCATAGAGGCATATCCTGGTCTCATCTGAGAATAGAACAGAACCCCACTGTTCCAATGTCCAATTCAGATGATCCCGTGCGAAACGCAGGCGTGCTTGACGCTGAGCTGGGGTAAGTTTTGGACGAAGTGCAGGGGTTTTACAAGTCACGTTACGTTCCTTAAGTCTTCTTCTTACTGTCCACTGACTAATAGCCACTCCTCGTATTTCACGGAGCTGCTGTTGCACTTGGACCGCATTAAGGCGACGATTTCTTAATGTTGTTGACACAATAAAGCGGTCATCACGATCCGTTGTGTATCGTTTTCTGCCGGTTCCAGGTCTCCTATGAAAGGATTCAGTCTCTTGATAACGCTGGTAGGTTCTTCGAACAGCTGCGCGTGTCATCTCCAGTTGGCGAGCAACAGTTCGCTGGCTAAGACCATTTTCAATTACAGCAATTACTTGGGCGGATTTTTGCGGTGTAGTATGTATTAACCTAATACACTTTTAAACTAATCAAATTGCGAAAACTAATAATGTACAAATTTCAGTTGGAAATGCAATAAATTCAATCTGTCACAAGTTTGTTATTCGCGTTATAATCACAACTTAAATACATTTCATTTATTTACCGGTTCCTATGCATATAAACGCTAAGCACTCTTGATCAATTTCAACTTCTATCAAAGCATATTAAATTGTCTTTCAGACAGCGTAGATTTTTTCTTGATCTGATAAATAGATTCGAAACGAAATATAGTTAAAGTCAAAAGTTTACAGTGGGCCGATTTCTATGCACGCAAGTGTATATTTTTATATTTCTTTTAAACTTTGTCCAAGGACAATATTTTACACAAAAAAATATTTTTGGTTCTTAATGGGTCGAAATTGGGTTCTTTTGTTTGACTAAAGTTAACACAATCAAAAAACCAATAAATAAATTTACTTAACCAACCAAACAATGCTCCTTTATCACATTCAAAAGAAAAACACACATTGAACCTATAAAAAAAAAATTTGGTTAATACCCTAATTCTAACTTATCCGTAATTTTAACTCCCCCCCCCCCCCCGGATACTCCGATCCATATAGTGCTTGTGAGGAAATTACAACGTTAATCATTTCAAATTGGCAATACACTGCATAAATTGGCTTGCGAATCTGTTCTATAATCACATTGTTCACATTTATAATTATTATTTGAGATGTGCACTAATTGATGTTATTTTAAATTGCTCTTCCACATTGATGAATAATCACATTGATCACATTTGTAATTAGTTATCAAAGAGTGCTTTACTTAATTTCCGTTTTACATTTGTAGAATACTCGCAAGATTAACACTATAATTATGTTTTTAAACTATGTTTTATTAAAACCACCGGTTTTTTTTACGACGTTGCGTTAATTGAAACATCTATTTGTAGTGTAATCATTTTGATGGCAATCTGAGAATCGTATCGAGTTCTTTTCAAGTACACCTTATACCAATATTCTGTTTACCTTGTTCAATTCACATTATTCATATTTTTGGTTATTATTATTTAGCTTAATACAGCTGCGCATTAAATTTGTTCTAGAACACTTACTTATTATTCATCATTGCTTTTCTGATAATTTTAACACTTTTTATCAACTTGGTACTTTCTTTTATTATTAAAAACGTTGAGTACATTCAATGTTAAAATCCCAAAAACTTCCACTCACTTATACTTTTTTCAGCACATGCATACCCGGTTCTCGCGTTATCATTCTCTCCACCTTAACAATCATGGATGACTTTTTAGCATTTACATTCAATTTTATAATAAACTAAACTTGCAATTTATGCTTTAAATAATAATTTCTTATAATTGTACTATGTCTCATGAATACTGCAAAAATACAATTTATTTCAGCCATCAATGTATAGCTACCTCAGTAAACTAAAAATATTTATTACACTTTTATCTTAAAAAAATGATTATTTTTTTTAAAGGGCTTTCTTATTGATTTATAATTTAATTTCAAGCTTTATCTTGAAATCTATTAAAGATTGTTAATATATTCATGGTGCTTTCACATATAAATTCACACATTTTTACAAGAAAAGAACTCTCATTATAATTTATTACTATGTACAAAAGTATTATTTCAAACATTTGCAACTGTAGTCAATATATATATATATATATATATATATATATATATATATATATATATATATATATATATATATATATATATATATATATATATATATATATATATATATATATATATATATATATATATATATATATATATATATATATATATATATATATATATATATATTATATATATATATATATATATATATATATATATATATATATATATATAGAGATGATTAAAACTAGGTATAATAAAGGGGCTGGAGTTTTTGAGTTTGAATTTCTATATAGTAGGCAAGTTAGATAAATTTTTGGAAGTACACAGTTCGTTTTTAATAAAAAAATAGTTACGAGTGCAAAATTATGGTTTTGATGTGACAAAACAGGCTTTGTGGGGTTTGCACATGGTTGTTATTTCATAAAACCATTGAGCTATACCAGTAGCATGTGAGAAAGTTCAACATGATTAATATTAACGGGTACGATTAGGTTCGTGTAACGTATTTATGTAATTGTAGCATTTTGAACACATATCAGATATTGATCACATGGAGTATAATAATTATAATATGTAGAATGTATAGTATTAGGTACAATGCATAAACTATTTAAAATATGAAAGAAAGAGTATGATACGAACATAGTACATTTGTAATTCAAAGACAAAGTATATAAAACGTGCATAAGAAGTGATAGTGACTTAAAAACGTATTTAAGTACATGAACAACAATTGTGCAGTGTGATATTTAATATAAAATTGCAAATTCTCCACAAAAATTGACAAAATAGTTAAACAATGTGAAAATGTTAATTGACAAAATTAAGAACTATGGAGTGCAAGTAAACAGTATTGGTGTTAGAGACAGATTTAAGAACACATTTTATGAACATTTCAAGTGTTATAGACAGTTATTATACAAATCAAAAGTAAGTTTATAGTAAGTTAGGTTAAGTATTATCTGTAAGAATTTCACAAAATTATAGTTTTTATATGGTAAGATAAGTTTAAAATGAATTATAAAAACATTTAATAGTAAGTTGCCCTCAGTTGTATTCTAATACAGTTTTTTATGTGGAATTTGAATATGTAATTAGTTTTAATAAAATACTTATCTTTTTTGGGATTTTTTAATGGTGTACTTTAAATTATACAATCTAAACGTTTCGATAACACTTACAGTTATCTTCGTCAGTAGTAATGTTAGTTAAAAATTGTTAAAGATGTAGTAAACAATTTTGTCAAATTTGAAAAATTCAAACATAAACATAAGCCTGCTATTAATATAACAGTTTGAGAAACGTATAAGCCAACTATAAAATTGTAGTAAAGAATAACTAGGTCATTAAAATTAAATATTGTTAAACTGCCTCAAAGATGACAAACCAGAACACTCTCTACGACGAAAGCTAACAATGAAATTTGCCAGCCAAAAAACACATTTAACAAAATTTAATCGAGTTATGATGTAAGTGTAAAGTTGTGAAAAACTTCAATTTTAAAATGATAGAAGCATTCACAAATCCAAACATTACATCAAAAAATAACCCAGTTAAATCTAACAAAGAGATATCTTTATCAATAATTGGAAGTGTTATTAACAATGAAAAGCACAATGCAGAACGTTCTTTGTAATTTTTAATTTCAATTTAATTTCAACTACTTATGTTAAATTATAGTGCTGTGGAAATTTAACACTCTCTACGACGAAAGCTTTCGTAGTTTCAAAATTGAAGAGGGTGATATAATGGTTAGTTTTGATGTTATTTCACTTTTTACAAAAGTACCTCTAAAAGAAACTATTGAATACATAGATCATCTTTTTCCAAAGGACATAACCATTCTTTTTCAGCACTGTCTTACTACAACTTATTTTCAGTGGAATAATAAATTTTATGAACAGATTGAAGGTGTAGCAATGGGTAGTCCCCTTAGTCCTGTTATAGCTAATTTTTATATGGAAAAATTTGAAACATTAACGTTACAAAATACACCTAAAAAACCTTCAGTTTGGTATAGATATGTAGATGACACATTTGTTATTTGGAGACATGGAGAAGAAGCACTGCATGAGTTTTTGGTTTTATAAATGGTATACATCCTAGTATTCAGTTTACCATGGAAAAAGAAACTAATGGAAGTTTACCATTTCTTGACATATCAATATCTAAAAATAATAATTCACTATCTTTTAAGGTTTACAGAAAGCCTACACACACTGATAGATACCTTCATAAATTATCCAACCACCATCCACGTCAAAAAATTAGTGTAATTAAATATTTAGTAGATTGAGCAAAACGAATTTGTGACCCTGAATTTTTGAAGGATGAATATAAGTATTTAAGAAAAGCCTTACAAGATAATGGATATTCACTTACAGATATTAATAATGTTATTACACCTTCTAGGCGTAACCTTAAAGAAAAACCAGTTCTTAATGTTGGTACTACTTTTCTTCCTTTTATAGTTAACGTTACAAATAGAATTGAAAAATCCTAATCAAACATGGCATTAGGACTATTTTTAAACCTACAAGAAAAATTAAAGAACATTTAAGATCACCTAAAGATGTGTCAAACCCTTTATCATCTTCCGGAGTGTATAAGTTATCTTGTTCATGTGGAAAAGTATACATCGGGACCACAAAACGTAGCTTTGATACAAGACGCAAAGAACATATGAGATTTTGTAGATTGGGTCAACCAGAGAGGTCTGCTGTGGCTGACCATGCCCTGAATAATTTAAATCATGACATTCAATTTGACAATATGAAAATATTGTCAAGACAAACCCATTATTATGTTCGTTTGCAACGTGAAGCTATTGAAAT
Source organism: Vesta saturnalis (assembly GCA_036346205.1). Classification (NCBI taxonomy): domain Eukaryota; kingdom Metazoa; phylum Arthropoda; class Insecta; order Coleoptera; family Lampyridae; genus Vesta; species Vesta saturnalis. The sequence goes on from JARFJB010001756.1 coordinate 1,664,957, forward strand.
ATATAAACACCCGAATAATTTTAATAGACAAGAAGAAAATCTCCGTTTAAATAGGTTTTGGCATCTTATAATTAAAAAGAGCATAATGATACGCCTTGATTTTAATTTGTTTTCAACTTTTGGTATGTCTAGGTTTTTGCTGTGTTTTCCTAGACCTTGAAGCAAATGCTTTATCAATTATATGTTAAATTTCCACAGCACTATAATTTAACATAAGTAGTTGAAATTAAATTGAAATTAAAAATTACAAAGAACGTTCTGCATTGTGCTTTTCATTGTTAATAACACTTCCAATTATTGATAAAGATATCTCTTTGTTAGATTTAACTGGGTTATTTTTTGATGTAATGTTTGGATTTGTGAATGCTTCTATCATTTTAAAATTGAAGTTTTTCACAACTTTACACTTACATCATAACTCGATTAAATTTTGTTAAATGTGTTTTTTGGCTGGCAAATTTCATTGTTAGCTTTCGTCGTAGAGAGTGTTCTGGTTTGTCATCTTTGAGGCAGTTTAACAATATTTAATTTTAATGACCTAGTTATTCTTTACTACAATTTTATAGTTGGCTTATACGTTTCTCAAACTGTTATATTAATAGCAGGCTTATGTTTATGTTTGAATTTTTCAAATTTGACAAAATTGTTTACTACATCTTTAACAATTTTTAACTAACATTACTACTGACGAAGATAACTGTAAGTGTTATCGAAACGTTTAGATTGTATAATTTAAAGTACACCATTAAAAAATCCCAAAAAAAAGATAAGTATTTTATTATGAGTGTTAATGGTGAAAGTTTACATTTTCATATGTAATTAGTTTAGTTGTAGGATGTAAGATTTTTTTGATATTAGTAAATTTAGATTGTAAGTTGTCAGATTGAAATTTATCGAAGCAAAATGGGGCTTGTGAGATGTCTTTTTATGCGGAATTTTGCCCTGATTCCAAATCTGTAAATAAAAATCAAATCCGAATTGTATTAAAAAAGATATAGCATAATTTATGTTTTAGTTAAGTTTACAATTTTGTTTAGACCAATCAGAAGCCACTTTTGCTACTCTTGATTTTTGAAAATTATTGACTAACAAGTCACAGTGTTATTGTTATTTGTGTTAACATGTAAGTAACAGTTCTTCGTAAACATTATCGGAATTAAAACGCGATTGACGTAGAGTTGAGATATCAGAAGCAATTGCTTTAACCTATAACTAAAGTATAAATAAGGTTACCGATCACAATCGTTCGATAAAATTGTAGTTGTTTCGTTTTTTCAAGATCGTGTGTAAATATCGGGTGATATGCAATTTTTTTTGTATGTTAACAATTTCTTCAATTATCTTGAATTCGATGTTTATTTTGTTGATAGAGATTAAGATCATAAAATAAATCTTCACTTCATAACGGAATCTAATATAAAAGTGCAAGTGAATACAAAATCTATATGAACTTAAAATACAAAATTAAATCCGAGGAATTATTAATTAAATAATACATTTTAAAAATAACACAAATAAAATAAAGTGCTTGCTTATAAGTATTTGAGCATTGTAAGTACATCGTATTTACCACATGAAGAACAGCCATCAGTTATTTGATTTGGATTAAATAATGTGAGTTGTATTTTCGCTTTCATATCCCTTTTGCATTGATTAAATTTTTTTTTTATGTCCTGTATTTATTTTTTTCAAAATAATGTATAAATGTTTGTACGAATTCACGTGTCAATATCTGAAAAGTAAATGATTCAACGTTATATTAAAATTAATAAGTTTACCTCAAACAAAATTAAAATTGTGCTCAATAATTTAGATCAATTGCAGACATTTTTGACAGGCTACATTTATTTCAGTATTAAGTACGCAACGCATGCATATTTTGTGCAGATCTCAACAAAGTTGGTTTCACATTGTAACTGTTTATTATAAAATACAATTTGATCATTTACATGAATATTCACAGATTTAATTTAATTTACCAACAATCAATGTTTAATACAATTAAACCCTATCCCCAAGAGAGATACTGAGCTAGTACGGTGCATAAGATAATTTTTTTTGTTAATATTATCACAATGAAAACTTATTTCCCCATAGTTTAAAGTTTAAATTCTAATATTATAATAATTTTTAACAATTCATTCACCACAATTAATTTGGCACCCAACGTGGGGCTCGAATTTGTTGGCAATTTAATAAGGTTTTAGCGAATTTGAAGTTAGTTTTTTTTGTTTATTTTTGTTGTTTATTTTGTTGTTTGTTATATTTAGCGTGTGTAAATTTAAGTTTAGGAAGGGTGAATAGGTTAGATTAAATTTTTATATGCAAGATAAAAGGTTGACAAGGTCAGGTACGATTTACGGGCCTAGAATAGTAAATTTAGCAAAACAAGAAGAAGAAATTAACACAGAAGAAAAAATGGACCAGGATAAAATTGAAAAGGGTCAAGAGGTACAACAGGAAGGAGAAAGAAGTCAGGTTAAAGAAAATAAAGGGTTGGATACTGAAATGATAATAGCTATGTTCCAACAAATGAACAATAATATGGAGGAAAAATTCAACAAGCTCGAGGAAAATAGAAAAGAAGCAGAAGAAAACCGGAATGAGGACATGCGTAAAGCAAAGGAAAAATTCAACAAGCTTGAAGAAGATAGAATAAAAGCAGATGAGAAAATGGAAGTAAAATTCAACAAGCTCGAAGAAAATAGGAAAATAGACGTGAGAAGATTGGAAGAAAGTATAAATAGACAAATGAGTAAGTGGGAAAATGAAAAGGAAAAATCATGTGATAAAATGGACGAGACAAAGGAAGAGCTAACCCGTGATATGAATAGGGAAAATGAGAAATTAATAAAAATGGATAAGAGCGAACGGATAAAAAATAAATTGGAGGTCATAGCGGCGACAGATAAGAAAATTAGCACCATCAACAGAATGCTGCATACCGTAGCTAAGGTAGCGGAACGAAAGTATAATACACATTAGTTTATAACAAACAATTTAAAGCTTGATATTATAATTGGCATGAACATAATAAAACAGCTTATGATGACAATAGATGCTGAGAAAATGAAAATTATGTTGGGAGAAGAAGAAATAGCCTGGATACAGCACAAAGATAAGAAATTTAATTTATATAAACCGCATATCCAGTATATGAAGATAGAGAGTATAATTAGGAATGAACAGTTAGATGTCAAATATATCAAGTACAAAGGAAACGTTATAGACATTATTACGAATAATTTAGTGTTAATAGATGATCAACCTAGCTTAGCGAAGAAGTATGTACATCATATAGAAGTGTCAGATGAAACTCCATTTCATAACAAAATCTATCCAATTCCTTATGCAAGGAGAGAACAAGTCAAGAAAGAAATCGATGAAATGTTAGAAAAGTTTATACAAGAAGCAGGAAAACCTAGAGCTATACTTGCGGACAATGCAACTTATTTTAGAAGTCCAAAATTTGTCAAGAAATTTCAAGAAGAGGGTATTAAGGTATACTTTTGTCCCATAAGACATCCCCAAGGCAATCCAGCAGAACGTTACATAAAGGAAGTAATTAAATTTCTAAGAATTTTCATTCATGAAAAACATAATGCATGGGTTAAATATATGAGGATTATAGAAAAGTGCATAAATGAAGTGCCGAATGTAAGAACGGAGGTGGCACCGATTACCTTAATGAAGAGAATTGTACCAGGAAGACCATGGAGACAACAACAAGATGAAGTGGAAGTAAAAGATTTAATACGTGAAGTTAAGAATGGAATGTGGACAAATTTTAAATAAATACAAAAAGAAGCAATTGGTAAAGATTAAGAAAAAAGTTAAATTTAAGGAGGATATATATATATATATATATATATATATATATATATATATATATATATATATATGATATATACACCACTCAAAATAAATCTTTCCCTTAATTTGTTGTTGTGAATTTATTAGTTAAGCTACTGTGCATGTTAAGCAGGAAAGAATGTGTTAGTTGAAACGCATTACTTATTTTACCCTTCTAAACTATATCCATTTAACGATTGTAGTTTATAAGAATACAGACGAGCTGCTTCTTAACCCTTTAACGTCTTAATTTGTAATATGATTAATAGTATTATTGTCAAAGAAAGAAATTGTATTGCCAATGATCGTAAATGAATTCCAAAACATAATAAAGAAACAGCAAATCAAAGGCATTAAAATTTTTTGCAATTATTTTTAATGCGCTAATCCAACTTGGTGTTTAGCGAAGTCGAAATATCAAAAAGATTATAAAATAAAACTCAACATCTGCGTGAAAATTTACACGCTTTTTAAGCAGACATACGATACACAAATTCCAAAATATTACATACAAAAACATTTAGAAGTAGCAAAAACATAGGATAATACATAAATAAAAGTAAAGAAACAATCCCCCAAAGCAAAAATTAATTACTGGTAATAAAACGTCCGAACTTTAATTGTAATATTATTTGAAAATAAATATATTTTAATAGCTTAACTTGAAAAAAAAATGTTGAAACATTTGACAATTTAGACACTTTAATCCTACAATGTGAAATGGCTATTTAGTTAACTTTTGATTATAATAGAAGTTAATTATTTTTTTTGTATATTAGTAGTCGAGCGTGAAATGAAATTAAATCGTACAAAGGTTTCTAGGGAGAGTATAAAACGGTAAAACGAAACAAATGAAATTACATTTCAGATTGAAAAAAAAAAGGAAATGTCTTTATATATTGTTTGACCCATGAGATTTTCGTGCTTTCATGTTATCTGTCAAAAATGAAAACGGTCAAAGTAATAAATCATTGGAAGATGTAAAACAACAGGTCTTTGCATTATAATGTTAGTAGTTTGTCAAAAATAAGGAATACTACAAGAAAAGCAAATATACAATAGAATATAAAAATATATGTCTATTTTATTTCAGTAAAGGTTTGTAAAATACGTGATAAAGGTTTTGCATTTATCCGATCAAGTTGCGGAATTCTCATCTAAAGGTCGCTATTCTCCATTGTTCGTGATTTTATCTTATATTCACATAATTCAGTTAGGGTAAATGGATGTTTTCAACTCCAATGTTGTTAGTCAATAAGTAGAGCAACTTGAAGACATTTATTGCAAACAAGACAGAGTAATCTTAATCCAGAAAATGTAAAGGAAATTTGTAAGTTAATAATTAACAGGCTGTCTCTTCTGATCTATAGTTCTCATTTTAGAATATTCAAAAGATATGAGTCTTGACTTACATGCCGAGAAATACATTCGTCTAAATCTTGAGTAGGCGTTTAAACCATAAATGTTGTAAGCTGTACTTTACCAGTGCTTTTAAATTCTCCCTTGCTTGAGTATTCTTTTACATATTTTATTTTATTATAGTGTATGGCACTGTCGTTTTACAACAAAAATTAAGGTGAATTACTTTCGATAATCATATAAGAAAGCAATGACAGAATTCGAGAATTAATAAATATATCATTAGAGAATGATGAAATAAAATATATAGTGAAATTGCAAAAAATATTTTCAACAAATATTGAGTGCGTGATGGGAGAAAGAAACGGGACTGGGATGACATGAAATTACTTATTTTAAGTACAGATTTTAAGGTTTACCAGCAATAATAAAGGTTCAAAAGTATAAATACGTATGTTAGCCAATATTTTCCATTTAGGTATTAGAATTTTTTTCGAATTAATTTTATTCGTTTGTTTAAAGGTAATTTAACATCTTTTGCTTTGTCAAGCGTTGCTGCAATTAATAAATTCATCACGCATTAAATTATGGTACAGACAGCTTTAACAAACACGTGTTGTTTTCAAGATTTCATTATATCTCTTTGCCATTATAATTAACTAAATTATAAAATTTAATATACAAGACTAATTTCTCTTAAGATTCTGAACACTTTCTTTATCATGATGCTTTAATTACATTATTATATTATTAAAAGTTTAGATCTAAAAGTTCACTGACTCTTAGTAATTATCGTGCAGCGACCTCGTTCGGGATTCAATTTTTAATTAATCATTTATATAAAAAGTTGCTCTACTGTCTAAGCTTTCCATTACCTTGGTTTGATCCACTATACACGTATGGAAAAACATTATTGCGGGTCTGACTTATAATAAGCTAGAAAGAAACCCAATGAGTGTGAGAGAGACATAACTTTACCGATGTTGCCACTTGTACATATTTGCATGTAGGCACAAAATATGAACTACTTAAGTCTCCTTCAATCTAGCTTCAACATTTCTAACGAAACCAAAGCAATTAAGATTATGAACAGTCACGTGTTCTTTGAAACTATTAAGTAAATACTTTACACTTAAAACATTAAATGATAATACCTCAAACATCGAAGTTTACTGTAATTGCAAATTTATGACATGGTTCGATTACTACTCGTAAGAAGAACCAAGAAGATACAAACAAGAGCATTAACATTTACACTGATAGTATAACTTAAGTTTAAGGTTCAACTTTAGCATTATAATTCTTATTCAAAAATTAAAAAATGAACAGAATACACATTTTTTCAAAACTCTACTTTATAAGATTTTCGAAAAGACCTCCCTTGAGCACGGCAGTAACCCAATCTGTGACAAAATTCAGTTCGGGTGTTTTCTAACATTTCTTGGGTGATGCTATTTAAAGAGTCTGTAATTTTGTTTGACACGAAGTTCATCCAAGCACATTCATGGCTGTGCCCATAAATTTTCTGGGATATGTAGCTATCCCCAAATAAAAAAGGCGTTCGGCGCGATATCAGGTGAGCGAGGAGGATATTTAATAGTACCTTTTCCACTAGTAATACGGTTAGGGAACGTATTTTCCAAAAACTGTTATACTCTTATTGCAGTATGAGCAGGACAGCCATCTTCTTCAAACCAAATGTCATCAAAATTTATGTTGAGGCGTTGAACAGCTGGAACTATCTGGTTTCTCAACAGTTCTAAATATTTGTCCGCATTCAATTTTCCGTTGATAAAAAATAGACCATTTATGGAATTGCCTAAAATTCCTGCCCACACATTAACTTTTTGTGGGTATTGTGTCCGTTAAGGAATACTACTGTGTTTGTTTTCCCGAGATTAACCAACAGCAACAGACGGATTGTGATGGCCATGTAAGTTAAAAGAACACTCGTTGGCAAACAAAATATTTTCAATAGATCTTTCGTTTTCATTAGCCCGATTCATCATATCTCCACAAAATTCCATACGCTTTTGATGATCTTCTGGAAAAATTTCTTGTGTAATTTGCGACTTATAGCAACGGTATTTATTCCTTTTCAAGATATTGCGAACTGTCCTTGGTTCAGCATTCATTTCTTCAGCAATTTTCATACTATTGCACGGAAAACTAGTTTCTGCGAAACTACACACTGCAATTTCTTGGAGTTCACGCTCTTCGTTTAAGTGACGACCAGGATCCTCACCATCATTACCATCAATGGTACTGCATTATTTAAACGTCCACATCTTTCAAATTTACAAACAGTACGCATAATCGTACTTTCTGATCGAATTGGCCTGTTTTCAAAGGAAAAAGCAAACCTGCCCATTGTTTTCAATTCTCGTTAACAGTAGCAATCAAATGTGTCATTGATACTAGCCTACTCGCTAAACGCGTGTATGGCATCAGCGCTTTTAGTTTTTGTGTATTCTATCTTACTTAACACGTGAAATGATTGTACTGTCTTTGTTTTACTTATTATAAATCAGTCCCGCGATAATATTTTTCCATACCTGTATAGGGCCGGTTTTACAATCATGGAATAAACTGTAGTATTGCTATTCTCAATATATCTTTATACCCTAGTTTATTCCAAGTACAATTTCCGATGGGGAAGAAAACCATGAGGTGCTTCAGAAAGAAATTAACTTTCCTTCTAGTAGAAGTAAGCATATTCCACCACCATAACATAATTAATAATTCAGTATTTATGAAAATGTAAACTTTCAGCATTATCACACATAATAAAATACTTATCTTTTTTTGGTTTTTTTAATGGTGTATTTTAAATTATACAACCTAAATGTTTCGATAATACTTACAGTTATCTTCGTTAGTAGTAATATCTATTAAAATTGTTAAAGTGTTGTAAACAATTTTGTCAAAGTTGAAAAATTTTACACATAATATTGTCAAAAGAAAAAGGTCAGTTTCTGAACATCTCAGAGCAAAAAGGACTAAGAATAATATATCTGTCGCTTCAATACATTATCAACTGGCTCAGAAAAAGACGGAATTCAAAGAATTTAAAATGAATCTTCTTCAGCAGGAGGCCCGTGAAATATAAATTTTAAAAGCTGAACTTCAAAATAAAACCAATAAAAAGTTACTGCAATAAATTTCTGAAATGATTATTGGTCTAAAACATTCGTGTTCTCTTCTTACGGTCTTGATGATTGGTTTCTTCCACTTCAGGTAGTCTTTGATGTTCCTCAACTACAATTTCCACTGGAGGTTCACCATCACTTTTTTTTATGGCTAAATTGTGCAGCACGGTGTGCGGTCAATTTATCGAAAGCAATTTATCGAAAAAGCAATTTATCGAATAACAATTGACCGAATGGTAAATTTATCGAAAAAAATGCAATTGGTATCCTTTGTGAATGTTTTGAAGTTAACGAAAAATTAGAGGAAGGAATGCACATTCTTCAATAATTAAAAAGCTATTATTCTGAATCTCCGCATGGCTTGTCGCTAATGGGGACCCGTCGCTAATGAGGTGGCTCATTATGGGTGCATAAACTAAACATTCATGGTGGACTAATTGTATTTTAATCTTGGAAAACTCGAAAGTTCCAAGATTAATTGCTAATCGATAATCGTTATTCGCTGACTTATTATTGTTATGGGTATATATTATTACACCTTACGAATATTATTTACTGGCAATTGTTACTTTGAGTGACGCGCAACAAACATATTAAAAATGCCGTTAGTGTTTATAAATAGTGAAAAGGGGAAGAAAAAATTATACGTGGATGGTCAATTATATTATCAAGATCGAAAAGTTGATACCACAATTTACTGGAGATGTGAAAATTACAAAAAAACAAAATGTGGTGGACGTGTTATCATAGTGGAAGATCAAGTGACTAAAAACAGTGATAATCATAATCATGCTGCCGATGCAGCACATGTAGAGACAAGCAAAGTTATGGATAACATCCGTGACAGTGCTACAAATACTCAAGACGCACCTCACTATATTGTGTCTAATGCTAGTGCAACAGTTACTCAAGCGGGTGCAGCTCAACTTCCAAAGGCAGATGTAATAAAAAGGACAATAAGAAGGATTCGCCAAAAGCAGAATGCTGCTCCAGCTTTACCTACTCAATGTAGTGCAATTATTTTTCCTGAAGAATTTACCAACACCAAACGTGGGGATCCGTTTCGTTTATTTGATTCCGGTCCCGCAGAAGATCGAATGTTAATATTTTGTACGAGACGAAATCTTCAACTCCTAGCACAGTCGGATCATTGATATGCCGACGGTACTTTTAAAACTGTGCCACATCTTTTTTGCCAATTGTTTACCATTCATGGATTACAGCAAAATAATGCTATACCATTAATCTATGCGCTTCTACCAGACAAAGGGGAAGAAACATACCACCGATTATTACGGGAGGTGAAGGAATTGCAACCCTTACTAGATCCATCAACCATTATGACGGATTTTGAACCTGCCATGATCAATGCAATGGTGAGTGCATTCCCCCAATCGATGCATCGTGGTTGTTTTTTCCATTTTTGTCAATGCGTTTATCGCCAAATCCAATCACATGGCCTGAAAGCAAGATACGAAACAGATGCAGATTTTGCTTTGATAGTAAGATTACTTTCTGCCATAGCATTTGTTTCAACGCAATATGTGGTCGAAGCTTTTGAAATGTTGTGCGATGATGATATTCTGCCACCAGAGTTACAACCAGTCGTCGATTACTTCGAAGATACGTGGGTAGGACGTCCACAGCGACGCCACCGTCGACGGGAGCCTCGATTTTCACATACTTTATGGAATTGCTTTGATGCGGCAGTTCAAGGTTTGCCAAGAACCAACAATTCAGTAGAAGGTTGGCATCGAGGTTTTGAACAACAAATTTGTGCAGATCATCCGAATATCTGGAAATTTGTTAAAGCAATCCAGAGGGAACAAGGTCTTCACGAATTGAGAATCGAACAATATGTAGCCGGACAAGAAGCAAGTAGTACTCGTAAAAAGTACAGAGATTGTGCTCAGAGAATCAAACAACTTGCTGAAAACTTTGACGCCAATAACATGCTTGACTATCTGCGTGGCATCGCACATAATACTGCTTATTAAAATAGATTCCATACTGGTATAACAGAAGAAATTAATGTACAATAAAAAGGAAATAATGTCTCAAAAACCTTTAGGTAATTTAGTAACCAACATGTCAGCATAACACAATTAAGGCTTTTGTTATAATTATTGGATTTGTCTATTTAGTTAATTGAGAACTACTAATGAATTTAAATAATTTTTTTTTAATTTTTAATGTTTTTACATCATTGGGCAATTTATTAAATATATCAAGTGTATAAAATGTTGTTTGATTTTTGCCTTTACTAGTATTTACACATTTTCACATTGTCGTGTATAGTGATTGTGTACAGTATCGTCGTTTTTAATAATACATATATTCATCATTTTTATGTAATTTATTTAGTAAATTGTATGTGAGAATGCAGTGTCCTTTTCAAAACATTCACAAAGGATACCAATTGCATTTTTTTCGATAAATTGCTTTTTCGGTAAATTGTTTTTCGATAAATTGCATTCGGTCAATTGTCATTCGATAAATTGCTTTAGATAAATTCACCTAGACCCGTGCAGCACAGCAGCTGCTGATACAACCGTCTGAGAATTTTCTAATAAAAGTCTCATGCCTAAAAAATACATTCATTTACATATTTGCATTTATATACTTTTATATCTATTTATGTATTATAAATACATACCTAAAGGTAAAATAGGAAATCTACGTTTCCACACTCCGAATAACCTTTCAACGCAATTTCGTGTACTAATATGTGTCTCGTTGAATAAATTTTCTTCAGGAGTATTTGGATTTGCTAATGGTGTTATTAGATAATTTGTCAAAGCATATCCACTATCTTCTAATAATAATGAATTGCCAAATTCATTTGCCTCAAATCTGGATTTAAATCTACTGTTATTGAAGATAGTGCAATCATGCGAAGATCCTGGCCATCTTGCCACCATATTCATTATTTGGAGTTTTGAATTGCATACAGCTTGAACATTCTATGAAAAGATGCCTTTCATGTTTCGAAATAGTTCAGCTTGGCGTGCTCCTGGTGATTGTATTTTAACATGGGTGCAGTCTATAGCTCCGATAACGTCCGGAAATCTTGCAACCCGATAAAATTCCCTCTTAGCCTCTTGAAGTTCGGCTTCTATTGTGGGAAAATAAATAAAATCTTCACTCAGACTAGCAATTGCTTCACCCACTTGTCGTATTGTCACGAAAGCAGCTGCTTTGCTGACTTCAGCGAAATCTGCTACAGAAAGAAGCATATTACCTCAAAGTTATTAACAATTTTGTTTGTGGAGGATGATTCAGTTAGCATCTAATAACAATAAACTGGTGCGTTTTTGTAAACGGAAACATAAAAACTCCAATTCATCTAGTACATCAAAATAATTAATCCTATATAATATAAATCAGCATTTCAAGAGTGTTTATCTCTAAAAACCTTTGGGTGTCGAAGTCTTGGAAAATGATCCACAATATCGCCAAAAAATACCAAAAAACTATTATTTTGCAAAATATTCGGAGCACTGACAGTTTACACCTCGTCAACGTAATAACCAATCAAATCTCAAATTGAGTTTGAACTCGAGACAATAAGATTTCTCATAGGTTATGCCGCAGTTTATTCTATACCAATATTATTCTACGATTGTAAAACGCAATCTCCAAACTTATACTGAGAACAGTCTTATTCTGGGTACAGAACAGAAGTTAATTCAAACAAACAAACATAGACAAGGAATAAGACTTCTCCAGTATTCCATTCTTCTAATCAGATATACTTAATGTCCACTGAAATGACTAATGCATTCACATTAATCTTGTGATTATTTGTCTATAGCATTTAGCCCCGTCATAGTTATAAAGTTATAGTTTAGGAAAATCTATGTAATACATCGTCAACACATAGAGAGCTAATAATTTAATAACGCTACAGTTATTTTAACAAGTATTACCAGCGCAAAAGCTTGTTTTTGTGTACACTACCATGTTGTGAAAACATATCTCGTGCGCTATACAAAAAGACACTATTTCAAACACATGAGACTGCATTAGGGTAACAAGATTATTCATCATAAACTTATGACGTTTTGTATGTTACTAAAACAGTAATGGAAGCAGTTCAATTTATTACGTTCACCTTTTCGAGTGTATAGAAGAAAGTTTTAATACCCTTGTTACAATATATACAATATCTCTGTTTTCCATTATTCGACTTTTTTTCTTACTCGTTTACTTATAAACGAGTCTTGTGAATTCAAATTAAAATTTATATTGAAAAGATATAAACATCTAGAAGGATTAAATATTATGAAAAAACCCAACTTCAGACGATTAAGGAGATTACTTTTTCAAGGACGTACTCAACTTGTGATTGAATAAATAATGTTAATGACAAGATGTAGGTAACATTCGGTAAAGATCTACTTAATGTTAAATATTTGGAAATTAAAGTCTCTCTTTCGTTTTATAAACAAGTTAAACACTTTAACTATTTAGAGACTGGATTTCTCGTACACTTTCCGGTTTCCAATCTTTTTCAAGATATTAATACTCACTACAGATCCTATAAAATCTTTAATGCACTTTACTATATAGACTTTTCAAAATGTTTTAGACTTTTAAAACATATAAACCCCTTTTAGAATTGTTAATCTTTAGATTTATGAAGTTGTGGAGATTTTCTGAGTTACTACTTAGACATTTAGAACTTTACATTCCCACAATTTTATAACCCGGTGCAGATGTTTTTAACCTTCAATAGGTGATAAGCATAATTAAACTAATACAAGAGTGAGTATAATTTAAACAACATAAATAGTTATTTGTATTATAAGGCCAGAAAATGGGTGTTTGCGAGTACAAATAAACATATTTATGAGCACTCGCAAACCACGTCATGGAGAGTGATACACAGGATTTTTGTGCCGACGTCAACAATAGTTATTAATTCAATTAAATCAATAAACAAAATAATTGTAGTTTTTAAAATTTCATACCTGTTGAAATTAGATTGGCAGTACTGACAACTGACAGTAGCCAATATAACCTAAAAAATACAATTGAGAAATTATTCGTTACTTGAGGGTACCTTACTAATTTGTTGGCTTTATAATAATTTATAGATGCAATTTGTAGTTTATAAGGAACTAATACGGACATAATAACGGATGCGTACACGTACACGGTAACGCCATTAGGCTTTGTGTTATGTCAAATATCGATTATGCCAAATATTCCATCAATTCTGTCACTACAACGAATTCCAACTGTAATTTAGTATGATTTTTGCCGACTTACGCATAGTTTCCAGGCGAGTTTGCCATCTGCATATGTCCTACTACAGAACGAAGGCGTCAAAACATATTTTACTTGTAACTGGCAAAAAGCGATTTGAACTTAGCTCAACATAAATAACAGGTAGGAGATTAGTACCAGAAAAATAAAAGGTTTAATTAAAATTGTGCAGTACTCCGAAAATTGAAACAAAAGATCACTACAAGACAACAGTTTATTGCTGCTAATCGTTATTAGGCAACCCACCAAGTTTAATCGGGAGCGATCAAAACATATTAACTGGAACTGGTAAGCATTTACAGTTTTCTAAATTCATAACGCATCCACAAATAGCTACAAATTTGGAGCTGAAGACTCAGAAAGTCAACCTAGAATTATCAAGTAACTTTGTCTTATGAAAGGGAGTTGTCATTGGGCAAGTGGATCGGAATGTACATAGTTTTTTGTTGGTCAGAGTGACCTTTTTATTTTCTTATTTTTAGTATTCAGGCAAGAATTAAGTTGTTTTAAGTAAATTGTTGTTATTCGGCTTATAAATTGTAACTGTTGTAGGTAGCGGACCGAGAAAATTTTATTATTCAAATCGAAATTGTTGCCACGATAGAAAAGATAATTAATGGGTTTAAATATCTTGGTAATAAGTCGTAATTTAATAATGTTTACGGGATATTTCATTTTACGTATTTTATGCAACTGATATTTCAGTAAGGGTTGAAAAGAAAAAGGAAAACATACGTTGGGGTAGAAAACAGGTGTTCATTTGAACCTGCATTTACCGAAAGACTGTGACGAATCGTTGAAAATTTCTATACACACGCTTTTTGGGTAAAAACGTTGCAGTTAGTAATTAATTACATCGAATCATACCGCAAATCAAAAGACATCTTTGTTTGGTACTTTTAAATTCGAAACCTAGGTATAGGCTTTGTTACATACGAGTAAATATTTTAAAAATTAATATTTCTTTTAGTAATAAATATGATTATATTCACTGCTTTGCAAGAAGCTTCTATTATTTACCACGAGTTATTGAATTGCACACAATTGTCATTTGATAACAAAGGGTAGTAATTTAAGTGCGAATACGCCATCTCGCATGGACGCCCATTAAGTTGAAATCTGTTAAAAAAGGAGTCCGCTTTAGACAGTACCGTTTCCCTCCTCATTGCTGGTATGATTTGGCATTATTGACTGTATATGATACGTACTCTAGTCTTTCAATTTTAAAAATCAAGGAACTACAACATCTTAGAATTGCATTCTTCAAACCGCAATAAAAAGTAATACACCTGTCTACATAAATAATAAAATCAATTTTTTGGTGGCAATACACATCAAAAAAATAACAAGCTTATTATACCTATATATCATACAGAAGTTTATGAAAAACCATTTATTACAAAAGCCATTAAGTTGTATAATAATTTAGAAGGTGAGATCACAAAAAAATTCCTCTATAGTTAGTTTTAAGAAAAAAATTACAGACACTTATTCCTGGCAAGATACAAAAAAAAGAAGAACTAATCCTCACTATAACGATGATTTCTTTGTTAAAAAAAATGAAACATGGCTATAGGGCACTTTTGTTGTAGCGAAAGCTACCCATCGAAAAGTACGACCCCATAAATCATTTTCTACCTTAAAAGAGAGGAGAACAGAAGATCTACGCAAAAGTACTCAGAAGCACTCACTTACGCAAGGCAATCCAAGCTGAGTGAAAATCGAATGAGAGATGCCTGGTTAGTGGTAAATAAACTGTTAGAACGCCAAAACCTACTACAAAATACAAAAAGGCATTCACTCGTAGCAAAATGAAACAAACGTCTACTTCTCCTCAATTGACACTCGTTCAACCCTTGTCCATGTTTGTGGAAGCTAATCGGTCTAGAAGACAGTGCCAAGTGACAAGGAGTTCTAATAAGAAGATGTATCCTTGCTATAGCAACATACAAAACGCAAAACAAGAGTGTTACCCAGACAAGGAATAGTATCGAATAAGAGAAACATATATCAAAACGAAGCTACGGAGGTTGATACACCATAAAGCTACACGACTATTGACTGCTAAAGAAAATAGATTGGCACCGCTTAAGGAACAAGAAATAAGCGCGTTACTTTTAATGTGCAAGAGGGCTGTGATGTAGCCCAACAAACACAGTATAAACAGATATTTTTATGTGATTCCGATTCTGAAGTTCTTTTGTGCCTCTGCGCCTTAAGTGTCCCACTAAAAGTAAGGTACTATGACAGAATCTAACTCCTTCCTCGACACGTTATTGCCGCTCTATTAGAATACGCTTTATCATGGAAACTGCAAATGTGACAAATGAGGAAGTAAGTTGCGTCGAAAATGCCACAAAAGATTTTCAAAACATCGAAGTCAAGTTAGGAAGAAAAAACTTATTCAGTAAATCACTCTATAATGCTTACCACGATAGATGGAAAGGTATGCAATGCTGTCACTAACACATCTAAAATGATATAGGACTTGACTTGTAAGGATTTTTAATTGTCTTGAAAAAGAGGGAGCAGTTAACCAGGAAGCTGTTGATTTTGGTTTCTTCATTCTACATGGTAGAATTCGTTTTTTGGAATAAATGTAGTGTATAAGTTAGCTGTAAAAAAAGTGACATCTAAGAGCCGAAGAAGACAAAACAGAAGTGAATCAAAGAAAGGTTGACAAAATGGGTCTGATTTTAGACGTTCCAAAAGCAAATTTTAGAAACACAAATCACGGGAACACTAGTAGAAGCATCTTGGCAGATCAACTGTCCGCTAACATTACCGGTATTGATGTTAACTAAGTGGACACAAGATCGACACAGGAAAATTTTCTGTTTATACCAGGGATACTGCGGAGTTGTACGTTGTACTCTACCCGTGGCATCCTATGACGTCAATCTTGAATGAAATTCTCATACATGGATCTGAAGTCATCCATAAAGAAGAAGCTGCAGAAGCACGAAATAAATACATTATAATGTACCATCACAATTTTGCCCAAAAATTCTCTGGAAAGGCCTGCAATATGGATATTTAACAAGTTACTCCGTAATTCCCATCCAGCCATAACCGGAATGAGACCAATCCGGAAGAAAACTTCCAAAACCTTCATGAGAGAGACCATAACCTTATTACTTTCCACAGAACCTGAGAGCATGTCTGATGGTGAGTTATCATCTGGTAAAATACTTGGATTAAGAAGCATAGACTTCTGCTTCTTGCTTTAGCAGAGATCTAAGGATGTAATCCTTTTTTTGTGTTTCTTGACGTTACATCCCAATATCTATTTGTTTAAATCTTTGAATTGTGCAATAAAAGAACAACCTTTTTTGATTCTATTCATCTGCAGTGGTAATATCATCCCTAAATACTAATACCTGGAGAGGCTAAAGTTTTGAATGAAGGTTCCTGGCAATATCTAGATAATACAAAAAAAATACTGTCAATGTGTAGATAATATTTAAAAAATACTTAAAATACACATTATTTAAAGCCAAAAAGGTTTTGTGCAGTAGGATGGCTCAAATCCCCCAATCTGCGCCGCATAGAACATACCTTTTATTAATTAGTACACGCCATCTATTAAAACCAATCAAAGTTTTTTTAATCTTCAAAATGGATCACTGAACGCTAGAATACTTTGAATAAGCGATAAAATAGTTAGCTGCACTTCCAAATAAGTGAAAAAACTACGGCTGTTATAATGCCAATGTTCCAAGTTTAAACACTCTAAATATCCAAAGTAAAAGTAAGGGTTTAATGTTAAATCGGCTAAGGAAGATATAAGATGGAAGGTTTTACTTAAAGTATACCTACTTGTATACCAATCACTGAACGTAGAGATAATTTTCTTTTACACAAAAACATTTTTATGAATTGCCAAAGAAATTGTTGAATTTATATGTTGATATTGTATTAAAGTGTAGAAAGGGATGTATGTAATTTTTACTTGTATAAATGTCGTAACGTTGCGCAATGAAAATTGAATGCATGATCAAAGACAAATAATGGTGTTAAATTTTGGTAAATTGTGCGGAACGAAGACTTGCGCATATCGGAGATTTTCATAAAAAGTTAAGCATATGAAGTGAACTTGAAGGTGAATTAGGGCTTTTTCGAAGAGTTGAGAGTATGTTTGTAAAGAAATTCAAGATGGCTACGTTTTTCTCATTTTGTTTGCATCTTTTTCCGTTTTCGGATTATCCATTCGGCACAGAGGCGCAATTGAATCTCTTGTGTGTAGGTTGATTGTAATTTTAGCGCGAAATATTTGATGACGTTGGTCAAGATGGTTGACGGAAGGTATTTAAAGGAGAGTCTGTTAAGGTATAGAGAAGTCGTTCGGCAGTAGAGCTAAATTAAAGGGGGAATCGCGGACGAAGTTTTTAAGAGACCCTAAAACCGCCAGTGCTTGTTTTATTTGTAAACAATGAGTGTTGCAGTGCATATTAGTTGACTGCAAAAACCCATATTGGGGATGAAGTATTTAAACATTTACAAATGAAAGAAAAATATTGGTGAGTTTTTCTTTCAAAACTAAAAAAAGTATTGTAGCAGATTTGAAGTAAACAGCAAACATAGAGTTAGAAGTGTTATGTATTGAAGCGCATGTGATCTAAAAAGAAACTTAAAGTAATCCTTTAAGTAACAAAATAAAGGTGCGTTTGTAGTAGTGGATATTATTGTTATTGATTTTAGTACATGTGCGGCTGTCAGCAATACTAAACCGATTGTATAAAAACATTTAAGACTTTTGGTGTTCAAGTGAAGTGAATATTTCCTGTGACAAACATTTATTTTTAAGGGCATATAGCAAATCAAACTGCCTAATTCTTATATGCGCTTAAGGTATAAACCAACTCGGATATTTAAGTAGCGAGCGGCATGGCCGACGAACTAAGTGATTAAATGTGACTGTTCGTCAGTGACCAGTGAAGATACATAAAGGATTAATTACCACGAATCAACCCATTGGATACCACCTTACAACGGACAAAGGACTGTGGAGTTTAATTGTAAGAATAATTTTAGAGTTTTGAATGATAGTGGTTGCTTGTCGAAGCAACGCCTGTAATATTTCTTGAAGATTGGTAATACAGATCTGTTATTTAACTAATTTACTTTTACTATTTGTTTAAATAGTGATAAAATTTTAATTACATAAAGGTTATACTGTTTGAAAATAATCAATCTTTGGATGTTTTCGTTAACGATCGATCTGAAATTACTTATTTTGAGTCAGATCGAGTACGAAATTTAATTATTTGGAATGGTAAGTGTGAATGCAAGAACTACAGAGGAATAAGTTTGATCAGCGTGCCTCGTAAAGTATTTGGAAGAATACTGATTGATAGAGTACGAGAAACTAAGATTTGGGATGTGCAGGGTAGCCTCATGCCAGGGAGAGGATGTGTCGATCAGATGGTTGCTCTCCAGCAGGTGATCGAAAAATGTCTAAGTGTAAAAAGGAACCTGCAAGTGCGTTTGTAGATCCGGAGAAAGCGTACGACAGAATGAATAGGGAGAAGCTGTGGGAAATATTAAATGAATATGACGTAAATAAAGGTCCAATAAACGTAATAAGGGCAGTATACAATGGTAGTGGGGCATGTGTTAGGGTGAAAGGAGATGTGAGTGAATACTTTACTATTGAGCAAGGAGTGCGACAAGGCTGTGTGATGTCACTCTGGTATACATGGATAAATGTGTTAAACAAGCGATACAAATGGGGTAATGGTTGGTGACATAAATGTACGACTTTTGGTGTATGAAGATGACACAGTCTTATTAAGTGACAGTGCGGATGAGCTACAAACTGCTCTGAGGAAGTTTGGTACAGTCTGTGACAGCATGGACCTAAAGGTAAATGTGAACAAAACTAAGATTGTGGTGTTCAATCGGGAAGGTGGAAAGAGGAGTAGAGTATTTACTCTGCAAGATGAAATTGTGGAGAAAGCGCTGTTATATCTGGATAGAATGTTTACTGCAGATGGTACAATGGAGGGCGAGATGGGACGAAGAGTCAATGCTGGAAGGAAAGTGATTGGAAGTATGTGGAATGAGAAACGAAAGCATGAGCCTAGCTGCGAAACGAGCAATCTATAATGGTGTGTTTGTCCCGTCAGTACTATATGGAAGTGAGACATGGGTATGTCAAAAAAAGCACAAAAGAAAACTAAATGCCGTTATGAAATTCCTGAGAAGCGCATGTCGTAAAACGAGAAGGTGCAAGATAAAGAATAAGTGCATAATAACGGTGTGTGGCGAGGAAAAGACAATGATGGATAGATATAAAAGTAGTACATTACGTTGCTTTGGTCACATTGGGAGAATGAACAACGCAAGATTAACGAAGCAAATATATGTGGGTGAGGTTAAAGGTAAGGCCGTGTCTGGTAGGACGCGTAAAACTTGGCTGAATGTAGTAGAATGTAGGATAAAGGAAAGAAAGACAAGGAGCTGTAAAAATTAAAGGGCATGTCAGAAACAATGTATGAATCTTGCGGAAGCTAGGTAGGTATGCGGAGATAGGAAAGCATGGAGAAAGATGGAATGAAAAATATATGAGGCAGGAATTGTTTTGCCTACCCCGCAAGGGAATGGCGTGAAGGTTAAGTTAAGTTAAGCTGGATTCAGAATACCTCAAAATTATAAAGAGGAGCCTAAAATAAAAATTGGTTGTGAACCACTAAAAAGATCCCACTATTTAAATATGTTCATGTTAAACATGTTCACCGTTATTGACTGATGAATGCAGTATTACAATTTATTGGCTTTTACACAAATTTGTTTGTTATATAATGACCGAATTATACTTACAATACAATATAATAATTAATTAAAAATTAGATAACCAAAAAATTACTTTAAAACAAGCAAAAAGTTTCATAACGAACCGTAATTACTCATATTCAAATAAAAGCTATTAAAAAGTTTTTTTTAAGAAAAGAAAATAATCGCCTTAGTCGAGTGTAATAAAATATTACTGCTGTTTTTAACAATTCATAAAATTCAGCTTTGCAATAATAAAAAGTCTTTTAAAGCTTCATTATCAGAACAATGAAGAGAGTTACTTTACTTTTTTACGTTGTAGTTAGGCATAAATGTTCCGGATAACTGAGGTGCACCAAACTAGAAATGTTCAAAATTAATAATTATTCATTTCAAGGAAAATCATAATCGATAAGCATGTTCCTATAATTCACATTTATGCATATCAGATTAGGTAACACTAAACGTAGGTATGTATTTATAAAATGCACTTAGTAGCTAAGTGCCGTAACAAAGGTTCAACTTACACTTCGGATAGTTTCGCTAAACAGGTTGCTAGGAGCGTTACGATTATATAAAATTATTCTCGAGTATTCTGCTGTGTACTAGCTCCCAATTCCTAATACGAATATGCTACAACTTTCTTTGTACTAACCGTTGAATCCAATTAATTTGTTCCTCTTCTTTTTTGTGTCATGCAGAAAGGTGCTGCACAGTTAAAAAGTTATTCCCGAATGTTTTTGGTAATTTAGAAATGTCGAGTAACATGCGCAATATCGAATAAGAATTGCTCTCTTGACGGAATTTTTTATTCATGAATTTACAATAACGAAAATATAATATGTAAGTTTATATTTAAATTAGAGTTGTACATTAAATATGACAGACAGACAGACAAATTTGAGTAGATAACTTTTAGAACATTTTAAGAGAGTTACGACGCTATTTTGGTATTTCGTTGTAACACAAAATATAAACATTATTATTTTTTTTGTACGACCAATTAGGTAGTTTAATTCAATTAACACACCATATATTAAATCGAAAAAAACTAGATAAATGCTAGAGCATTACATGACTTTCTTGCAAAATACTAAAAAATGTATGGGGTATTTTTATATCTTTCAAATATTTAATGAAAACCAAAAACTGCCCCTAATAACCTACCCCCCCCCCCCCCTCATCAAGACATCCAGACATCATGGCCGATCTTGACGAAACTTGGCCAAAAGTTGCAAAATGAGCTAATAAGTCGATTTAGCGATAATGAAAAAAAAAGTCGCTTGCATAACCTTTTATACCTACATATGTATATGTAGATTGAAAGTTAAAAATAGATATCTCGCTTATCTTTCAAGATAAGTATCGACTGTTTCCGGAAAAACCGGAAGTAGTGTTTTCATCAGGATAATATCGTTTCATTAGCGCAAATGAACAAAGTTTATTTCCAAAATCCCAAGTTTGTAACCAAAATAGATAGAAAGTTATAACAATATCAATATGAAATATTTGAAAATTCATATCTCGTATACTAGTAGCTTTAGAAGAAGCAGGTTAGTTGCATTCATAAGAGTGGCTGGTTGCCTAGAACATATAAAAAAAACAATAGAAATTCTTGGAGAGAATTTTTAATACATCAATTTCGAATAATTGCTTAAGTTTGACCCCTTAAATTTATATCATAATTTATTACATAAAGAAATCTCTATAAAGAACTTTTATTTAACTAGGCATATCTATTTCCAATTCTTTACTATCTTGAACGGTATCGAACATATAAATTTCTAGAAAAAAAATGTATATGGGACTGTAACTGCGGCCATATTCAATTTTTAAGGTTTTGAAAAATTTAAAAAAATTGGATTTCATGCGAGTTATCGATGACCTTAATTTTAATCTTCTATGTTAAAATTTGAACATTTGCCCCCAGAATAACACCCTTATTTTAACCCCCTGTATACCTATTGCGTTTAAAAACTTGTTTTGTCAACACAATTGTCTCATAGGCTTTCATTTCAAATTTCATCAAAATCGTCCGTATAGTTTCGGCTGGCGAGTGAACACAGACACACACACACACGCACGCACGCACGCACGCACGCACGCACGCGCGCACGCACGCACGCACCCACGAACAAACGCACGCACCCACGAACAAACGCACGGACGCACAAACGCACAAACGCACAACGCACGCACGCACGCACGCACGAACGCACGCACGCACAAACGCACGCACAAACGCACAAACGCACGCACTCATGCACGCACGCACGCATGCACGCACACACAAACGCACAAACGCACGCACGCACGCACGTACGCACGCACGCACGCACGTACGCACGCACACGCACACGCACACACACACGCACACGCACACGCGCACGAGCGCGCACACACCCACACACAGACAGACATTTTGAAAAATTGTTTCGGGTTCAAGGAGTCGTAAAACATCAAAATAACCTAACTTATTTTCTTCGATTTTTTTTCGGCCGCAATACTTTCTTATTTAGCAAGAAAGTAAAAATTGATAAACATCGAATGAAATCAATTTATTTTTAGTGACATGCAAGAAATCCAATCACAGCAAATTTACTCCGAAAACAGTTCATTGGTAATTATTACGGTTACTAAGCAATACAACTTTGTTGTCAGTCAGATCTTGTACCGTCCATAATTATCTTTTCGAATAATTTTCAATACTGAATCGTTTGGAATAATATGTATCTAGTTTTGAAAAAATAATTTATTTGAATAGTGTTAGCAATGTCAAACTTGTTATTAGATTGTGTGGGAAAAATGTTCTAACCAATTATCCATCGTGCATTGATAAATAATAAATAATTTCACTGCAACTTTCGGAAGTACATTGCTTTTGGGTAACAGTACGACGCCAAAGGAGCAAACCAAGTGCCTTTGAAATTTCCAATTTCCATGGGATGTTAACACTGATAATACATGGCTATCCATTGTATTCATTATCTGAACTGGTGTTATGATTAATAATCACTAACAGATAGTGCAGATGATATCCGTCATCGGTCATCAAAATATTACAGGCTATAGTCTCCGTCGTATTGGAGTTTTTATGGTACCCGTAGATTCCATGTACCTGTAAAACAAATGCATTAAATATACCTATATTTTATGTTATTTTGTGTTTCCGGAAATGATCTTAAGCATTTCTGCGGTTACTGCGGCGTTGTGTGCTCCCTCTATGTGGAGTTTATCCTTGGATTTGTTTTGTTGCTTGGAGGGTCTTCACAATCTTCATAATGAGCGCGAAATCTTCATCTTCTGATTCTTCAGATGTCTGCTTCTTGTTTCCCCGGCCATTCGAGCCGGTTTCCTAATGTTTGTTTATTGGATGGGCGGGGCATCCTCCGTAGTTAGCGGTGTGCAACCCGGTGCAGTTGCAGCACTTCGGTTCTCACGTTTCTCGGGTCGTCGTGCATGCCCTGATTTGATGCGCCCCCGCACATATCTGGGTGGGGCATGGCATCCGCTGGTTGTGTGCCCGTAGCGTTGATATTGGAAACATTGTCCAATTCCATTTTTCTTGTGGAGCGACTCCACTCGCACCCTCAAGTGTCCTACCGCTGTGATGCTGTCGATATCCTTGGCCCCTTCGCTGCCGTCCAGGTAGACCAGCACCATGGCGGTTTTCCTACGTTCGCTAAACTTTCGGACGTCAAACTCCATGGATTTGAGATCTTGACTGTGTTATCATCTCGTCGTTTTGCGGGATGCCTTTTATTACGACCTTAAGTGGGTTAGCCTCTTCTAGAAAGTAAAAGTTGAACTGCACTCCAACGTTGTCCAGTGCAGTTGTTGCTGTTCTGTATTCCTTTGCAGTGATGAGGAGTACTCTGATGCCATTTGCAGTAGTCCTTCTCGTTTTTGGTGACGATAACTTCTTCATCGCCTGCGTATAATCCTACTGTCGGTGGAGGATTAGTGGCGGGATGCGTTCTTTGCGTACGGGCATTTCCGGACTTTGCGCTCCGACGCGTTGTCTCTTGACTCCGTCTCTCTTTGTTAGGGTTTTAAAACCATCCTCTTCGGAGAGGGCGTCTTTGTCACTATCTAGATGGAGCCTGGCTGTGCTGACTTCCATCTTGTCGTGGGTGTCCTCACTTTTTCGCGTTTCTTTCTCTTCAGCAGGCGTTTTGCTGCTTGTTTCACCTGTCTGTTTGGACTTTTGTTTCCCCTTCTTTTTCTTGGGTTGCGGTGACTCTTGCGAGTTGTCTCTATCAGTTTTATTTGCGGTTTTGTCTGAGGTTTCATTTCTGTGCTTTTGGTCCCTTGGAGCCTTGCTACGACCGCTCCATGTTGAGCCTTGAGCGTTTCTATTGCTGCTTTTATCTCTTCGATATGTGTCGCTTGTTGGGCGATAAAAATTGAAATATTGTAATGATTCGTGGGTAAATTGTCAAATTCATACAATGACAATATTGAAAGTATTCGCAATATTGTCAGTGATTGGAGAAATACCCCACTTGGTAATAGGTGAACGGCATACAATGGTAGTAGGTAACAATGCCACCTTAGCAGTAGGTGTACAACATTTTAATAGTGAATACAAGCTTTAATTGGCAAAAGTAGAATTATATATCTTGAATTATAACGTATTTGTTATTTTGTCTGTTTTAATATCTGCTAACATGAGGTCAGTAAATACACTTGAAAATTGCAGTTAACATTTGTAAGCAAACAAAAATACGTTCTTACGGAAAATGTATTAAAGCGAAAATAACCGATTTAGTGCGGGCTGGTATGTATATTTCGATCGATTGGTTTGTTAAAATTGAAATAACTTTTGCGACTTGTTAATGAGTACCTTAGGATAACAAAATGACTTGTGGCCATTTCTTTCCTACTTATGTACTCCAATAGGAGGAATAAGATATCGAGATGCAGTTTTCACTAAGCTATTTAGGGATGATTTCATCTGATTTTTATGAAAAAAAAGTAATATTGTTGCATTTAATTTTTTAGGGAATTTTGCAATTTTCTGATATTACATTAAAAAACGCGCTCTAGCGGCATCACTAAAAATTATACATATTACAGGTAAGATGGGTTTGATGGAGCAATAAATGCTCTTTCCAACGAGACTAAGTGTATTAAATTCAGTTTAGTCGCTTAGGAGTTACAGCTGTTTATTTAACAAATCACTGAATCACCCCCCACCACTTTATTTTAATAGATACGCTAAACAAAAATTATCGAATAAAGGCGAGCTTTACAAAGTATATAATTTTTTGGTACATTTACTAGGTGGATTTCAGTAAAAAATCACTTTAAAAGTTTAGGATGGCGGTTACGTCCCCTGGCAAATTTAAAAATATTTTCCACGGTCTTTTTTTTTGCCCACTTTAGTAATACATTTTTTTACCGCAACTCTCTACGACGAATAGTTTCCGAGAAACAGCACTTTGAATTCTTATCTGGCCACCCGGTACATAACAATGTACATGACTAAATAAAACATTTAAAATTTCATTCCATACTATACATATTATAATATATAGATAAAACCTCTACCTCTAAACAGTCATTCTGTTTCGCTATCAAAATCTGTTGATCGTTCGGACGTGGTTACACTCCAAGTCTGCACATCCACACAATTCGGTGCAACACTCCTTTCTTCCCAAGCAGGAACAATATGGTCACTTACACCCTTTCTTGCACCCACACTTGATAAGCTGTAGAATTGCTTCTGGTGCAGGTGGGTAAGTACTCATGGTAGGGGTGAGAGTTTCATCAGGTTGCACAAACCAACTGTGGTCGGTAGGTGATGGAAGAACTACACTACTCTCAGTTGACTTCATTAACAGTCTCGTTACATAATGTGCCCTCTCGATCATGGTAATTAAAGATCCTTTAGTGGGTGGAAGTTACTCGGCTAGAGCTTGTTTGTGTGCACACATTGACCAGCGCAGTCAGTGCGCTAACATTTGAGTAAACTTGTGATTTGTATACAAAGCATACAATCTTTCTCAGATACTCAGATGCGGTCACTTCGGTCGGCGGTTCATCAGTATGACAAAGGCTGGAGAGAGCTTTGAAGATTAACTCGTCGCAGTCAAGACAAACCTTTGTTTTTCCTACAAATCTTCCTGTAACATCGCTACCTATGAATACATGTCAAGAAAGAATTGCCTCTGTTCGATTTTTCCCAAGTTTTACATATTGTATTTATCTGTATTTTCCGCGAGGTGTTGCCATTTCCAGTAAGCAGTGTGATGTCCGAAGGCGATGCGTGTGTAGCTAAATCAACAGGAGTAACCCGCTTGTGTCTCGGGAGCAGACCACAACTTCAACATCTTTGCCTATTGTACTTGCATGAATTATCATGATGGTATCTGCTTCTTCCTGGTTGTAGGTTTGGAGTACTGCAGGAATGTCTATATTACCTCTGGTAGTCGTGCCTGCAGTAACCATAAATTTACTTAAGCTATTATTAGATAAAGCCTCATGCAACATCTTCTCAGCTAGGTACTCTGTATGTTCTGCTTTGGTCTTATTGTGCGCTAGAAAACTGCTTAAAGAAATGTTACGAATTAAAGTATTGTCTTTAATGTGGTAGTCAATGATTATTCTAGGTACCTATCAAACACCAACCTAACTTCATCATGTGGCTTCACTGTTTCTAGAAGTTTACAGGTGAAAGCAACTGCAAAGTCCTTACAAGTTAACATCGTGGATGTTTTCTTCATGGTATGTACCATAGCCATTCCGTTAATAATTATTAGTCTCTGAATGGCATGAACGATGGGTCACGCACTCGAACTATTGACATCATCGTGAGACATTTACCCGATGTGTTCAGAAGCAATTTCTTCCAGTTGATGTAGCATCTTTGCCTTATAGTATGGTAGGAGTAATCTCTTCGATTTCTGTCGCTTGTTGGGCGATGATCTTGTTTTTTTTTTATAGGAGTCTTGGTGTTCCTGGAGTAGTGTCGTTTGTCTGTTGATGAACTCCTGTTTAGAATTCTTGATCTCTCGTTGTGGTTTCCATTATTCCATGTAGACTTCCATGGATTGGACTTGGTGCCTATCATCTTCTTCGTATTCACTTTCGTCCGACGACATCTAGACTGGTCCTTCTTGGGCATGGATTCTGCTGTGACCGGATGTATGCGATGAAAACCTCACACATCCGATACGAAGGTTACTTGAATACACTAGAATAGAATATTAGTAATTCGTACTCATAAGTAGTTATTCCTTTTAATTGACAGCATATACTATATGATCACGTGATCTAATTTAGTTCAATCAGATGTAGTGATTTCCTTAGTCACAGCCTGCCCGACTGATAATATTTTTTTTGTAATCGTTACTTTTAATACATAAACAAAAAAGTTGTATATAACTAAATATATAAACTTTGTTGCTTAATGTATTTAATTTGACATTTTCCAACAAATATTTCAAAATTTCATTTTTGCTAATTTGTTGTAAACGATTACAAAAAATTTTGTTCGCAACACTTACGCTTGTACCTTTTTGGTGCTCGGCCTTATATTTTATCCCTCGGGTAAAAAAGAACTGCCTCGCATCAAGAAATGTGTAAAAACCGCATCACTTTTCGAATTATGCCACATTTAATAATTAATATCGTGCATACCGTTTCAAATAATCCCAATAGGGCATTTTTGAACTTAGGAGAAAGAGTTGCATCGATTTCCGCGAAGAACATACAGGGTTGCCATTTAAAAATATGAACTTTGACGTCATATCCGGAAAGTCCGCAACGCCATCTACATGTGCGATACAACATAAAGTCCGGAATCAAAATAAAAAATCGACTTGTCGCAGGATTTTGATCACAAATTAACAATTTCGAAAATAATGAATTTATCCGTTACTTCTGAACGCACTGTATAAGAAATAGAAATAATAACTCTGTAACAAGCTTATTAATTAAAAGGTAAAAAAAAATGAACACGGAAACCCCTGACGACAATCCAGGTATTTGCCCATGTTTTTTTCTTCCACTGAATCACTTTTTAAACCGCCATCCGCCTTAGGTAATCCCAATAACCCCAGTGGAGCCATTGTCAGAGATGAAAACGGTAGATCTGTAAACAGATAACTAGAAACTGGCGTGGGAATTAATTTTATAAGATAGAAACGAAAAGAAAATTCAAAGGTGGATAATTAACACAAAATTCTTACGTGTCAAATAATATAAAAGTTTGTTGCCTCATAACCATAACAAAATGAAAATCAAACAAAAGTGTTTTCGTTTTATACAAAAAATAGCAACTTGAATTTAAAATCAAACTTCTAATTGGGGTAACTCAAATAGAAAATTAATTAATTTTATAAAATTTAACCGTAAAGGGATGGTATGCATGTAAGTAAAGGAAATTTTACTGAAATCAAAATAGTTATTATTAGAATAAGAGCAACAACTCGTAATTATGGGTGTTAACATGCTCCTCAGGAGTTGGTCATTTATCGAAAGTTAATATCAAAAATAATAAAAAACCATAATTTCATAGATTTTAAATAAGCCAAAATAACTCAAAATGAAAACAATACTTTATTGTAAACGTCTATTGAATTTTGCAGAAATATTTAATGATAAAGCTTTTAACCAGAATGACAATAGAAATGATAAGAGTTAATTAAAAGCAGTGATTATCTTTCCCGGATTGACAATGAAAAAATTAATAAATGATTTGGAATAATTTTGCAGTCACCGAAATGGTTGGTTTATGAAAACGGAAGTGAAAGAAAAACTTACGCTAACTTTTACAATAATTAAGATTAAGAACTCAAATCTGATGGTTCAATATGTTATTCACATTACCATTTATTGAAATTCAATTGAGCTACGTAAATAATGTCGAGTTTGATCAATTCTAAATTTTCGATTTTATTAACCATAAAACATTTATAATAAAACCATTAATTGAAACTGGATTACTGCAGTTTCAGATGGATTAAACTTTAAATTTTCATTTTTCGGAGAAATACAAGTTTTTTTAATGAGAAAAGGGATTTTTAATATTTAATTCGATAAATTGCATAAAGAATAAGATTATGTAAGAAAGGCTTGGCTACATTTATTCATCCCGCCCCTCATTTTCAAACTGTAAATTACATAAATTTAATTTAACATTAAAGTCCCCAACAAGTATAAGAGAGGATTTGGTTCTTATGAATGTTAATAAAACAACATTGATCATACAGATTATTGTTCAATTTACATTCAAAATTCGACTATAACCTTAAATTACTTCACTATATTTTAGTACATTCCCCTCACCCTAACGTTTTTATTAAAATATTGTATTGATCTTATCCAAACATTAAAAATTTGTGTAATAATTAAAAAAGTTTGAAATAACCTAGTTACATTAATTGTAATCAAAGCGGCTATAGTTTTTTTGGTAATAAAAAAACACCCTGTATCTCGAATTCGAATTTCATTTAAAGATTTAAAGATAGATCCAATTTGCAAAACTCTTCTACCGTTTTTAAATAAACTTAACTGTTTAGAGGTATCAGGACTTTTTCAAATACCTGCATACCATGATCTAAAGAGTGACTAACTTTGAAGACGTATGGAACACTAAACAATTTTTTAACAGATCGTTAGTTCACTTTTCCAATAGGTCAGAGTTTTATTCCACTCAAATTTATCTTAGAAATAATTTATCTAAAAGATAAACATCTCGAAAATTGAAAACTGTTTACCGAACTTCTTTTGACTTGTATAATCTGTGGTTGGCAGCATATAAATATCACTTCTTGTGGTCACGATTACGGTCGAAATTTTTGAGGAAACTGAAATACGCTATTGGTAGGCGTAAAACCTCGGCTGAGTTTGTTACTTGGCAAAGTTTGACAGTTAAAGGGGGATGGGGAAGAAGGTTGAAAGTTTTGAATATTCGTATCCGAGCTTTATGGGGTGTATGGGCAAATTTTTCTAGTAGCACTGCCAAAGCTGAGAATAGCAAAAGCTCATAGGAGGTTTATTCCATTCACAATGTTTAAAAATCTAGCATGGGAATGGTTTTCTACCAACAATATTCGGCGCGCTAAGCTTTTCCGATGTATCGATACTCCCCCTCAAAAAAAAGACAGAAATACGCCCCGTTCCCAAAAGTCCCTATTTAATTAAAATTAGTTCACTACTATTCTGATAAATAGATAATCCCCCCTCCCCCATTTTCTTCAAACAAAAAAATTAATAACGCTGAAACCTTAACAGCCATAAAGATCATCAAAGATTTATCGCAATTTAACGCACGGTTTAGATATGGATATAGGACAAACAAACAAACATACATACATACAACCAAATATTCATCTTTATATACAGGGTGTTCCAAAATATACTGATAAACTTTTAAGCGTGGTAGGGCACATCAATACACAAATTTTTGTTTTATAAATATAGCACGAACACGCTTTGATTTCGAGATATCAGTGTGCAAGTTTGTTAAAAAATAGTTTTTTGTTATTATCAAAAAAATTCTTCAGCCCATTTAAATGAAATTTTCCCAGTTTTTTTCTCACAAGGTATCTTTTGGATCAATTATATTAGATACAGTAATTCCAGGGGCGTGCTCACGGGGCAACACTCTGTTGGTTGTTTTGAAATGTTGAAATTTTTTAGATAAAGCAGGTAAAAACTCAACTTTTTTTATTGAGGCTTTTGCGTATCTTGCGTAGTTTCCGAGAAAAAAATTTGAACTATATAATAAGTAATTATGTACTTATTAGTAGGTAAATTTATTCTTAAAATCTATTTACCATCAATAATAATTATCGATGGACATGTCATTGTGATAAATTAATTTGTACACAGGAATGACAACACATTCACGACAAGTGTATAAAGAAAACCTACCCACACGGGAGGTACCCACACTACAACTCCAATCACACAAAAACCTGCAGTTAGGCGTAGCAAAATGCTTGTACGATGGAGCAAAAACAGTATGCTCAAAACAAGAGGACTTGACAAAAGAAAAAGAAAATACCACTAGCACACTCAAAGAAAATGGCTACCCGGATCTAACACCTAACCTAAACAGAGAAAGGGTAACCGAAAAAGAAGAACCTGAATATACAGCGATAATACCATATATACAAGGTACCTCAGACAAAATACAAAGGATAAGCAGCAAATACAAGACACGCACTGCCTTCAAATCGACCAGAATGCTCAGGGGAATACTAACTAAAACTCAAAGTGTGAACGCAGAAACATAAGAACAACGTCCGCAAGGGCGAAACAGAATGATCAAGAATCGCCGAACATGTCTGGATTCCAATAATGCGCGAAGAGCTTAAGCGCAATACACCTGCGTAAGAAGTTACGGCGCAACATACGCAATAAACTTCTGCGCAACCACGAAAAGTTATATATATATATATATATATATATATAAGTTCTAAAAATATACATTGGATTACTCAGTGGCTCAGCGGTAAAGGTCTCAGATTAGTAAGTGAAAGGTGCCAAGTTCGAAAATGAGAGTAGTCAAGCGCTTGGGAAAAAATTATATAAAACGTATGAATTCGACTCAAGTGCGAAAACAGTCCTTCTATGACTAAGCCTGATGACGGAAGCAGAGTCCGCTTCCGAAACGTCGCGCTAAAAAAGCAAAAACTGTGGAAATAGGCCGATCAACTCCACTAATAGGAAACC
Source organism: Vesta saturnalis (assembly GCA_036346205.1). Taxonomy (NCBI): domain Eukaryota; kingdom Metazoa; phylum Arthropoda; class Insecta; order Coleoptera; family Lampyridae; genus Vesta; species Vesta saturnalis. Next base: position 1,697,050 of record JARFJB010001756.1, read on the forward strand.
ACAGTTACAAAACACTTATAATACAGAATTAATTTGTTATTGTTACAGTAATTACTTGAGTTTAAAACTTAATCCTGTTGAGTACTTTATTGTGATAAAACTTGTGTTGATTGTTAATTCAAAATTTTTATTTAAAATGAATTGCTCACTTGAAGAACTTATCGATATGCACCTTGCTTATGGTGCAACAAATTGTCGTGGTAGAGAGGCTGCACGCTTGTATCAACAGACATATCCTGAACGCCGGCAACCTCATCATACAACCTTTTCATCCATACATTGTCGCCTTAGAGAAAGTGGCAACCTTAAGCGTCCCAATGGTGCTAGTCGTCCAAGAATAGCCCGTGCGGCAGAGTTTAAAGAAGAAGTTCTACAACGTTTGGAGGACAGTCCACCTACAAGTGTTCGAGCAATTGCACACAATATGGTCTTCTCCAGTAGAACGGTATAGCGTGTAATCGATGAACAGCTTCTGTATCCCTACCATTTACAATGAGTAAAACCTTCAAAACCTGAAGACTATCCACATCTATTAGCTTTTTGCCAATGGTTTTTGGGTCACACCTTACTAGAAGCTCACTTCGGTGGTTATTTTAATAGTAGATATAGCCACATTTGGGGTGACGATAATCCTCATGCCATAGTCTCTAAAAGACACCAGCAACAATTTTCTGTAAACAAGTGGGCTGGTTTAAGCGCAAACTTTCACTAACATTTTCTGCAAAAAGTTTTACCAGGATTAGTAGAAATTGACTCCTTAGACAACATATGGTTTCAGCACGATGGAGTACGTCCACACTTTGGTTTGTCAATATAAACAGAATTACAGAATGTGTAGTTCAATTCATAAGTACCCGATTTCAAAATGTCGTTAGTTGAATCTTTGGCATTAAATAAACATTTACCAATATTGGTATTAATTTTAAAAGCTGCTTTATACTTTTTGTTCTTTTGTAATATTACACTTGTTTTGAGACAAACAAGTGCTAAAATGGATATAAAATTAGTATGTCAGTGGAATTTATACTGTTATATATTATATACTATTTTTAAATACATTGATGTTACAAGTTGTTCAGAAGGCACACGGAATGTTTACTATTTCTTATGTGAATTCTCACCTTCATTAATTAAAGGTATATTCAAACACTAAACCTTCCCCACAATGTATATATATATATATATATATATATATATATATATATATATTGAAAATTTAATGCAACATAACAAAAAGGTGACTAGTTTCGACACACAGTGTCATCTTCAGACCTTAAACTAATATTACAATTAACATCAAATATGGGAAAAACAAATTTAAACCAACTTACAGATATCCAGTAATTATATCAAATTTAAACAACCTAGTTATGTGTTGAAATACATAACGAGGAAAAAGGAGAAAAAGAGATTCTCCTTAATCAGATTATTCTATCAAATGGCAGATTCAATAATATTACTATACAAGTTGACAAACAGAATAAATAAACACAAATTGAGTCCTAGAAGAGGAAGTCATGTGACTTTAATAAAAATTAAAATCTATATATGCCTAAAACTATGGAGTATGATGTTATTCATTAATTAATGTGGCATTGTAAAGGCCAAGATAGCAGATACCGAAACAAATGTAAATTACACTATTGGAAATTAGAATAAAACGTATTTTCTTGATATCGTTAAAAATACATGGCAAGTGTTGGGGTATTGCAAATTATTTACAACAGAATTGACCCACAAAACGTGCATGTCACTTATTTTCCTGATCGTCAGATCAGATTGGTTAGATAATGGTTGCGCAGAAACCAATTTTGTTCCGAATGTCAATACACTATCCAACTGAAAAATGTTTGCCCTTATCATAGGGCGTTTAATACCGCTGATGTTTTTAGTTAGAATTTATTTCGCATGATCGTCAAATTTCGAATTTATTCGACGCGCATCTCAGTATCCTTTAGCCTTGAAACGATCTCTACCAAAAGATGAGACTTCTTAACTGTGAAGAATTCCTGTGCCTGAAAATTTCAGATACATACATTTCAAACTACAAAAATTGCTAATTAAATTACTTGTCTCTTGGGTCACGTATTTTTACTTATGTTAGGCTGATGCATAAGTAATGGCGTTTTTTTTTTAATTTAAAAGTTGGCTCTGAAATAACAAAATTTTGATTACTCAATATTCAACTTGTCAGATAATTAGTAGTTCTGTCATATAGTGTGTTGCGTTTGTATTTCGCTCTTAATTGTTAAAGTTTAACCTTATTATAATGGAATGTCAAGTAGACAAAAACCAGCATTTCCGACATTATCTTCTTTTTGCGTTTAACCGAGGTGCCAAAGCCAGTGAAGCTGCTCGTGAGAATTGCGATGTTTACGGTGAAGATGGAATGCCTGTTAGGACGGCGCAAAACTGGTTTTAAACGTTTCAAAAGCGGAATTTTCGAACTTAATGATATGGATCGTTCAGGACGTCCTGTTAGGTTCGATGAAGAGCGATTGAATCAACTTCTTCATGAAAATTCACGCCAATCAACTAAGGAGTTGGCCCAGGAAATGGAATGTGACCAACCAACGATATGTGGACATCTGAAATCTTTAGGAAAAGTTCAGAAACATGGCGCTTGGGTTCCTCATGTTTTGAGCACGAACAACAAAAATCAACGTTCCACAATTTCCGCTGGATTGCTCGCTCGGAATTGTGCTACTCATGGTCACAATCAGAGGTTCATCTAGCGAATCGTTACCGACGACGAGAAAAGGTGTTTGTATGCGAATATGAAGCAGAGAAAATAGTGGATAATTTCCAATGCACAAGCGACGCCTAAAGCGAAACAAGATCTTCACCCTCGAAAGACGATGTTAAGCGTTTGGTGGGACTGGGAAGGTATCATTCACTATGAATTGCTCGGACGCGTAACCAAACAGTCAATGTTGAACAAATGCATCGCGTCTACGAAGCTATTCGGGAAAAACGACTCCATCGGCAACATGATCTTCTTCTTTATCACGACACCGCACGTCTTCACATTGCTAATATGACAAAGAGAGCAATTCAAACGCTTGGTAGGGAAGTATTGCCGCACCGTCCATATTATCTTGATTTGGTTTCGTCAGATTTTCACTTATTTCGATCACTTTCGAACAGTTTGCGGGGTGTTTCGTTCAATAATGATGTGGAACGACTTGGTTGGATCATTTTTTGAGCCAAGTCCGAACGACTTTTACCGTAGAGGTATCGAGAAAATTGTTGAACGCTGGAAGTCGTTAATAATATATAACATATTATTAATATAATTGATTAAAATGTTGTAAATTTTTGTAGTAAAATCTAATGAGAGGGCTCAACAGTCTATCAGTGTTAAACAGGGAACATATCTCTATCTGCACAACAAATACGCAGGATAGCAAAGACTAAACGTATTGTCACGTAAATGAAGCAAATAGTTTCTAATTTCCACAAAAACACTTAATGAATTAAAATTGTTGACACACAGTGTCTTCTTCAGATTCGATCTTAAACTAACTTACAACACTATAAAATACTTAACCCATACTAATTGTGGTGGAATGCTAACAACTAGTTATGTGTTGAAGAGGGAAAGTCAAACAGTGGCGAATAGTATAAATCAATTTGATCGTTGAATAAAAAACCTGTATTTTTGTTTTTAAGTATTTCTGCTGATTCTAAAACGTCTAATCTTTTATCTTATTTTCAACATGCAAAATTTCAAAATTTTATCTAACGTGATTTTCTAAAGGTAAAAGATTAGACGTTTTAGAATCATTAGAAATTTTTAAAAACACAGGTTTGTTATTAAGCAATTAAATTGATTTATACTATTCGCCACTGTTTGACTTTCCCTCTTCATCACATAATTAGTTGTCAGCCTCCCACCACAATTAGTATAGGTTAGTATTTGGTAGCGTTGTAAGTTAGTTTAAGATTGAATCTGAAGAAGACACTGTGTATCGAAAGAATTCATTGTGGAAATTAGAAACTATATGTTTCATTTAAGTGTTAATATGAATTTCCATCAACTAAAAGCCAGCACAATTCGATTGTTAAACGTATTGTGTTTTATATAGTATGAATATTAATAAATGAAGTATCGTTTATCTAGAGTAACTAAAATGTTTATCTGCAATAATGAGGTTAACCAGGCTACATTTAAGAGATCCCACAAATAATATTACGCAAAATTTGACATAAAATACTTGTATACGGTGACCACAAATACAATTAAGGTAACCCTTTTAAAATATTCTTTTTTTTATTGTAGTGTTTACCTTCAACTATCAAAGCGAATAACATGGCCATTCAATTTCTATAGTTTTTTTGTGTGTTCTTTTGTGAATAATACAGTATATCTTTCTCCAAATAGTACGTATGTTACGATATCATGATATATTTCACAAAGTAAACATTTCGAAGGAAACACTTACATTTCTCTATCCGTAAACTTGCAGATGTAATATCCTAGAAAAACTTATCTAATTTTATTTGCACAGCACAGATCTTTACAAAAATCTCAACAATGAAAGTAGGTTAGATAAAAAGTGAAATAACAATGAATATTTTTTGAAATCGCAAAGATAAGGTTTTCCAAATAAAGTCTATTTGCAAAGTATTAATGATCTTTTCATTACAAGTAAATGAGTTGAGTTAACTATATTTACAGGCAGTGTTCTGAATTGATCTATTAAATTTCATTTATCAAGACCTTTTTGGAAAGAAAGTCTAAGAAGCCGGCATGAATGTATTAAATAACTCCAATTTTCGAAAAAGAAAAACTGAATCAGCACACATCATAAATCCTGACATCCACTACTCTCAAGGGTATATAAAGTGGGATCCTATTTATTCTGAATGCTGCATCATCTCAAATAAATTCGAAACCAAATACTAATTAGATTGTTAATAATTTCACAAACCAATTTAACTAATATCCGTTGGCATAAAATTGTTTATTATTTTACTTAATCTATGTTAAATTAAGTACTTAGTTACGTACTTACGGAACAATCAATTTTAATGAAAATAAGAAATAAATCATTACATAAGTGAAAGCACAATGGAAAATGGGGTTGAAATAAACGAGAAAATTTAGATGGAAAGTTTTCATTTCTCTACTTGTTAATGATAAGAGAAACTTTAAAGTGAAGTAAGTAATCCGTGTTTATAATGTAAAAGGAATGGTGTGTAATATATATTCTTAGACTGTTGGATATTAATATTATTACTTGATGGTGAAACTTGAATGTATCAAGAATGTTAAGCATGTTTAAGAAATGTAATGCGAACGTGAACAAATTTATGTCATTATGAATTTACGCTAACAAACAAAAATTTTTAGTGTACGTAAGTGTTATTTTTATATTCAACTTGAATAGCAGCATTGTAGACAAACCGCTAAATCTTGAGTGTAAAAACGTAAAATGCACTTCTTAAAATCCTCTGAGTGCTATTTATTACTGAGGAAAAATATACGTAACAACTAAAAACGTATAATTTGGTTGAAGATATGAGTTCTTGGGGTTTATTTTCCAGAGAAAGGTTTCTAAAGCATTTTAATAATACAAGAAGTACTTAACTTTATTCTTTAAACTTAACACATAAAGATATTAAACTTAAACTACTTAAGTAATATCGTTAATGAGACCTTAATTATTTAGAAATTTAATTAATTCTATTCTAAATAATCCTTCTATACGTACAGGTAAATGGTAAAGCTGTAAAACCACTTCAGTGCGAGGGTTGTAGGTCAAAAGTGTGTAACACTACGCGGCGTTAATAAAAACTTGGCAAAAATAATAAATCCTGAGCATTACTCAATAATCAAACAACATGTAAGTCTTTCCTCTTAATAATCAGCTGACATACTTCGTTCATATAAAATTACTTCAAAAACAATTATCAGCTTTGTGCTAACTTTAGGATAATACAAAAATACTTGTCAATATATTTAAAATTAAATCTCCCAATAAAGCAAAACGTCATTATGCGAGATAAACTTCAAGTAATTAAAGATGTCAAGTTGATTGCAAACATAAACAAACAATAACACGGTCGTCAATCAAATGTAAATATTGTATCGAATAATGAAATAAAATATGTACTCATAATCTAGACATAAAAAGGATTCATTTATAAAAATCGATCGATACAATCAGGTAAGCAGTAGTTATTGGTATCTTTGCTTTGTATATAAACATAGCTTTTTATGTAACCACATTAACAATTAAACAATAAAACACTTGTTTTAAATTAATCATTAGGAAAACCTTGAGTACTGATTATACCTATAACTCATTGAAAAAAAAACTTAGAAAGGTCCCTTTTACCATATAAATACAGAAAACGATGTTTAGCTGTTATACACTCTCGTGTACGGGGGTCAAGCGGTCCTTTCATCATCAACATTGGTAAGTTTATTTTATTTAAATACTTATACAGACTTTTTTAATATTATGTTATAATTACAGGTATGGATTTAACCGTTCTAAACTTATCAACATGTTTTAAAGTTTTTAAAAATGTTAAGGAATTAGAAGTTGAGAATGAGTACAAAATGCTCAAATTTGATACTATATCAACACAGTATAGAGACAGATAGGTGATGGAGTTGACTGATTGTAAATCTGTGCCCCCTGACCATTACTACACGTTTTTAATGTGGCGGATCACAATGTAGATCAGTTCAAGGAAATCATGGAATATTAAAAACGTCTCACTACCCAGGGTCAAGTTCCGTATTAGTATTAGAATCCTATTTAAGAAATTAATTTTTCTCACAAGAAACAAAAGCTGATAGAAAGAGGGTCTCAGACGGAGCGCTAACTACCGTAAATGGGGCTACAGCGGAGCTGAAAGTAATAAAAACAAGGAAAAAAAAGATAGCACCAAATTGTAATACAATATGGCGTGGGGAGGACCAATCAGATTCAAGTTGCTACGTGGGGGCCGCCAACCAAATACAGGTCGTGACGTGGGAGGGGGGGCCACGTCTAAGGATTAATCAGAAAATATAATCTGACAGTGGGGGTAGCCTACCCTTAGTCCTCCAATAAGAGCGCCCAGTCTGGAGCAGTGGGTGCGCGAAGAACCAATCATGTGAAAAGGAGACTAGGATTGTCTATATTACAGGATCTACCAAAAAGGCTCTATTCACTGCCGTTGCCAAAAGATCCTAATTTGCGGCAAAGGATAGCAAAATGACCATAAATGCGTCATCAAGGGACCAAAGATCGCGTTGTAAAAGAAGCTCACAAAAAAGGGGTGGAGAAAGGGGTGAGCCAGGTGGGGGATGGGATGTGAATCATGACGTCACGGGGTGGGGCATACGAGATGTCCTATAAAACTACGATACGTCTTACTAGATTTACCAATCCTTAACTTCTTCTACAATGGATATCCTAACAGGGACAGTTAATGCCAGGGGCGTTCGTCGGAAACGCCCCTTACTTAAACACTTCTTACATACACACAATATACACATCCTTTCCATCACGGAAACAAAACTCACAAACAGATGCACACTAAACTTAAACACGTATCACACATTTCTAAACAATAGCCACCACGGAACCGCCCTCTTAATTAAAAATTGCTTCCCATCCACTCCTTTTTAACTTCCTGCACCCCTACAGCATCTCGAATGCGTTGCTGCGACAGCGCATTTTCCCACCCCTATAGTATTTATTTCTTGTGTTCTCCGAACACATCTCCAACAACCTTCCTATACCCAATCTTCAAACGACCTAAGATCTCGAGAGAGCCATTAGAGACCTAACTTACGTAATTACGGAAGCAGTCGATATCTCTGTATCACTAAAAAACGTCGACACTTCCAGCAAACCGTTCCCACAACACATTGTGAACTGGATCAAAGAGAATAGACGAATCTATCGTCAATTCTTGCAATCCAGGGACCCGGTTCTCAAGACTCAATCGCCTTAACGCCTTAATCAGGCGAGAAGCCAACAAACACGCCGAAGACTCCTGGACCAAAGCCACCTCCCAGCTAGATTACAGAAATGGTAAACTCTTCTGGCAACAGTTCGATAGACTGACCAGAAGGAAAGTCAACCCTAAATCCCACCTAACCGACCTACAGGGCAACCTAATCTCCTCCGACCAAGGAAAGGCCGATTTCTTTGGTCACCACCTCCAATCCATTTTCCAATCCCCCGATGATCCCCAATTCGATAACCGGTTCAAGGCACTCCTCGAGGGTCGCCTTGAAGAATTCCGCAACCTTAACCTTCCTGAAATCCAACTCGATATCGAGAATCCCTTTTATGCCCCCATCACGCCCGACCAGGTCCACACATATTTCAAGAAAGGGAAAAACTCTACCCCAGGCCATGACGGCCTAAATCGTAAAATCCTCCGTCATTTGTCTCGGGAAATGCTTTGAGCAAATTCTAGCCAGGCGACTCAGGGACCACCTAGAATTAAACGAGCTCCTACCCAATGTGTCACGATCCCTTTTTGAAGCTGCTTACAGAGACCACCAGAGCATTCAATCACAACCAATGCAATCTGGCTGTTTCTGGACATTAAGCAAGCATTAGACAGGGTCTGGCACGCCGTTCTCCTGCACAAGATCCGTAAGCTCAACATTCTCGACTCCTTCTCCAAACTCCTACTCTCGTACCTGAGTAATCGGTCAGTTCGGATCAAAGTAGAGAAAACCTCCTCAGATCCTTTCCAACCCACAGCAGGCGTACTGCAAGGTTCTTCCTTAGCCCCGACCCTCTATATTATCTTCGCATCCGACATTCCCGAAGTCATACAAACCGGAGTAGTCGTTGTGCAGTTGGCGAATGACACCGCCTTCTGGACGGTTAATCGGAACAGCGAAACAGCCTCCCGCCTCGTAGCCAAAACCCTTCAGAACTTCTCCAACTGGGCGAACCGGTGGAGAGTCTCCGTCTATCCCACCAAAACCCAAACAATCCTCTTCCGACATCCTAATTACACCGAAGATAAGTTCCCAAACCTTGACTCCAGAAACGTTTCCCTAACCCTAAACCAAGAAAACCTCCCACTCGAACAAAAAGGCACCTACCTTGGAATACTATTTACTAGAACCCTCAATTGGCTCCACGATGTACAAAGAACACTTCACAGGATAAGGAACCGCGCAAACCTACTGGGCGCCCTCCGGGGTAGAATCAGATGTTGCCACCCCAAAACATTACAACACACTTACAAAACATATATTCGCCCTGTTATGGATTTCCGAGCACCCATATACACGAACATAAACCCCAATCACCTTTCCTCTATTGCTTTCTGTGAACGCCGAATACTCAGACGCATACACTGGTTACCTCTCAGGTACCCTAGAGACCTCACAACACGCAAACATACCAACCATCACACACAGAATACAAACACTACAGAAAAACTTTGCACATAAAATAATCTTCGGCGATACTATCCCTACCAAAGAGATCCTTACCATACCCTACAACTACCGTTTTCCCCAATTCCCACGAAGAAAGCCTAAATTAAAATTCAAACATTCCCCCGCGATCCTTACACAACTCCTCGATGACCTACCCAAGGAGATAGAAGATTCCCTGGACAACATCCCATATGACCTCCGCATCCCCCCGTCTATTCGATGACGACCCAGCAAGAAACCGGACGACGAATCTAATAATCACACTAAACACACTACACCCCACTTAACATTACACACATTTAAGCGAATTAACACATTATTAAATATTAAATAAATAAACCTTTTTTCTTTTTTTACACTAAAAATTAGCGCATCTCATGATTGTAAAGGTTATGTGACATTTCGCTCCCACCGTTTCACCCCCACCGTTTCGCCCCCACCGTTTCACCTCCGGACGCTTCACCCCGGGGACGTTTCGCCCCCGGGACCTTTTTTCTTCGAAAATAATAGAAAATTTTGAGATTAATATTTATTAAATAACACGTACCTAATACATAAAATATTAAAATTCAAAATTATGGGCAATGCCTAACAAATAATCATTAATATCTATTCTGCCATAACTTTCAACAATATTCTTTATTCCTTAGAAAGATAAATGCTAATTTCCATTAATAATGGTTAACCTAGATTACCTACCTAATTGAAGTAGGTACAAACATTTAACGAACTTATCCATAAATTCTTGGAACGATCAATTCTAATAACGGTTAATATATAATCCGGGTCATAACGTCGCGTCAGTGAAAAACAATTAGAGTTTAAACTTAGAATTTTACATTAATTTTACAAAACCAAATTATATTAATATATTATAATATTATATTAAATATTATTTTATACACAATTATTTGTTCATTTTTTCCTACTTGTTTATTGTTTTCTCAAACCCACATTCAGAAAACGACAAAAAAGATTTTGCTCATAACTTTTTCAATTTTTGTAGAAGTACACCATTTAGGGGCGAAACGGCCGGGGGAGAAACGGCAGGCATCGGAAGCGAAACGGCGGGGGCCAAACGGTGGGGGCGAAACGGCGGGGGTGAAACGTCCCCATCCCGATTGTAAACTATACAATAACACAAAACATCACCAGGCCTGAAGAGAAGAAGGACTCCTGAGCAGTCGACGAATAAGATATATAAGCTATAAATAAGTAAATACTAACCATAAAGATTAACATTAACAAATAAAAAAAAAACAAGATCTAACCGATAATTGTAACAAACACCACATTTACTCATCAACTAAGTAGAACAATCGGTTAACGAGACTCCAGTCAGAGAATAGAAGCAAAAAATGGGTTAGTAATGTTTTGTTTTCTAGATCGCGTTTTTAACATATATTTATTTTATGAAAACAAATTTAATAATACTATGTTACCATCCATGAGCAATTTTGTTATAAACAATTAGATTAATTTTTAGACCTGAAATGCACAAACAGAAAGACTAAATAATACAAAAATGCTTAACTGATGAAAATGGTCTATTATAAAGCGCTCTTAAAAGTTTACAACTTGAAAAATGCAAATAAGAATATTTACTTCAAAGAATAGATTTTATCCTAATATAATAGCTAGCACATTGAAGTTGTACTATAAATTAATAAAGCATCCTTAACTGAAGTTCATCTTTAGCATAGTTATCTACCACAAAGCAGGAATCTGGAAACTGACTGAAGAGGAATTTCTATTAGAAAGGAGCATATTTCCACACAAAGAAAATTGTAAGCTCTTTAACAAGGGTATTGTATCAAAACTGAACACACTTTGCTAATAAGCTATCCACCATCAGTATCTATAAAAATTAAACACATAAATAAAACTTCCCGTTGTTTTCTACAGCGGTATTTCTTTCCAAATATTAATTTTTGTGTGGATTTTTCAGTTTATATACAAATGGACAAAGATTGAAAAACAAGTCCAGGTTTAACTTTTCAAATTTAGTTCAAGATAATATACCCTGTCCTTTTTTTTTCTCGCAAACTGTTATTAGGTGCTGAATTGAATGCGTTTTTGCAACGAAACAAGTGGAGTTGAGATACGCTCGACAATGGACAAAATTTGTTACTTAAAATAGGTTACTCTCGACAAAAGGGTAGAATAACCCTCATGTCTCACAAAAGTAACAGGTTGTGAATTAAATTCAATATGTATTAAATATAATAAGAGCCTATTGTACGAAATCATGTTATGGAAGACATAAATGAAGTTCAATTAAGCAACAATAGACAGAACCTGCACGGTAGAAGTTTTCATTAACAAAAACCTTGTATTTTAACGAGTGTAGGTACAAGCGAGTATTTAAAGAGGATTACACAATATCGAAAGCGAAAATTTAAATGGTTTTACAAAAAGCACGTTATGTAAAGCACGAGCTTATTACACACCAGAGTGATCATTTATAAACCAAATTACCGCATTCTATCTATATTTCACAAAATATGTGTCTGTCCTTTTTTGTGATCGTAATGATTAAATAACTGTAATTTTTCATTTGATGTTATACAAGTCCAATTACTGTGTTATTTACAAATGCGTGTGTGAGATTTGCGCACTCGTAACCCGTTTGGATCAAAAACATTTCATTAAAAATTAGGACTTTTTTCATTTTTAGTTCAGACAAAGAAACTCATGAAATTGGTGAGAAACTATTTTATATATTTTATAATAATTCCCACACAATGTGAAATGGTGTTTCTTCAATAATACAAACTTGAGCTATGTTTTATAGCAAATAAAAATGCTTGCTTATACATACCATCAACCATTCTTTTCATTTTACTCAATGGAAATACGTTTTATTTCAATTTTGTGTTTATAGCCCGTTGTAAAATTTAAATTATTGCTAGATGTTCATAAAACAAAGTCGTGTATATTGTGGTACGTAGTTCAAGTACTAATATATTCTTTACAATCTATCTACACCCATAACAAACTACGCAATGAAAAAGTAATAAGGAATGTGAGCTGTAGGTACATACCTTACTGTACATGTTGGATTAAGTCTAACATAAAAATTAATTTAAATAATAAATCTGATCCATTAAATAGAAAAATGTTTGCTATTTTATTTTTCGTTTGTATGACTTTAGTCCCTATGATTTACCTTTTCTTTTGTATTGTCTCTTTTTATGTAAATAACGTTGCAAATCAGTATTTTTTCAGCTGAATTTAAATGAATGTGTTCATTCCAATAACACTCTAATTAAAATCAATACCAGTTTAATTACAGTAATAATGGGAATTGACCCTTTTTGTAATAACTGGCTAACTCAAAATAAAATTACTTATAATTTAAAAAAATATTTCATATAATTCATACAATAAATACATTATACATGCCATTGTAAATTTTTATTCTACGTAAATGTTTATTATACGTAATTACAAACATGATTATTTGGTATTGGTTTATTTGACTATCCTTTATAGTTTTGAAAAACTTTGTTTACAGCGTCATCGTTAGGTTTTCTTACTATATTAAAAAGTTTTAACGAGTCTTATATTGTAACGACTCTTTATTTGTACAGTACTATAATGCATATTTAGGTAATTTACTAAAATTTTTAGTTAAATTTATTGTGTATCTCACCACACATTTATGCAAGTTTGGTTATCGGATACTGCTACAATCTCATCCATTCATTAAAATGCTGAAGTTACCAATTAGTTAGAAATAGATTAGGTATTAAAACAACACTCACGTAGATGTTAACAATCGATAATTTTATTTAAAAAAATATTGCAAAGGAAAATGGGTTCACTTCTCATGACGCTTCCCTAAAGAAAAATGAAATTATTCTAAAACCCATTTCACACAAGTAGAATTAAATTATAAACTCTGTACATAATTAACAAATATTTTATGAAAACAGAACCACTGTAATTAATAAATTAGTAGAAACGACAATATGGTAAAATTCATATTCATCAGCCGTAGCAAGGCACTTCATTTTTACGCGAACCCAAGAAATTTGGTGTATAAATATAGATATTTGGCCAAATTGAACCTCAATTCCGACAGCTAGGGATCAGTCAGTCTTGACCATCATTTACAACGAAATTTGTGTATAAATGAAGATTGTGGACCAAATTCGATCCAAATGCTGACCAATACTCATGAACAAACAAATAAAGTTATACGTATTTTTTATTTTTTCTTTTTTGGATATTAGGGAAAACCCGGACTTTAAAAAACTGTGCATTAAAAGTTTCTTATTGCTTGCTACTAGACAACCTTCTCTAATAAAGGTTTTTAGTATCTTGTATTGTGATTACGCTATTGACGAGCTTGCTCAGAGACTTTTTTGTCTATATCTCCCATGTTATGGGGCATTTTGCAAGCTTTATTATGTAATGAGAAACACACTGTTAAAATTTCAGCCTCGCATTAAAATTGCATTAAAAGTTAGAGCGCGAACCAGAAAAATATGGACGGACAAGTGAGAAAGAAGTCCATTGAGGACAGCGTTTATGTATACATGAACGTCCAGTGAGGTTACTGTTTTAAGTGTGTTGAATAATTAAACGTTTTTAACAGTATTATAAGTAACTGTGATCTCATATTAGTTGAGATAATAGGCATATTTCCTCAGTTTTTGTTTGTGTAGAGCGATGTTCCGGAAGCGGACTCTGCTTTCGTCATCAGGCTTAGTCAAGAGAAGGACTGATTTCGCACTTAAGTAGAGTTCATTTACTCTTCGCACTTGATTTTTTCAGGGTAGTTAGGCGTGGAAAGATGCTTGTACGATAAAGCTCGAAACAAGAAGACCTGAAAAAATGGAAATAACGCTAAGACACTTAAAGAAAATGTCCTAACCCAAACAGGGCGGGTAACCGAAAAAGAAGGATCTAAATACAAGCGGTAATATCTTATACACCACGTACCTCGGTCAAAATACGAAGGATAAGCAACAAATACAAGATACGCAAAGCCCTCAAATCCACAAAACGCTCCGGGGAATACCAACGAAAACCAAACCATACAAAGAAGACCAGAATTCCAAGAATTGTGTCTACAACCCTATCATGCAAATGTGGAAGACCATACATAGGAGAAAGCAGTAGACCACTTAAATTAGAGCACAGGAATATAAGAATAACATTAGCAAAAGCGAAACAGAAAAATGCAGAATTGCCGAACATGTCTGCAACAAAGATCACCGAATCCAATGGGATAACATACAGATAGTGGGAAAGGATGAAAAAGAAACTCGCCGAAAACTCAAACAAGCCACTCACATAGCACTGGCAGAAAATCCGAAACTCCAGTCTAGTGTAGAGATGGAGCCCATATGGATCCCCATAATGCGCGGAGAGCTTAGATGCAATATACCTGTGTGCAATAGGTTACTCCGCAACAAACTACTGCGCAACCACGAAAAAGTGGCTCAGCAGAAAAGGTATCAGATTAGTAAGTGAAAGGTACCAACTACGAATCGGCGAAAACAATCCTTCTTAGGACTAAGTCTGATGATAGTAACTTCAGAAAAGTCGCGCTACACAAACAGAAACTGTGGAAATAGGCCAATCAACTAATTTTTAAAAGTATAACAATACGGAAGAGTAACTATGAAACTGCGTTTAAACATTTTAAGAACTTGCAAGAGTAATTCACCATTATGGATTTCATACGTTTCTAAATAAATTAGTATTACCGGAATTTTGATACAATATATAAATCTTGATAATTATACGTGCAAAGATACTTGCAAATACCATTTACCGTCCACGCGAATGACTTGTAAGTAGAAATGGATGCAAACAAAGTAATCCAAACAAAATAGCAAGAAGTACTTAATACTCTGTTTAGATCCCAAAACAACGGAGAAATCTTAAAAAACAAACTTGAAGCAGCAGATTTCCTGCATTCAGTGTCAGATACCAAAGATTGTCCACTTTTTATAATATGGTCCAATTAACGCATACATAATAGTAAATTCTCTATCATAGAAGAATATAAAATCATATTTGGTGTGGAACGATATACAACCTTCAAACCTACAAAGTGGAAATTAAAAGAAATAAAGTAATAATTTTTTACCTTGCAATACGTTCAGAACAAAAATGGGCAACGCCGGATAGACGTTAAAACCTTCATATCAGATAAACGTTAATAGACATTTAGATTATATGCCAACTCGAAAAATTCCTAAAATATCGTAAATACTTAATCTTGTTTACACTCACTCATGCACACACGCACGCACGCACGAACGCGCGTACACACTCACGCATCCATACACCCACGCTCACGAACACGCATTCACGCTCACACGCACAGACACACGCGCACGCGCGCACAGGCACACACGCACACACGCACATACGTACACACTCAACCAACCACCCACCCAATATCGTCAATACATATTCAAGTGTAATTTTGCTTACTTTTTCTACTTTAATAACAAACTATGTTCGGTAATCGCTTATATTAATACTGCTCATAGGGTCATATATCTTTGTCTTTCTAACACATGCCGTTTGGGTTAGAAGGTACCAAAACTAAGTGTTACCTTGTGTCCGCCAAAAAAGATTTCCTGTTGTAAGTATGAATGGCTCAGATGTTAATATTATAATTATCGTTTTCCTGTCGCTTATAGACATCTTTATCTATCGTAATTGTTTTTCTATGATATACATATAAGAAATCTCGGCAACGGAAGTTGCATTTCTCTATTACTCACTATTCCATATCAGTTTGTATGTATAAATTAACGCTTTCCTTTTACTGATGTATGTAATGTATAGATCTGTATGCTAGTAAAAATAAGTGTCATTGCCTTACGTTTTTAAGTAAATGTTTTCCATGTCGCGAAAAACATTCTTTAGTCCATTGTTATCCCTTTATGGTCCGGGCACCTCAATTTAAAAAGTATATAAACTAAAGCGTGCTTTTTAGTTCACCACCCGCTGTCAGAAAAACTGAATACACACGTACCTTTTACCAAATGCCATATGTTAGAAAGACAAAGATATATCCCTTCACGATCTGTATTAATCTGAACGTAATATGTTTTTGAAACATCCATTTGATTATCACTTACCAATATCAAAACTACAATTACTTGCTGTATTAAGAAATCTTTCCCCTGGGGGAGTCGAGCTTTAAAATTATAATTGGAAACCGGGGTTGTGATGCATCATTTTAAAGCTTTGTTAATTATGTTTATAGCATTTTTATTTTTAATCTAATTACCTTCTAAACTTTGTACGATATTGGAATTACTACTGTGTCACTAATTCGTTAATTACAAAATAATATTTTTATTTTGACATTTACTAGGTGCAGTTTTGATATTAATAACGAACTGTCAATTTGTCTTGTCTAATAATTTAATTGCTGTTTTTATATGACTATTATGTCACTATCTAATTGTAATTAAGTTCCTACAAATAGAAAGTAAATAATACGACACGTGATTGTATCAAAATAAAAACTATAATCCAGAAATACAAGTATTGTTGTATAAATGAAAAATTAATGGTTCAGCTATCGTTGAAAAGGTAATTGGAAACGATGGGCCACACCACCCAACTTCCGTATTATAATATTAGAGGTGGCCCCCCCTCCCTCCTCCGTAAGAGGGTTGGAATGTTAATGCCGCAAGAATGCCATTCAATTATAATGTTTAGGGGTTTCTTGGAAGCCTAATAGTCATCATAGTGCTAATAATACTAGGTATAGGAGGTTTACCCTGTTTTTGGTGGTTAAAAATTTTAAAAATGTAAAAATTATTCTTATGAAAGTTCTTAACTTTTGTCGTATATCCAGAATGTTCTTAAAAAAAATTTTTTCGGTAATAGACTATAATTTTAAACACAATATCATTAAAAAATAGTGAATATCGCAACCACCATATTTTATTTAACAAAAACTAAGCACACGCTTAATCTTCTTTCTAGATCTTTTGTATACAAATATAAACAAAATTTTATTTATTTTATTTTAAATACATTTATTTTAACGTCCACTTTTACTATGTCTATATCTAACATAGTTATAATTTAAATTAATTTTAGGGTAGACATTTTGCTTCCAATGTATCAGTTTTTAAGTAATAACAAAGAAAAAAAAAAGGTTACTAAACCTTTAATTCGTATGTGTAGGTTGGGTAGTTTTGAAAAATTCTGCGACTGTTATATAAAGCTTTTGACAACTTTGAACCGATATCATATTGCGATTAAATTCGGGTAAATTTGTTTTTTGATTATGACATTTTTCATTGTTAGTTGATACCCGTAGAAGGCATTTTGGGTTGTCTACAAGACTGTTTAATAATATTTAATCTATTAAAGACATGGTTATTAATCATTATTATCTTGTTTCATATAATTATTACACTGGGCTTAAAATTTTGCTTAAGAATACTTTTATATTTTACAAAATACAAAACAAACAAAAATGTGTTTACAAGAGTTCGGTGATCTATACGGGAACACTTTGTATGTTAATTGTAAATTAATCACATATACGTTAAGCTTGATTCTAAAAACCTAAAAGACGTGGATTGAGAAGTGTGCGAAGTCGTAAATTACACTCATGATGATATAAGTACTTCTCTATAAAAATAAATTTGCATAGAAATATCGCCTTTTTTTCAATCCAAACTAACATTGCAGATAATTGCGAATTTATAATGAAATATTGGTGATATTGAATATGGAATTCCACGAAGTAAGAATATAAATTGAATTAAGAACAGGTTTAAGAATGACAATATAAATATGGCAATCCGTTTTTAAGACTAATTTTTTGTCGAGTTTAAGTGATTTGATTCAAATATAAATACCTTAAATGATATACATTTTAGAAACAAATGCAAGCATTCCCAAATACATTAAAAGAAAAGCTTTAAGGTAAAAGTATATTAATTAAGGGCTTGAAGGGACTAAAACGTCAATTTAAAAATTCCTTGCATTTCACACCCTCTTTCCAGTATAAACAAAAGGAGGAGAAACGGTAACATTAATTACATTCAAGTAAACTGTAAGTAATACGTTTCTGTATTTAATTTTCAAAGGAATGCATAAAAGAAATTAAATTCTGTCCCTGCTATCAACAACTCTTTAATAAATAAGTTCAGAACAAAATGCTGCAATTAATTTTGGTGCATGAGAAGGAAAATACAAAATAAGTAGAGAAAGACTTTAAGTAATTACGTTTTTAAAAACATCAATCTGCGTCAACCATAAGTAAGGTTCAAAACATTCGACTATAAATTTTCATACCAAAGAATCAATAAAGCTCTCTATATTTTTCAATAACGCCAGAAACTCGCAGTACTTCTATTAAATGCCAAACATGAAATTCAATAATCTACACTACTAATTAATTTAATAACCCATATATTTTTAATATGCTAGATGTCAAAATCGCTTCCGCAACACTTTTTATTCAACTATTCATAAACACTTTAATGTAATTTCCAGTAGGGGATATGTAAATCTAAAAAAGTTACATAGTAAGTAGAGCTTTATCTTTTTTGTATGCTTAATAACAAAAAGGATTATGTAGATATAAAGAACAAACCAGTCTAAAGTGAAGTAAAGCAAATCCTATTAAATATGTATTTTGAAACATAGTTTAGGAATGAGTACACTTCCAACCATTTAATTAAGCAAATTTTAAACTCCAAATAAAAGTTTCTACAAATATTTTCAACTTCCGCCTAGTTAGAAAATTTTAAATTAAATTTAAAATAATCAATTATAAATTATATAATTATTTTTCTATATTTTATATTATATTAAATATATAATTATCTGTTTGAAGGATTTTACTTTCAAAACAACGCCGGGTAATGACAAAAGACGATGTCGTTTAATATAAATGGCGATGTTACCCTACAAGTTGAAAGTCTTAGTATGTTACATTTTATAAATTGAAACACATTAGGTAGGTTGCAGTAGGGTGGTAGTAAGACAATATACACTTTTTAAGAATGATTTCGAAACATCTTTTGCATCTTCAATTCAATTAATTGCACAAGAACGTAGTCAATCGAATTCAATAAAATTTATCTTATATTTCATTATATACCCAAGATCGTAATAATATAGGCAAGCCCAATATGAGTTTCCTCGTGCACAAGTAATAATAAGATATAAGTTTTAAAAATTGTAAACTTGTTTATGAAACAGTGAAAAAAGATCTTTTTCGCCAACCACCTAAATAAGACGCTATATTGTGACAGAATTTCGTACCAAAAGTGACTAATTTCGGGATTCTTCGGTGTCTCCATGGCAACTGTACATAAAGAAATATACTTTTTGTCCTGGTACCTTCACTAAACATCAACTTCATGTGAATGATGTTCATGGGATGTCATTACTTCAAGAAATACAATTTTAAAATTTTTGCATGTTCATCACAAACAACGCTTTCAGTCACAAATAAGTGTTGATATTCAATACAATTTTGCTTTTTATTTTCGTTTTAAGCGAGTTTCAGTTTATGAAACTGTAAACTTTCACCATTATCACACATAATAAAATACTTACCTTTTTTGGGTTTTTTAATGGTGTATTTTAAATTATACAATCAAAACGTTTCGATAACACTTAATTATCTTCGTCAGTAGTAATATTATCTATTAAAATTGTTAAAGATGTAGTAAACAATTTTGTCAAAGTTGAAAAATTAAAACATAAGCATCAGCCTGCTATCAACATAACAGTTTGAGAAATATATAAAGCCAACTATAAAATAAAATTTTAGTAAAATAAAATTTTAGTAAAATAAAATTTTAGTAAAATAAAATTTTAGTAAAATAAAATTTTAGTAAAATAAAATTTTAGTAAAATAAAATTTTAGTAAAATAAAATTTTAGTAAAATTTAATTTTATAGTTGGCTTTATACGTTTCTCAAACTGTTATGTTGATAGCAGGCTGATGCTTATGTTTTAATTTTTCAACTTTGACAAAATTGTTTACATCTTTAACAATTTTAACAAATACTGACGAAACGTTTAAATTGTATAATTTAAAATACATCATTAAAAAACCCGAAAAAGATAAGTACTTTATTAAGTTTAAGTTTATTTAAATGTTTTGAGTAAATACCTACTATGAACAGAAATCAACATGTGCTGTCGCCGGTGGCGCCATCTATATTCACATTACTTCATCTGTCACATTTCAATTAAATTTATAGAGGTAAAATCCAATGAATATTAATTAAAAAGCTACACGATACGTTTTTTTCACTAAAAATTAGAATAATACTAATTGCCGCATTGTCTGATACTGGTAGCGACATAAATAAGAGGCTCCCAAACACGTAGTGAACTACAAATAAATGACTGAATATAAAGGTAAAAGTTGCTGGAGAAAAAATTGTATGCTTTATTTGTACAAATAATGCAGTTTCGGGACTCGGAAGATTGCTGGAATCCGCTTCGCGTCGTCCAGTAACTTTCTTCCTCGTCCCGAAAATTGAAATTTTTTTATACCAGTGAAACAGATAAGTATTACATACTGTTATCTTTTTTTTACTGTATATAGGATTTTAGTTTGTTTACCAAGTACGTTAATAGGTGCTATATTAAATAATAATGACAGTATATTTAGATTTCATGCATTCTACCACTGTATACCATACAATAGAGACACTTCGGTTCGTAATCAGCCGTCACTCTTGCTTGTATTATACTTTTGTAAACTCGTGCCTTCTTTAAGAATTTTGAATGAATATTTAGCACATTATGAAGGTTTGGTATACAGGGCGTTTCAGTGATACTTGGCCAGACTTAAACGGGTTTAAAAAAATTGAACAGTTTTTGGTTATAACTCGTGTAAATTTAAATCGATTTTAATGAAATTTGGCATGAACGATAAAAAAGAGATCTTTAATTTGTTTATTTCAGGTTTCGTACAGTGGTGTAGATATTCCCTATTACGCCGCTGAATTATTTACAGATATATTTTATAGCCTTACATTTGAATTATTCAAAATAATGTACCAGGTGAACACAAAGTCTGTATACATTTCTGTTGAATAATTGATAAATCTTTTTTTTTCTGCGTCTACCAGGAGACTGAGTTGAGAGCTGGGTATCCCACAATCCACAATCATGAAAACCTTGCGACACATCTTGAACAAACGTGCTTACCACGTCTCCATAAACTAGAACCAGAGGATAATGCCGCCCGACAGGCTATGTATCATGACGTATTACATGCTGTGAAAAATGAGAACCTTATGTCACATGTGATGTTCAGTGGTAAAGCAACATTCCACACCTATGGATATGTGATGGATACAACTGCAGAATCTGGGCAAACGGACAACCAAATGTAGTGTGAGAGTGGCAACAAGATATCCCACAAGTGAATGTGGTGTTAGGGTTCACGAAAACCAGGGTATATGGACCGTTTATGTTTGCAGAGGAAACAGTTACCGGATACACATACTGCGACATGTTGGATCAATTTTGGTGCCATGGTTGGTAGAAGATGGGATTAAGGACTCATTTGTTTTCCAGCAGGATGGGGCACCACTCCATTGTGCATCGGTTGTCCGTGATTACCTAAATACAACATTCCTCGGTAGATGAATTGGTCGTGGTTCACAATGGTCGTAGTTCACAAAGGCTGTGGGTCCCTAGATCACCAGACCTAACTCGCTTAGATTTCTTTGCTTGGGGGTTTATCAAGTTGCAGGTGTACCAGGTGAAGATTAACAGCATACCGTAGTTGAAACAACGAATTACGTTCTCAAGCGTCCTGCACCCCCCTGGACAAATAAGGATCAGGCGAACATTGCGTTTTGAAGTGGAGGTTTTAGAGCGTGTAGAAGAAAATCTACAAGCACTCGTGCAGTGACTCTATATGGGCGCTTCTCGCCCATTTGGAGAGTTTCACATGAAGACCGGCAAGGAAAGATCTGCAGTTGTGCCTTCTTTTACTTCGGATGTGATGTTTTCCGATTAGGCCTGTTTCACAAGGGATGGTATGTGCAACACACGCAACAGCCAAATCTGGAACCACAGGAACCCACACGCTACCGCCCTACGTGGTCATCAAGAACGGTTCTCAGTTAATGTCTGGGGAGCGATCATTCAAAACTTTTTGATTGGACCTTTTATTTTACCTCCCAACGTTACCGATCAAGTTTATCCTTAATGAATAACAAATTCTCTTTTGGAATTGCTGGAGGATATTCCCCTAGATATTCGGAATATGCAGCATGATGGAGCACCGCCTCATTTTTCGGCCCAAGTCCAAAATTATTTAAATAACACTTCTCCAGACCGTTGAATTGGACGTGGTGGTCCCTTCTCCACGTCTCCTAAATCAACCAATTTAACGCCCATTGATTTTTTGCTTTGGGGATATGTGAAATCTAAAGCTTGCGCCACGCCACTCCTGTTGATGATTGCGATGGTTTAGTAAACAGATTTTTTGCCATCTTCCAAGAGTTAGGAGAAACGCCAGGAATCTTCGGCAAGGTTCGGAATTGAATGTTAAGATGATGTCAAGCCTGTGTCGATGCGGAAGGCCGACAATTTGAACATTTGTTATAAAAAATAATAAATTTTCGCATACAAAATTAAATTTATTAATAAAAAATGTTACTTAAAAAATATTATTTAACTAAAAATTATTGTTAATTTTATTAAATACAAAATGGACATCGATTCAAGCTTGTATCTCAATCGCTCAGTTGGTTAGTGCGGTACTCTAGCACAGTACATGTCATAGGTTCAAATCCTACTCGACGTAAACTTTTGTTATTTATGTATTTAATAAAATGAATAATAATTTTTAATTACTTCTTTACTTCTGAACTTATTTGTTCGTAACGAAACTTATAATGAAAAAGTATTATTGTTTAAATTGTTTTTTAAATTATTTAAAAAATGTTATTATTCTTATCTTATTGTGTTTAATCTTTAATCTTTGAGCTGTAATTAAAAATTACAACTTCTAATTTTTTTCTAAATTGCAATGTCCATGGGCAGTTAACAAAACGAAATACTACTAAAATATCTCTGAAAATAAGCTTCTACTCAAAACCTTTTAAGAGCCATTTCTTTTTCTACATTAAATTTAAAATTAAAAAAGACTTTTATATTTGAAAAAAAATGCAGGGGCGTAAAATATAGAGAAGGAAAAGTGGTGCCAACCCTTAATATCTACGGTTGAAATAGCCAAATTAAAGATTTTTGTTTATTCTTCATGCCAAGTTTCATCAAAATCGGTTTAAATTTACACGCGTTATAATCAAAAACTTATATTTCTTTAAACCTTGACACCCTGTATCTTTTAAACGAGAGAAAAGAGAAGAACTACCCCTTGAAGTTTGGCCCAATAT
Organism: Vesta saturnalis; assembly: GCA_036346205.1. Classification (NCBI taxonomy): domain Eukaryota; kingdom Metazoa; phylum Arthropoda; class Insecta; order Coleoptera; family Lampyridae; genus Vesta; species Vesta saturnalis. The sequence continues at coordinate 1,720,849 of JARFJB010001756.1, forward strand.
CACTGAAACTCTCTTTATGTGTGGTTCGTAAATTTTTGCATTCAGACAATTAGCATTATTTACATAGTGTTATTGCAATTAAGGAACTTTATTTATGATGTGTTAATCTGATTGTATCCATAATTATTTAATCTATGGTGGTAAATAATGATTTTTCCGTGCGCTCATGACAAATTCGTGAATTTTACTTTTCTATAGAAATTTCATTAAATATGACGATTTACGTAAATACTTTAACCAATAAAGATGTATTAAATGAAACTTTTTGGGATAAAAGTGGTATTTGTAATGATGAAGCACAAAATAGGTGAAAAATATTTGTTTTGTATTAAAATCATAACCGACTTTAAAACATGTTTATGATAGTCGGTACCTTTCATACTGGCCAATGTGCAACTGTCACGTACAGATGATTCAATATGAAGTGTCTGAATCAGTAATTGTAACTTAACACTAATAATATTTTTATTAAAAGTAGGCTATGATCAATTTGACAAGTAAGAAAGAGTTTATTATTTTAATGTCATTTAAACTGAACTCCGTTTAGCATTTAGTATTTTTCTTCTTATGTTGTTAGTTTATGAGTTTTGTGAATGTAATGGTGGCGAGAGTATTATAGTTTACAGGGAAAGGTTTCCTAACCCTATAGTGCCGCATCACCAAACCTTTGAAAACATTGTTAGACGTCTTCGTGAGAATGGTAGTCACGAACTTTTGATTGTGGACGCGAGCTTACTGCAAGAACAGTAGATATGGAGGAACAAATTTTCGACAGAGTTGAGGAAAACCCAAAAGTAAATACTAGACACCCGGGGCTGGAATTAGCCGTTCCAAAATCAGTTGTTAATGAGGTTTTAAAATAATAACTTATACATTCGTACTATGTTCAAAAAATTCAAGACTTATTACCTATTCCAGAATCCCGCGTAACGTTTTGCAATTTTATTGAACATCAGATATCAGACACTCAAAGTTTCCATAGTAGAGTTTGATTTACCGACGAAGTTACGTTTACAAGATCCGGTGTAACTAACCTACATAATGTTCATTATGTAGGTTTACTCTGATGAAAATCCCCATGCAACAAAAGTTACTCAGTACCAACCTGAATTTGAATTTAATACGTGGGCAGGAATTATTGAGGAATTATACCAAATAACTTAAATGGAAATAACTATTTAAATTTTTGCAAGAAACAACCGATTTACTAGAGCATTTGACCTTATTACTTGATGGTGCTCCGTCACATTTTTCGTTAAAAGTGCGTGAGTATTTAACCCGTTCGCGACGGGGCCAAGAATCGCAACACGCACGCTACGGCCGGCGTCGGGAGAAAATATCAGAAACACAGGTTTATAGCTTTTTGTTCATAACTTTAATTATATTATAATTATTGTTACAAATGATAAAAAAAATTGTTATATGGATATTTCAACGAACTAAACAAATTATAAGTAAAAAAGTTGATTTTACTAATATTTGCTCATAAGTATGGTAATTTTTGAAACATGGATCCACACAGAGGGCTACATCACATTATTCGCAGCAAAAGGTAGTATTCTTGCGTTTTCGTGGCCCTAAATTTGTTTTGGCGCACACATGACATCTGCGTTGTTATCTACCTTTCTTAGCTGTTTGTGGAATTAATGCTGGAAAATGTCTTTGAACCCATCGACACTGTTGTGATCATGTGTACTTCACGCCGATCGTGCCACTTTATAGCAAGCTGGGTGTCGGTAGAAAATGCATCAACCTCATTTTTCCCCATTCTATTTTTGAATTTTGCTAAATTCTTCCTATTAGTGCAAACGGTTCCACAAGTTCCAGCTTTGTTCTCGTGAAGATATTGAACTAGAAGGGGGCTTGTGTACTAATTTTCTATATAAAGGATATGTCCTTTATAAAAACGTGCATCAGGGTTTGGACACCAGCACCCGATACTCCAAGAGTGCGATCTTCAATTATATTTGTGGTGGCACCTGTATACACAATTATCTTCAAAATGTAACCAGTTTCTGAGTCGCACCATACAAATAGTTTTATCCCAAATCTATTTCTTTTTGATGGTATATATTGTTTTAGTCTTCCCTTCCAAAGGCGCAAGCTCTCGTCTATACATAATTTTTCCTAATGAATCTGCGCCGTCTAGAGTGGCATTATTCACAAAATGTAAACCACGCAAAATTGTTTCAAATCGGTCTCTGGCAAAAACTTGTGTAATTAAAACAGTATAAACACTAAAACTGGGCCAACTTATAATGTTAAAACAAAAGCGATGATGTAATAAATTGATCAAATAATTTTAATTAATAAAAATAATTACCAAATGATTTTCGCTACTGCCGTTGGCTCATCGGTTGATTAAGATGGGAGGGTTCAATTAACGCACCTGAAATACTGCATGCTTTTCATCAGCTTAACTATTTTCACTTATCCTTAATTCAAAACAAATGTTATCTAAAAATTATGAAAAAATAATAAATTCTCGAGCGCCATGTTGTCTTTTTTTTATATATCTATCTAGGAACAACAAAACCTAGTTATTGAATACTATAAACAAATTAACACAAATGAAAATAAAATAACAAGTTATACATAAGTTTATTTAATATATGTTTGAAAACGAAAAAAAATTCAGAAGTCATAAACTATACTAAATTATAAAAAAACTTTACCTTTTAACGGTTCTGTACATACACTGTGACAGGTACTATGAAGCAGAATGGTTCATATGGTGAGGTCAATGTCTTGCTTAGTTATTCTTAAAATATGGAATTTCCTTGAAGTTTAATTCGCCAAATTTATTTGTAAAAGTATGTAGAACTTGCGTTGTAAAGGTAACTCAAGTAAAACTTGCCATTTAAAATAATAGCATAGTAAAATATTGACTTATACGTGCCATTAAAGATTATTAGTCAAATAGGAGTGCAAATAAGTGCAATCTAAGTGTACAAATTAAGTATACAAATTAAGTGATTAAAAGGTAATTAAAAGTGCGTACTTAAAAAGTAAGTACTTAAAAAGTGCCTAAAAAAAAGCAAAGGCTTTAGTTTTAAATATAATGAGAAAAAAAATAACTTACCACCAAAATCTGATGGCACCAAAATATAAAAAATTAAGTAAAAATCATGCTTATTACTGTTAACATTCAGCATTAAGTGAATTAAAAAAAAAGCTTTCAGAATAACTCAAGTGTATTTCCCCTAAAAGTCTTCAGACTTGCGCGGATACAATAATATAAATCCAATTTTTTTTTAAGAAAGGGAACTAAAACTATTTATGTAATATTACACCCAAAAGATTTGTTCTAGGAAATGCCAATTAAATTGCCATTCTCAATTCTACATATTAATAATTAAAAACTTTTCTAATATTATGCCAAATAGATGAACGATTCTTAAATTAATGTACTTTTTAATACAACCACAAAAAAAAGGTTGTTATAAACTATTGCAAAAAAGGGGGTTGCAATGCTTGTTTTTCTTGACCAATAAGCTCTAACAGTTTTTTTTCCACCAATCCAAAAAGAATGTTTATTACAATAAAGCAGTACATCTCCGAATTATTAACTTCTTTATAGGTCGAAAACAGTTTTAGGGGCTGACTACTATTTACATTCTGATTTACATACCTATTAATTTCAGTCACAATTTGTGAAATTAGAGCTTCATCAAAAAATTGCAGAATGCCGCAATTGGTTTCATCGAAACAGTAATCGCAGGGAGTGAAATTGAAACTGTGTACCCATTGGAAATGATCGTCGCCGACGGCGTCTTCGTTGTCAACAATTTCTTCGATATCCGGTAAAGCGTTATCAACTACAACATGCACTGCTGGAAACTTATGCGTACTACAAAAAATATTTCTTACCTTCGTCGATATCCACCGCAATATCACTTCCTTCATGTTCACTTTCTAAACATTCGGAACCACTATCAATATAGTCTGATAATTCATCATAACTGTCATCGTCATCAGTTGGATTCGCCAATTCCTCCAGTTATTTTGGTGTTAGTTTACGTTTTCTATCCATTTTCAATCAAAATCACATCAATCACGAAACAAAAACGTTCTGCGCATTACGCAAATTTTACACATGAGCGCAGGCGCAACTTAACGTACAGACACGGCAGCCGGCACTCAGTCATGAAAAATTAGATGTATAACGTACCATTACGTCAAAAAACAGTCAGCGGTAGTTAAATCGAAAACGTATAGGTACGTTATGAGGCTATTAAAAAGCACATTTTCTAAATATCGCGTACGTCATCCAGTTATGCCATATACTTCAAATAAAATAAGTACGTCACTCGGCCGGTGGTGACGTTTTCAAAAACCGCATATCTACGTCACCCGTCGTGAAAAAGTTAAATACGATTTATACAAATCGACGGATACGAAGAGGTAAAGATGCTTCTGTAAAATGGTCAGCAAGATCACCGTATCTAACACCCTGTGATTTTTTTATGGGGTGCCATGAAAACAAAAATTTACTCCTCTACTGTTAAAAGCGAGGAAGATTTATATCGCAGAATTTTGTATGTTGCCAACACCCTTCGGAATCCCGCTACACTACAATGGCCATTCTGAACATTTGTTGTAACAATAGGTCAATCGTTCATTATTTCCATTAGTTGTCTAAATCATAGCCAACTTTTAATAAAACTTTATTAGTGTTAAGTTACAATTACTGATTCAGACTAAACCGTTGACCCAACTAAAAATTTGAAAGAGGTTTAACTCAATAAATTATTATGATAGTTGTTCAAACTGTTCTTCGTTTTTCTGGATTAATTAATTTAGCTTTTACTTAAATAAGTATTGTTTTAATCAAATTTTACCTTTAAAACATTAATTTACACGATTAAAAATCTGGACCGTCCCGAATTTTTTTTGCTACGGTCTTGATTTGTAAACATTTCTAGCCAACGTTATTTAAATTGAAAATTTGTAAAGTACTTTCTAAAAACGTACACTGACCATAAGAAGAAAAGACACGAATGACGACATTAAGTTTAAAAGTAGTACTAACTACTAATAATTAGTGTAAGTAGTTACAGCTTCCGTATTGAAAAGCTAAATTAATTCATTCAAAAACGGAGTATATTTCGAACAATTATCATAATAATTTATCCATAATTGTGATTGAAAATTTAAATTTTTATTGAAACTAAAACATTTTCAGGTAATTTGTGTATTTACTTTCACCCGCTTTCCTTCCGAGAAAGTAGACAATAATGAAATCTAGGGTTGAGTAAATTATTTTTTTGCGACGAAACAGTATATCTGACCAACACTTTAGAGGAGCACAAAAAGTTTTTAAACAAAATGACGTATTAGTACAAAAAAAATGAAAGTCATATCTAGAGGGGGTAAGAAAATACATCTTTTTTTTTGGGCACCATGTAGATTTTTTCGTTTTCCACGTATCGAAAAAATTTCTCATTTACGTCAAATTATGCCAATTTACGTTACAACTCTGTTTTCAAATTTAGTTAAAATATATACATATATATATATATATATATATATATATATATATATATATATATATATATATATATATATATATATATATATATATATATATATATATATAAACACCGAGTATTTCACGACGAACGACACGGACTGTAGCGCTTAGACGCCACCGAGTTTCAAAATTCTTTCAATGCAACATGATATAGGATCATAATGCCCACATTTTAAAATTATTTCCATTTATACAGGGTGTACAAAAAATTGTGGCGCATCAAAGTTATGTTTTGTTTAAATGGAACACTCCGTATATTTTTGCATATTCGAATTGTACATGTAAAATAAATCTAAGTTGATGTTATACTGTGTACACGTAAACTTTACTATTTTCGAAATATTTTATATTTTCAAAAATTATAAAGTAAATTTTATCCATCGATACCCCGTACTATAGTACAAGGATAAAATAACTATTGGTCACTATGAATAGTCAATATAATGAGCTATCAAGTCCCATATGACTGGTTGGAGAAAATCTATACAGGGTGTTTCAAAAAGTTAATCCTTTTCATTCTTATTTAAATATAATTAACTTGCTTTGTTCAAATGGAACACCCTGTATATTTTTCTTTCCATTAATGGAGAATTTAATTGTCTTTCAAACTGTATTAGGTTTTCCTGTACCTATAATCAACGGTTTTACAGTTATTCCTATTTAATTGAAATATTTACAAGAATTACGTATTTTGAAAGAAAGGATATATTCAGGAGGCAATAACTGTTCTAGGATTAACATTTGCAAACTGTCATTGTCATTCTGTATTTAAATTGGCCTTTAATTGTGCTTGAAGTAAACTACAAAAGTCGAAAATGAAAATGCATTCCATCGAAGGCTGTGATGATTTTGGTGATCGGCGAATACGAAAAAAACTGTCTATTAGCTACAAGAATTGACGCTCAGAAATACCCAAACCACAAGCCATCTTCATAAAGCTGTTTTCGAAAGACTACTACTAGTGCTCATAGAATACTAAAAAAGTATCGCTACCATCCCTATCATATTCAAGTGCACCAACATTTAGAAGAAACAGATTTCCCACTCCGTTAATACTCGCAAATGTGCGAAGTAACTTCGGAGAAATAGTACGTTTGTATATCGTTGAAGATGGGAAACAATTTAAACATTTATTGAACAAAGCTCATGTATAGTTGCTTCCTCCTGGATGTCCTTTCTTTTAGAATAGTTAATTCATGTAAATATTTCAATTAAATGAGCATAACTGCAAACCAATTGAGTTTAGATATAGGAAAACCTAATACAGTTTGAAAGATAATTAAAGTGTCCATGAATGGAAAGAAAAATATGCAGGCTGTTCAATTTTAACTAAGCAAGTTAATTATATTTAAATAAGAATGAAACGGATTAACTTTTTGAAACACCCTGTATAGATTTTCTCCAACCAGTCATATGAGATTTGATAGCTCAATATATTGACTATTGATAGTGACCAATAGTTATTTTATCATTGTACTCTAGTACGGGGTATCAATTGAGAAAATTTACCTTACAATTTTAAAAATCTCAAATATTTCGAAAAGAGTAGGGTGTACGTATACGCAGTATAAGAGCAACTTAAGCTTATTTTACTCGTGCAATTCGAATATGAAAAAATATACAGGGCGATTCATTTAAAAAAACATAACTTTGACGCGCCACTATTTTTTGGTACACCATGTATACAAGGAAGTAATTTTAAAATGTGCGTATTAAGATCCTATATCATATTGCATTGAAAGAATTTTGAAAATCGATGCAAAGCGCTTTCTCTCTCTAAGCGTTCGTCGTGAAATACCGGTACTATATATATATATATATATATATATATATATATATATATATATATATATGCAGGGTGGCCCACTTAAGCGGGATTGTTCCATAACTCCCTTACTATTACAAATATGAAAAATATACAGGGCGTTTCATTTAAAAAAACATAACTTTGATGCGCCACTATTTTTGGTACACCATGTATACAAGGAAATAATTTTAAAATGTGCGCATTAAGATCCTATATCATATTGCATTGAAAGAATTTTGAAAATCGATGCGAAGCGCTTTCTCTCTCTCTAAGCGTTCGTCGTGAAATACCGGTACTATATATATATATATATATATATATATATATATATATATATATATATATATATATATATATTATTACTTAAGTTTCAAGTAGTATTATTCAAAGACATTATTACGTACGAACGAGTATTATGTCCTTTGTCAAGAATGATATTTAGTAAATATCATTCTTGACAAAGGACATAGTAAGTCCCAAACGTTGAATATTGTATATTTTCACGTTAATAAACACAAGTTGTTCCGAATAATGTCTTTATTGAATATATATATATATATATATATATATATACATAATATATATATATATATATATATATATATATATATATATATATATATATATATATATATATATATATATATATGCAGGTGGCCCACTTAAGCGGGATTGCTCCATAACTCCCTTACTATTACAAATACGAAAAAATGTCTTATATAAAAGTTGTCCACAGGCATAAACTACACATTTTAAAATTATTTGCAGAAATGACAGACTTCCGGTTATACCGGAAACTCATGCCAACTTCGTTATTTTAAATAGAGCAACCTATGTATTGTTATAAGCTTATTTTACTCGTGCAATTCGAATATGAAAAAATATACAGGGCGTTTCATTTAAAAAAAAACATAACTTTGATGCGCCACTATTTTTTGGTACACCATGTATACAAGGAAATAATTTTAAAATGTGCGCATTAAGATCCTATATCATATTGCATTGAAAGAATTTTGAAAATCGATGCGAAGCGCTTTCTCTCTCTAAGCGTTCGTCGAAATACCGGTACTATATATATATATATATATATATATATATATATATATATATATATATATATATATATATATATATATATATATATATATATATATATATATATAGGGTCATTAAGCGGGATTGCTCCATAACTCCCTTACTATTACAAATACGAAAAAATGTCTTATATAAAAGTTGTCCACAGGCATAAACTACACGTTTTAAAATTATTTGCAGAAATGACAGACTTCCGGTTATACCGGAAACTCATGCCAACTTCGTTATTTTAAATAGAGCAACCTATATATTGTTACATTTTTAAATTCCTCATTGAATTTAAAGGTCACCTTAATAACCATACTATGGGTCTACGTCGCATTGCTTATGAGTTATTCGACATTTTGTAGAAAAAATGACGTTTGCTGTGCCTCCGAAAACTTTCGATATCTCGATAACGGATACCGGTAGAGAGATGTGGCTTTCGTTTTTTACTTCCGAAAAGGGTACCGAATCATTCTCATTCATTGCCAAAAATCTTGCTTTTAGAATTCAATAATTTCTATCGCTCCAAAGATGATTTTTTTCAAACATGGATAACTTGATTTCTTACATCAGCGGATAGGAAATCAAATTTCCTTTCCATTGATGTAACATTATTGATATTTTGGAGTGTTAGTTTTCGAGATATTCACATTTTTATCTAATTTCAGTTTTTATTGCGCATTGCCGTGGTGCTTTGGAAAACGTTTGTCAATTGTTTTAAACAACTGATAAGAAACGTCAGTTTTTCGAGATTCTGTAGTGATTTGCTATCTTGTGTATTAGTTAGTTTAAGTGTTTCTACAAGACATTTCCATTAAAATGTTGTTGTCCGACGCAGACTTGATCGACAGTTGTTACAACGTTTTACAAACACAGGACGATGCAGTATCAAAAGAGGGAACGTGTCAACAGGATAACGTGTATTTCTTGTGCATTCCTTTTGTATATCTTCGGTAATCGTTAAGTAATTGTCCTTAGGTATTTATTGATCGTTCCTTATGTATTTATTGTGTATTTCTTGTGCATTTCTTCTCTATTTCTTGTGTAAGCCTTAAGTAATTATTTTGTATTACTTTTGCAATCCTTATGTATTTATTGTTCATTCCTTATGTATTTCTTGTGTATTCCTTTGAGTTTTGTGTTCTTAATTCTTGAGTATTTATTGTTTATTTCTCGTGCATTAAAAAAATCAAGTTATCCATGTTTGAAAAAAGTTATTTTCGGAGCGATAGAAATGATTGAATTCTAAAAGCAAGACTTCTTATCAGTTGTTTAAAACAATTGACAAACGTTTCCCAAAGCACCGCGGCAATGCGCAATAAAAACTGAAATTAGATAAAAATGTGAATATCTCGAAAACTATCACTCGAAAATATCGATAATGTTACATCAATGGAAAGGAAATTTAATTTGCTATCCGCTGATGTAAGAAAATATGGATGGTTCCATTTAACAAAATCAAGTTATCCATGTTTGAAGATAATTTTTTTTGGGAGCGATAGAAATTATTGAATTCCAAAAGCAAGATTTTTGGTAATGAATGAGAATGATGCGGTACCCTTTTCGGAAGTAAAAAACGAAAGCCACATCTCTCTACCGGTATCCGTCTTCGGGATATTAAAAGTTTTCGGAGGCACTGCAAACGTCATTTTTTCTTCAAAATGTCAAATAACTCATAACTCATAAGCAATGCGACATAGACCCTTAGTATGGTTATTAAAGTGACCTTTAAATTCAACAAGAAATTCAAAAATGTAATAATATATAGGTTGTTCTATTTAAAATAACGAAGTTGGCATGAGTTTCCGGTATAACCGGAAGTCCGCCATTTCTGAAAATAATTTTAAAACGTGTACAAACGTGGACAATTTTTATATAAGACATTTGTTCGTATTTGTAATAGTAAGGGAGTTATGGAGCAATCCCGCTTAATGGGCACTATATATATATATATATATATATATATATATATATATATATATATATATATATATATATATATATATATTATACCACCGTAGAAGAACGAACAGAAACAAGGTATGTAAAATTATCAAACTATCCTGCTTATACGAAAGGTCTAGCTCAAATCCTTTCAAAAAGTTAATTTGAACGCAAAGTCTATAAGCACGATAGGTCGAGAATTTATAAAACAAAATTGTGAACAAATATATGTAGGATCAACTAAACGACCTATCAAAATTCGCTTTAAAAAACATTTAGAAGATATACTAATGATATATTTAATATTGAGTTATGATAGATTATTATTGTTAACGCCGTTTGATGGATATTAGATTTAAAGATGCTTCAGTTACCGATACACTGACTTCTGATGGGATGTCAAAAAAAGTCTTTTTCGTTCTTGTCATCCATATTTTCAATAATATTTCTCATTTCAACTTGATTAACACATGCTCTTAATTAATGAATTGTGTTTTTAGGCGCTTGATGAATACTATACAAATTTATTAGTGAAAATACTGATATAAGATACTTGCCGATCTTAAAACATGCAATTGTGTTGTATACTGTTGTCATATCTATTTCCTTGCAGCGTTTACTATAAAGAGTGATTTTTAGCGAAGACTGGGTAATTGATACCCTTCACTTTATTTAATGAAATGATAAAAATAAATTGTAAGTATAACAAAAATTGTTAGTAGACGACACCATACATATTGTGACGTTTCGTTACGATTAAACGCTACCAATTCTTAAATTAACTATTATGTGAATATGCGCATGTCTGAGAGTGATACCGGAAAAGAAGAATTAGTGTCAGGGGACAACCTGTATGTATAAAATAAACATTACATAGAGTGTAACTATATAAACTAAAGTGTAAGAAAGGGAAACATAGAAATGGTTTAGTTTAATTAGTTATTCGCAGTTTATGATGTACCATTATATTCAAAGGAAGCCACTTGAATCGTTACCTTTACAGAACTCTAGGCTAAAATAAATGACGAATATTCCTATTCTGTAAATTAATAAATAAATATTTTAAAGTTAGCTTTTGATGTGGATCAAGTGGCAATTGTTTTACATTAAGACAGAGGAGAAACTGTTTGGTAAGATGTGGTTATTGGTAATAGTTATAGTAAGAGCATTGAGGTTTGAATATGTATGTTGAACCCATGTAAATGTTGAAGCCCTAGAGACATTTCGAAATTTAAGATTTTTGGTAGCGTATAAACGTTCAAGGTTAACATTCAAACGATGTGGTGTAATACAAAATTGGTAGCCCTTTTGCATCAATCTTACACTGGTAAAAATTGTGCATATATAAAAAAACAATATGACATATTTTGAAATACAAATCATAACCAACTTTAATACTCGTAAGACTTGTAATTTTCGATTTACGATTAAAAAATATTTATTGAATTATTACCGGCTTATTTTTATTTATTAATTGAAATCAAATTCCAATTGGTGACAACGAATAAATTCCATGTTTAATTCTAATGTAATTTGTAGTGTGCATTGGCAAAAAAACATAATATTAAAAACAAAACAGATAATGAAATTTATGTTTTACTGTGAGGTACTACTACTTTATATTGTTAAATGTAATATTATTATTCATTATTCAAATAACAGAGATAATTGATTTTGTAGGAACTAAATTTAATTTACAGATAATCAATAATTTAATTTTCCATCGTAAACCCACAAAGTACTTTAGGTATTGATGTTCAATAAATTCTAATTGTAATAATAATTCAAATTCCGTTTTATTATTACACCTACGTTTATAAATTTTTAATTGTGATAGCAGTAATACACGAGGAAAGGGATATCCATACATATTGCTTTGGCTTGGGTGTATTAAACGTTGAGCAAAAGCTGTTATCAAAGCGTATTCTTGTTTAACTATTTACAATCAACAGTATCAAGCTTATATTTAGAAGAAAAAAATTAACCTCTATTGATGAGTAATAATTTCAGTACATTGTTAAAGGTAATAATTAGATTTTTTTTAATTTCTTTACTTTAATGAAACAAATATATTTTTTTTGTTTAAGTGTATATATTTGAATTATGTTCTAAAGTTCACATCTTTGATAAGAAAAGAAATTGGTTCATATCTTAATCAATAACGCAAGTGTAAGTTGTTCATAGAATTTAGGTTTCAAGCATAAAAAAATTATTAAGATGAGCAAGTAAGGTGGTTTGCTGAAATTTGAAATAAACATTTTGTAAGTGGCATATTGCGTTAACCAATGAAACAGTTGTGTGTGCAGAGGGTAGGTAGCAGTAGTCAGTTAAGAGGTAAATAAGCAAAATTAGGTTAGAAAAGGTTTAATGAACGCAAATAATCTTTAAACAGAGTAACTCAATTTGAAATTTTAAAATTAAACACGATTAAAAGAAATATACTAAGTCATGCATGTAGAAAAACACGATCGACTACCTATATAAGGAGAGCCATTACATAGAATCGCGTAAAATCCGAATCAGAACGGATATTTAGTGTGCTACTTAATTAAATAATTAATTAAAAAAAGGAAATAGAGAACAAAACTCCTAAATAAAGGAAAAACGAGGCTGCGAGTTCAGAATAATTAGAGGGCATAAATTAATTAAGTAGATGTAAGAAAGATTTTATTTTTTGTAAATAAACAAAAATATTTATAATAGATACGAACAAAATGATATTTTAGTCATTTATTTGTTTGTACCTTTAAATACGGCAGACTATTTAAAAAAATGAAAAAGTTAGGAAATTTTCATTACGCCATTAATAAATTATTGAAAAAAATTAGAGAAATTGAACTACGATAAATTTCATAAAAATCTAGAGGAATAAATACATTTATATGTTATCACCAACATGGGGAATGACACCGTAACATATAAAAATTAAGTTTAATTTATATCAAAGGGATAGTTTCTAGAATAATTAAGCGCTTTTGCTATATCTTCACCGACCATGTTGCTACTTTTATACTCTCCCAATTGTTTAGAATTTTAGTTAGGTTATACTTACCATGGTTACACACAATACGATTGGAATGAAATTTGACTCACCTGAAACAAGACAAGTATAAGAACAGTGCACAAAACATTACTATAAAAATTATTACTAAGTATGTATACATTTAAGTGTTAATTCCAATTAGTTGCGTATCGTTACATAATCGATTTACACATCGCCAAATTGTCGTGAAAACATTATCTGTATCACTAAAATGTAGTAGAATAAAATAAAAAATTTTGTAACGCACATCCTAATCAAGTCTGTTGGTGCCTTTAAGCAACTATCGTACAAAACATAAATGATTTTCCGTATAACCAAACACAATCAGGCGTGATATTTAGAACAGCTAGTTTTTTTTTTCTGCTGGCTAGCATTAAGCTATGTTATATCACTAATTTAGAGTAATAAGAAATTCTAACATTCCAATTTATATTAATCTTCAATTGTTCAATTTGTAGTGCTGCCAAATACTTCACAAATGGGTCTAATACAAACTATATCAATTTTTACGAGTCATGAGTTATAACTAACTTTGTGCACGGGAGGATGCAGATAGAACTGATTTAGGTTGGCAATTCTGTCTGTTGCCAAGGATTTCTGACATTAAACATTTCACATAACACATATTTAAATTTTATTATTGTGATAAAATAAAGACAACCCCTGAAGCTGATAACATCGGCATCCTCTGACAGTATTAATATTAGTGACGCAACTGGTCTGACTCGTAAAAATTACCTATAGAACTCAAAATAAATAAATATAAATTGTTCGCTCATAAAGTTTTGTGTTTTATAGGTCTGTAAAATTATTAGGGAATGCTATACATTGATATGTTACTCGGTATGCCAAAAAGTACATATTGTAATCTTGTGAAACGAATAACTACGAATATTCAAATTTTCGAGGTTTTGCGTAAGTGGAACTTATGGATACATGTATATACGTTACTGTAAGATTTTAGGTATTGGGTGTGAGTAAGATAGGTGTACGGAATAAAAAATATGTTTTTGGTGGTTTCCGTTTCACCAAATATCTTATAGTTTGTTTAATTTATTTGTAGTGATTTAAGTACTTCTGTGATAGGTGTCGAAATAATATGGTGGGTTAGCGTTTATGTAGAATCAAAGAAAACCGATGGGATGTACGAGCAACAGTGTCGTCAGAAAACTGAGCCAACAATATTTTGGGAGCTTTTACGCTAGGCATGTCACGTGCAAAGATTAAGAATAGTAGAACTAGACAGAACCAGGAGGTACGTCTGTTTTGAGATCCAGTTAAGGCTACTGTGAACACTATTTTGGTAGATACTAAAGTAGGAGGTTCAACAGAGGTAGGTTTTGTTTGGTAAGAAGCCGAACTGGTTGTCAGAATGTAGATTATTGGATTGTAGGAAGTATAAGGATTCTAGGAAGTATATGTCTGCGGGTTAAGATTTTTTCTAACAATATCCTTGCTAGTCGAGGAGGAGATAGGATGCCAGTTTTGTTAGGTCGGAGCTGTTTTTGGGTCGAGGCGGATTTCCAAGCTCTCGGGAAATGGGATGTAATAAGACACTTGTTATTAATGTTCGTTGAATATCTTATAGCCTAACGTCTTTGCATTACTCTGTTAATTCCGTCGTGCCCAGATATTGTACCTTTCTGGAAGTAGGTGAGAGTGTGCATCGGGTCATTTTCACTAGAATATCTAGCAAATCAGAGCTTCGAAAATCCTCAATATTTTGACGATTTTTATTTTTATTATCAGTCGGTGATGTGGTGCCTTAAGAGTGAGTCATTTGCGATATAGTCGCTTCTTTCCTTTGGCTAAAGTAATGTGGGAGAAAGGCTTGTTTGATAAATAGGCAGAACAGGACCAAGAGACGTTTTGACTAAAAAAATGAATGTGATCGAAGTCACTGTGGACATGTGTTGAATAAGTGATTCGGTTCATATAGAGTGGTTCACTATATAAGCATCTTGAAAATTAAGTATCGAAATTGCAGATGACGGTCGTCAGGATCTACTAAGACGATTACATTATGGATGCCGGGATGCGGTCCAGCGAGTCGTTAGAAGGGTTTGATCAAAGGGTTTGTAGTAGCTAAAAAAGTGACTGGAATGAGAAAGCACACCGTTGCAGCAACACATTCCAGATGATGTAGGTGCTTCGAAAGAATGTAAGGACTAACAGGAACAAAACTTTTAATAATTAGGGTGCTTTATTTTGAACCATTGTGGCTTCTGCTACAACTAGCACTTGTATATTATTTGTGGATAGTTTGGTATGTTGACTCTACAGTCAGGATACAGTAAGACTGAGTAAAAGATGAGGGAAACTATGAAATCGAAGATGAATAGAAGACAACTGGGATTGCCTTGTTCTGTGTCGGAACGGAATAGAGGAAAATGCTTAGAGTGGCAGCCTCTGCAAGGGTTGTAAGAACTGCACGAGCCTATCATTAATAGGAGCAGGCGTAGACAGGTGAAGGCTTTGTGGCTTTCACCAAAGTAGGACAAGGGAATTATCTATCACTTGCGTGCAACAGTAATTCGGGATTGGATTGAGAATATAGGAGCGTTCGCAGGGAAAGTGGCTATCGAACAACGTACCATCTTGAGATAATAGGGAGTTAGAAATACGACGAGAAGGAGTAATAAGCCAGATGACGGAAGTCGATGATCCAGATAAATTTCGTGATCTTGGGGAGGTTAAGGGATGCAAGGATCTCTTTGGAAAATATGTCCACGTCACATATTATGCAGTACAGGGATAGGTATCATTATCATATTTTTTAGGAGATAGGTGCAGTTTTGTTTAAACTTGGTCTTTAACCACGAAAGTTGGAAGCGATAAGATGGTTGCTTGAAGTTTACATACATATGTAAGATAAATGTGAATAATTGAGTGTAATACAATTCTTTGTTATATTCTTCCCACTAAACAATTTAGCAGTAAATCAATGCAGGCACTAAACTTTGCCACCGGGTGAGAAAAATTGAAGTAAAACCACTTCAGATAATTTTTTTCCTTTGGTTTTTCAAAATTTTGTTTTTAAAAGTGATTAGATTTAAAATGTCTTGTTTCTACGTGTTAATATATTGAGGATTGAAATTGTTTACAAGTTTTTTCGATCTACCTAAGATTAAAGAAGTATATAATTCTGGAACCTTTCGTTTAGTCACTTATTTTACGTATTTGAGGATAGCTGGTTTTATTGCAAATTAACATTTAGTATTCTAATTTTGGGAGGATCAGATAGGTATTTTTCGTCCGGTTTCATTGCCTTAATAAATTGAAGCTCTTAATTATACTCCTATTTATTTTAAGTATTATTAAATGTAGCTTGTGAAATTAAAATCAAACGTATATCAGAAGCCGTTAGTGATTTTATTTTTTTCTCCCATCTGTTATCGTAATTTTAACAGAGTAAATTCATGTCGATCAAATGGAACGTAATTTGAGAAATATAAGGTGTGAGTATAAAATTGTTTTGTTGATAACCTAAGCTAGAGGCGCGTTGAGGTACATGATTGCGCAATTGTTTATTTAAAGTTTACCAAATCGTTTTCATTTAATATTGCCGTTAAGAAGACTATAAAATTTGGTTGCTACACTATGTTCCGTTTTAATTAAGTCGTGGCCTGGAAGTAGCATGTTTTCGTTCGATGAAACGTATAGCTTGCATTTTTTGGTTTGGATAACCGAGGGATGATGAGGTAAGAGGAGAGGGAGCATTCGTGTTTTTACGAGCAGTCTTGGGCTAGAGGGGTAGTGATGCAGACTCCCGTTATCACGGCCAGGCCGCGTACTCGAAATGTGTGTGTGGGAGGCCAATGGAATCTTCTTACCGTGGTGAAAGAGCTTTCGTTGGGGTACATCCCATGTTAACCCTTTAAGAGTATGAAACACTGTTGTTTATCCGGGCGTTGTTTCGCGTCTGCTGGTGATGTTTCTGACTCCTGCCAGTACAAAAACGACGTTTCGGCAAAGTCTCATTTGCCATTTTTAAGTTTTCTCCTTCTCCAACTGATTTGTTCGGCTCCGTGTTACTCGAATCAAACTGAGGTCCTGCTGTTCTGTCTCCTGTTTATATTTGGTGTTGTGTACTTTCACTGCTTTCACTGTTTTTCCTGCTTTCACTTTCCCTTCTTTCTCTTTCTCGGTGTTGGATCGTGCTGCTGTAAATGATGTTGGTATGGATGGTTCTGGTTCGGTGATCGTTTCCTTGTGTGACGATGTTCTGCTAGTGTTATCTTCCATGTATTAGGCAGTCTTTGGGAATCGTCTCGTGTGTTAAGGTTCTGTTCCCGTTTCTCAATCTCGATCGCCTCTAGAATAGTTCTTTTTGCCGCATGAGTAATGCTGGCTATCATGTTTGTGTTTTCAAAATCGATGTTGTGTGATGTTCTACTGGCGTGTTGGGCTAACGGTGATGTAGCTTCTTCTCGACACCATTCTTGTGTTCCTCTCGTCGAACGTTGATCCGTCTGTTTGTTTGTCCTATGTACACCTTGTCACATGTCCCGCAGGGGATGCTGTAGACTCCTTGGTCCTCCAAGTCGATTTTGGTTTTAGGTGTTGGGAGCACTGATGATATTTTTCGGTCCGTGTTAAACGTTGTCTTTATGTTGTGCTTGCTGAGGATTTTTGCAATCTTGTCTGTCGTTCCCTTTACATAAGGAAGTGTAACCTTGGCTGTTGGTGGTTCCTCCTCTTCTGTTTCGGTTTCGTATTTCTTGGTCTTGACGCGTTCCGGATGTTCCTCATTGTGAATCCATTTTGTAGTAGAGCTGTTGTGAGAGTTGCCATCTCCTCTTTCTTGTGAGTGGAATCCGTGAGTCTTATTGATCTCGTTACCAGTGTCTTTACAACCGACTGCAACTGCGAAGGATGATGGTGTGAGTGGGCGTTGAGATATCTATTGGTGTGCGTCGACTTTCTGTATACTGTGTGGCCGAGGTACCCATTCTTCTTCTTGTAGATCAGTACATCCAGGAATGGTAGCTGCTTGTCCTCCTCCACTTCCATGGTGAATTTGATCTTATTGTGAGCGCTCTTTATGTGTTCGAGCTGTTCTCTTCCGTGCGGCCATATGACGAAGGTGTCATTAACGTATCTTAACCATAGTTTCGGTTTGAGGCTGGCGGTGTATAGAATCTCCATTTCCAACTCCTGCATGAATAAGTTGGCTATCACAGGTGATAGTGGCGATCCCATTGGTGCTCGATCTACCTGTTTGTACCGTTGTCCTTCGTAGATGAAGTAAGTGTTCCTCAGGCAGTGTTCCGTTAATATCAGGATGTCTTTCGATATTTAATACTTTTTCTGGATGATTTCTAGTGACTCGTTGATAGGAATGTTTGTAAATAGTGACACGACGTCAAAACTTACTAGTAAGTGGTCCTGGTTCACTTTCTCGTCTTTTAGTTTTAAATTACATATTACCGATTGTCAAATTTATGTGTTCAACGAAATTATTATTATCGTTGCGATCTATTTTTGGTGTTATTTTATTAAAATTTAAGATAAATAAATTTGGGTTATCTGATCTCAATTTCAATTAGTTTTATTACAAATTTTACGACACAAAATTTAGTTCAATGTGTTTACCAATTGTTTATTTTTATTCTTATTTAATTTCAATACATGTATAGTGTTTATTAAGTGAGTGTTATTGTTTTTTAAGTGTGCACATCTTGTAACCTTAATCTTTTCGCAAAACATTCGCATTACTACGTTTATTCATTTCTTAGATGTTTTGGATTGCATCCAATTATCGAGTGATATACTGGTTTTATAAAATTGTGGATTTACATAACTTTACGATGACGATTTTTTTTGTTGACTTATTATTTAATTCAAGCGTTAACGTAATAATTTGAAAGATTATTGTTCATTCTGATCTGGTTGATACAATTTTAATTAGATTAGTTAGATAAGTTTTAATAGATATACCGTAATGTAGATTATAAAGTAGATCGGACGTTAACCGATCAGCTGTTACGTATTTTATAGGAGTCAACACACCGCTTGGAGACGTCATTGATTTGCCTGATGTTGCCAAAGCGGTAAGCGAAATTGATTACTAATTTGTTATGGCCTGTCTATTTATTTAGAATTTAGGAATTATAACGCCGACTTTGGCGGTTATTACATTTCAGGATTTTATAGATATCTAATCGTGTTTTTTGAGTTTTGTTGTGACGTATGTTTTTTAAATTGAATAATTAATTATCGTTTTGATCAGTTATTTTTGGGCATTTCAGCCAATGATTTTAGCGGTAAACTTATCGAAATATTAAGTAGGTTTTGAGTTTTATTATCGCTATTTTGCGGCTTTCATATGAAGCTTAACATTTTATTGAGGTTTAAGTAAACTTTGCGTAAATATTTTTGGAGTAGCATTTTCAGGGAGGAGAATTTTATTTTGAGTAAACATGATTTCTTGTTAAGCGATTATTAGATCTAGTTCAATACGTTTTTCCGCTATTTTGACATTTTCTCCCGAT
Organism: Vesta saturnalis; assembly: GCA_036346205.1. Classification (NCBI taxonomy): domain Eukaryota; kingdom Metazoa; phylum Arthropoda; class Insecta; order Coleoptera; family Lampyridae; genus Vesta; species Vesta saturnalis. Next base: position 1,740,750 of record JARFJB010001756.1, read on the forward strand.
TTTGACGTTTTGGAGTTGTGACGAGTGCCCATTTGCAGCATTAAGTAAGAACCCCGCCCACACCACTGAGCACAAATAGCCTTTACGGGCTGATGCCTTAATGAGTATTTGATCTGTAACAACTTGCTAAAATTTCTGCAATTTTCGATCCATAATTTTATCACCATTATACGCCATTAGAAATTATATAAGATATACAAGCAAATGTTTATGTTATAGAAATACAAAACTGCTATCATTTAATAAAAAAATTTTACATTTCACAGAGTTTGATTTGTCGATATTAAAGTATATGTAGGAAGTAATAGATGGAAAAATGTTTAAAAATTGCATATAAAAACGTGTTTAAAAATCTAATATCAATTTTTATTGGAATTCTCAAAACGATGGAACAATCTATACGACAAATCTTGATATATGGAGAATTGTGCAAAAGGTAAAAGATAGCAACTTCACGTAATAAGGGAAAGAATCCTGTTATCATATTCTCTGCGTACGACATTTCTTTACCATTATAGGTTAATAAATTTCAACTTAAATCTAATAACCTATACTGTACAAGACCAAAGCGAATTTTTTTTGTCTACATCATCAAATTTAAGTGAAAAGCTGTGCAGCAATGTTGGTAAAAAAAATTGACTAAGTCAATAATATTAACAAAAAACATTTTTTATATACTCTGTAAGGATGCTTGAATTTCGTGACGATAATTGAAATATTGACATAAGCACGGTTGACATAGATAAACTTTTTCTCGATGATCTATTACAGGAATGTCATTTTATATTTTGTCCATTAATCTATGAAATTATCTACGAAAACGTTTTCAATGTAATCCTGTCAAGTAGAGCATTCTTTATTGATGACCTCACTTAAAACAGTTTTTCTATACTTTTTTCCATTAAATTTGCATTCAGTTGTAGTTTTTACTTTCTCCCGTGAATATTCAATAATGTAATATTTTTTTCATTTTATTTGTTAAAGGTCGATACATTTACGGCAATAACACAAATTGGTAAAGCTTTTATACGCGCCTATAAAGAAACGCTTTTTGATAAAAATATGATTTGACATTTTACCTTCCCGTGTTTCATTTCCTACCAGAAAGAGTATTTTCCTTTCCGGGGTTATTCTCGAAATATAGATTAAGTATTGCGATACTGCTTTATTCTTCTTCCAACGCATTATCACCTTCCATTTTTTTCAATAAACTTTATACATATAGGGAAAAAAATTCATAATAGGAATGACAAAATAATATACTAGGTAATCGTTTAAAATTTACGTCACGTTCTTATAAAAGGTTGTTAGAGTTGAAAGTATAAAAAAATTCATAATAAAAACAGGAACCGAACAATGAAGTGTCGAGACGAATGCCGTTATTAAATATTTCAATTATTGTGTCAGCGTTTGTGCGATTTAACAAAGGTACTAAAAATAAAAATAGGTGTTGTAAGCATGATGTTATGTTAAATGAAAAATAATATATTTTTGGGGTATATTATTTTTCTTCTGTACAAATACTCGTAATATTCACTTCTAAGAAATTACACAATAACAAACAAGCGCAAATTAAAGTGTTTCAAACGATTTATGAGTGTGAATGTGAATTGACGGTAAGAACTTGAATGCAAAATCAAAAAAAAAAAGAAAACATAAAAATAATCCGCATAAGGCCAAAGTAGAGTAATCTAGCTGAACATTAGAACATTCTTTAAAGTAATTCTTGTATTTTGTAAGTTTAAGAAAAGCAACAAAGTTACTATATCATAGTACTTATTTAATACGAGAGCGCAAAAAGGTTGAAAGCACAACAGTGTTATCTGAAGTATGTTACTTTGAAGTTGAGAGTACCTACCCATAAGGAATTCGCTTCTTTAGTATTTCTTTGAATGTATAAGAATACATTTATTTCTAATTATTTAGGTACACTTTCGAATTCTTGGGTTTATATTGAGTTCATTTCGACAAAACGCGTAAAAAATTTTCTGAAAAAATTAGTTGTAGTGAGTTGTGAAAAAGCTAGTAGTTTGCCACATAGAGTAAACAACCCAGTGATTGGCCGTTGCATTAAAACACAAATTAAGAATTTGTCGATATTAATATTGTACCTGTAAATATCAGCACAATCCCACAACACCGCTGAAGAGCTGGTGGTTTACTAATTCTCCCGCCAGTTTCATACATAGGTAATGGTCTAGGAGGTAATGAACCGGACAGGCTGTATTTACTACAAATATTATGAGTTCCGACAAAAGTGTGTTGCCACTGGTAAGTGATTTTTCTAAATATTTACATGTCCTATTATTTGCAAAATGAATTTAGTACCTTTCGAATAGTATATTTGAATAAATTTTGATATTATGATACATTATAACCTAAAATCCTTGATAAAATCTGGTGGAACTTTTGAACTAGGCGTACTAAATGAATTTTTTGGTTTGCTTTGTATTGAAAGATAATGCATATAGGTATTTGTTTGAAAATCTGACCAATAATTGCTTGGTATCTAGAGACTGGCCGGGGGCCAATAACTGAGTATTATGAAAGGCCAATCACTGAAACATATTTTTAGGTGAAGACAATGTCAAAAATTATTCCGGGCGATAAATATCATAAGAAATGCTCAGAGGACGATATACAAAAAGCTCTTGAGGAAATTACAAATCGAAAACCCTTAAGAGAAGTTTCAAAATGAACACGATTCCAAGAGGTACTTTGCAGTGCAGAAAAAATCAAAATTTTGTGAAATCAGGCTTTGGCCCTAATCCAATTCTTTCCAGTGATGAAAAACAAATCCTGGTTACTTGGTTCTTTAAAAATCACAAACGTGGATTTACCCGCCGTAAAGAAGATATCCAAGAATCTGTAAAATAGTTTCTAGATCAAAATGCAAGAGAGAATCCTGTACCCTATCTTGAAAAGTGTAATTTGAACTTATTTGCAATAATGCTAATTCGCTAAGTGATTTATCTTGACTTTACCGACAATAATGCTACTATTACACAAATTAATTGCTTGCCTTACTTTGACATTTCTAGCAATAATTAAAACATTAGAATTTATTTACAAGTCTGATATTTAATTACTCGCAAACCTCAAATCTGATCAACTGAATTGGCCGACTAGTGGTAGGTAAGTTGTGCTATTTGAATTAGATAGGCTGGATGAGGTAAGTGTTGCATCATGTGGGACAGTTAAAAAAATCAAACTACTCAAATTAAAATTAACGAGCTTCGCGCAATGGTGGTTCAGCCCGTTAATGTACTATTGTGGGAAAGAACCACCAATAAAACCAACTTTATTCATAAATAAGTAATTGCACAAGTACATTAATAAATCAAACGACACAAAAAAAAACAATGAAAGGGTTAAATATATAACAAAACACCACTAAATAAGGTTAAAGTGCGTACAAAATTATAACATTAAGAGAAAAATGAATAAAAAGCAGTTTAGTGACACATAACCACAATAAAAAAAACATGTAGTCACACCCACAATTGTGTTATAAATCATCTTAATACCCAACATGTGGCCCTTTAAAACGAATCATCCCGGTCTTTAAGTAAATAAGCATATAAAACAATAAGCTAAATTACGGTACATATATAAAATACAACATATATAATATAACAACAGTAAAATTCCACAGGTAAAGGCAAAGACAAAAGAAAATAGACAAGGAATTTATACGTACACAATTGTTTACTGACTACTAAAGCACGAAATACATACGTACAGTTACAATAAATTACTTATAAAGGGAAATTAGTTCACAGGCAAACAATTCTACTTAACAAACTGACACCAAAAAAACTCATTAAAACAAAGCCTTACGAGGGTAAGTTATAAATAGATCATAATATCGTGACCGATATACATATAAGTTTGAGTGCGTTAGAAAAATACAGCGCCCCTTTCTCAGGTTACACAGTGATCTATACAACTATAAAAACAATAAAAATAGAATTCAAAGTGTCTAATGCTCATCTGGAACCGGGAGCATGTAACCACTTGGCAATGGCCCATTACAATTTGTAACCAAGGGTTATCCTGCACCCGTTCTCCAGGCCCACCTCTACACAAATATAAATATAAACAACAAACAACAATGCTAATTCACACAAATACTAGAGTAAGGGAGCCCTGTACTGTCTTTTATTTTAGTAGATTTCAGCTTAATGAGCCCGCGTGTCAAGGCAAAGCTCGATTTTAAATACGTTATATAGGCTTGTAGAATTATTTGCTACCAACCTTAATTTGTATAAAAATACCTACTTACACTTGAATATATATTCCATTAATTGATCACCGACACAAATCATTAACATACGCGGTTTAACTTCAAAAAGGGTGACCGTTATTTATAGATTAATATTTGAAAAACACAATAAAACTAACACCCGAAAGAAAAGACAAATTAGCTTTGGCTAATTCAAAAGAAAATGTACACGCAAGAAATATTTTAAAGACAAACTATTTACAATGAAAGTATTTAATTAGCCACCTCGATCTGGCTCCGTCGACACTCTAACTGTCACTACCTTTTCCCCCGATTTCAAAACTAACTATATTTACTCCCACAATCAACCCCCATTTTTCAAAAGTAATAAAAAAAACAAAAAAATTATTGTTGGAAGTTTCATATTAATTATTGAACGACATCTTAATATTCTTGCAATTACATGAAATCGTAGGCACATCCTTGCTCTGAATATTGGACGACCTACATTTCCATCCTACAGACTGACAGTAGGCCAAAATATACTTCTAGTTCAACTAATGTTAGGTCTTGAAACGTGTCGCCACAAAGTCTTTTACCTTCTAAATTAGACATTTTCAAAATTAGGTTTACAATTTTGGGGTGTGAAATATAAGAAGTACGCGGATTTTATATCAACTAGTCGCGATGTAGCATACCTTGCTGACCCAGAAATTAACGAAACAATATTTGCTGCTGATAACCTTCCCGATTGATGTGTCTTTTCATTCCATACTATACTGCCATATTTGAAGTTACGTGATTATCCGTATCAGGTTCATCTGAAATCGTAGCTTCCGCTTTATCATCCGACTCGCCATTATATATCTCGCTTCCGGACAAATGGTCTTCTTCTTTAGAAGCATTAGAATCACTATCAGAAAGACACAAAAGTTTCTCAAGTTCACTATCCGTCAGTACTCCCTCACTATACATTTTCAATAATAAATTTCAATTTTTAGGTTTTTTTTATTACAGTATAACATCATGTTAGCTTGGTAACCATCAGCTGCAGTTCTTTCTTCCTGAAAAACGTCGTCCATATATTTTTTTCATCAAGACGGTGCCCCAGCCCATAATGCTTTGGCAGTGAGGAATTACTTAGAAAACTGTTTCCTAAATGGTTGGATTGGAAAATTCGGTTCGGTGTTATGGCCGCCACGATCTCCAGATCTGTCAATACTGGAGTTCCTCCTATGGGGTATTCTGGTAATTTATCAAAACCGACATAATACCGTACCGAACGTTGCAATCCAGCGATTTGGGAAACGGTTTTCTAAGTAATTCACTACTAAAGCATTATGGGTTGGGGCACTGTCTTGTTGAAAAAAAATTTTGGAAGACGTTTTTCAGGAATGTCTATATTTATATTTTTGAAAAGCTAAGAAAGAACTGTAGTTGATGGTTGCCAAGCTAACTATAATTCCCATTTTAAAAAATACAAGTTTATATTATTACTCAAAAACCGCACCCCATAGAAAAATTCTGCGCGCCACTGAATTCGGTACTTCGCAATATACAAGTACCAATGACGAAATATGTCAGTATAATAGTATTAAGCGAGGTATAAGACCTTGTAAAGGTGTAGAAATATCGACGTTTGGCCACAAGTCGAAAACAAAAGAAGATACTAAATTTTCCACTTTGTCATGAAATCTAGGTCAACAAACTAGTATGTGAATGTAAAAACTTCCATCTTTGATAATAACAATGATATCTTTAAAAAACAATTAAAACAACGAAATCCGGACACTCGGTACATCTAATAACCAAGTTTTTTAATATCTATATAGATTTTTATGGCATTAGAAATAAATGTATATAAAGATATAAAAAGTTTTGTTTGAGGCCAGTGAAAGTTTTCCGTTAATTATAATTATTGAAAAGTAAACTGCTTTAGATTAGATAAAGGTCTAACCAAAACTTGGTTATTTAAGATTCGTTCACTGAATACTTAGGAAACAAGTAATAAATCCGTTGCACTCGCGTGAGTAGTTAAACCGTATTTTTTCACTCGTGACTTCGACATGTATTCATAAATCAAGAAAGGTATTGTGTTTGTATAATTGTGTTTAATAAATATCTCCTGTAACCAATTAAGCATTGGGTGGATATCTGTGAAGTTGCTTCAGATATACGAAGTATAAAACTAGACTTTCTTTATAATAACACATAAAATAGCCTAAAATCATCCATGAGTTTTTTGTTTGTTTCTATCCACCATTCGCGTTAAAATCTATTAAATAAAGTTTTCCGCGTGCTTTTAATACGTTATGGTCTGGACATCTTAGTTCTGAGATCTCAGTTCTCGGAGAGAGGGAATTCATGCTAGTTTCTGCGAAGAACACGTCAAAATAATTCTTTTCACTTGTTCACTTGATCTTTGTCGATATAAACATTATCACACAATTAAGACCCAAAGAAGCAATTGTGATGTAAACTAAAATAATTGAGTAATTAAAAAATAAACTAAAGGGTGATTACTGTTACTTTGCTTTTGACACGGCTCATCAATTATCTGGTATTACACTTAGACCCGCTTTCGTTTCAAATTTGACATAGAGTTGGAGTGTTTTCCACAATCTACTTTTGATATCTACTTTTCGATTCGGTGGAGTTCAGGACAGTTTGGAGGTTTTATGTGCTTAGGTACCACATCAATAGAATTTACGGCATACTAAGCCGCTGTGCGCGATGGATGATGGCAATTTACTAAATCCGACCAAAACAACGTTGAATAAGTGAGTTTGTTTATAAATGGTAGCAATCCTTTTTCCAAGCAGTCCGACATGTAAATAATGACATTAATGGTACCCATACTCACAAAAGGAGCACTTCACATGGAACATTGACATATTGCATGTCTTTCGACGTACTTCTTCTTGACAAATTTTTCCTCTGCAGTCGGATTTGACTTCAACCTTTATGAAAAGGGGAACATTGATTCCCTGGTATACACTTGCAACCTGCTTTTTACTAAGTCTCGTGGTCAGTAGACAACAACCATTTCTTGCTAGCAACAAAGTGGCCAAAAAAATTCCGTGGAAAATATTTTCAAATTTGCAAGATGACCGCCAGGGAGCGTAACCGCCATCCAAAACTTTTAAAGTTATTTTTTACTCAGATCCACCTAGTAAATATACCAAAAAATTATATGGTTTTTAAAGCTCGGATTTATTCGAGTAATTTTTTTAAAATAAAGTGGTGGGGGGTGATTCAGTGATTTTTTAAATAAACAGCTGTAACTCGTAAACGACTGAACTGATTTTAATAAACTTAGCCTCGTTGGAAAGAGCATTTATTGCTTCATCAAATACAATTTACCTGTAATATGTCTAATTTTTAGTGATGCTGCTAGAGCGCGTTTTTGATATAATATCAGAAAATTGCAAAATTCTCTAAAAAATTAAATGCGACAATATGACTTTTTTTCATAAAAGTGAGATGAAATCATCCCTAAATATGTTAGTGAAAACCGCATCTCGATATCTTATTCATACCCTAAAATATCGAAGAAAAAAATTTAGTTATATTATAAAATTTGAAGAAGTCGATATTACACCGGTATTTATTCTTATTTATTTGTCTTGTTTGAAGATTCAATGAAAAATTTCATCATTTTATAATTTTTAAATAATAAAAGTTTTCATAATTTAAAAAATTAAATGTAATAATATGATAATATTTATTTTTGAAAGATATTATTCCAAATTTGCGGAATTCTTTTTATTAATTATATTTATGGCCTTAAAAAGGACCGATTGTGCAAGGTCAACTCGCCGACGGTCTACTCGCCGATGCCAATTCGCCGACTGCCTACTCACCGACGAGCCAACTCGCTGACGACCTACTCGCCGAACATATTATTTTTTTAATATCCAACAATTTATTTTTAAATAAAAGTTTATTAATAAATAAAGTGAGGATGATATAATTTCACATGCAAAAGTATAACACTTCTAATTAAACTAATAAAACAATTTGGAAATTTTGGTTCAATTGAAAATTGCAAGTTAAACAGTTTTTTAATCACTTCTTTCCAGAAATCAAAATAATACCTATTGAATTGAAAACTTATTTATGAAAAATTAAGGTTATAGATTTGATATAATGAGGTATTTAGGCTTTTCCATATAAAAATTTAATCCCATTCATAATTGTTTCAGTCATTCAGTAATTAGGTGATCATTTACCTATAAAAAGTTTTTAACTTTTCACTTCGAAATTATTCAGATCTTGTTTCTGAAACAGTTAAGATCGTGTTAATTGTGAAAATTATTCAATTTAATTTTTTTGTGACAATTGCAAAATTAGTTTGAACTTAAACTCAAAAGTGATATATTTTTATTACAAGGTAAGCTATTTAATATTTTATTAATTAAAAATAGTACATTTCTTTATTGCGAATGCTTGAAGAAAAAATAATTTACACCATTGCATTATTTTGACCCTTTCAACTAATATTTTTTTATTTAGACTACTCATGGAAATTCAAAGCCAAAGAGGACAAACAAAGTACGCTTTAGATGGATATCTTTACGTCAAGGATAAGACAAACAAAGACAACACAATCCAATTCTGGCGTTGCGAGCACAGAGGTTGCAATGGAAGAGTATGGACGAACCTTTCAGATAATTCTCTCAATTCCGTGCGAAAACAACATACTTGCAGCACTGTTGGAAATGCTGCAACAAATAAATTCGGAAATCAAACATCTAGCAACAACTACACAACTAGAGAAAGTTCCCGACGCAGTAAAGGGAGTTATTCCAAATTCTAATGTTACTCGGAGAAACATCCAAAGAGCACGCGTTAAGAAATCATGCGCTCCTCCAAATTCGGAAACTCCTGAAGAAATCGTTATACCCCAACTATATTCGCAATACGAATATAGTCCCAATCAATTTGAAAAATTTTTATTAGCTGATTCTGGTCCAAATTGCAAGCGGATCCTTATATTTGGAAGAGAATATCATTCAAGTTGGAGTTCTAATATGAAAGAACTTTTTGTCGATGAGACTTTCTTATTATGTCCTACTCTGTTTGCTCAAATTTTTGTAATATTAGCAAGGAAAGACACTCATGATGAGAAAGGCCCAGTCTTTCCAGCACTTTATTGTTTGCTGCCAGATAACAGCACTGACACATACATCAAAGTACTCAACATGATTAGAGAACTTTGGCCGCAGTTGAATCCGGAAAATATTAATGTGGATTATGAATTGGCTATTTACCAGGCTATTCAGCATGTTTTTCCTGAAACAGTAATCAGTGGCTGTTCATTTCATTTGGTGAAAAATCTGAGAAAGCATTTGTCGTCTTGCAATTTATTATCGCAATATAATACTGATCCGCAATTCGCGCTGCAAGCAAAGATGATAACTTCATTGGCATTTAATCCGGAAGAAGACGTCATACCAGCAATTATGGAGTTAGAAAATTATTTGTCCGATGTATTTGAGCCAATTTTGGCTTGGTTCAGCAATATTTACATCGGTCGCTTACGCAATAACGGTACTAGAGCACCGCCAACTTATCCGCCACCAATTTGGTCCGTGTACTTCCGAACATTGAATGGAAGGGACCGGACCAATAATTTTGCTGAAGCCTGCCACCGTAAATTACAAGTGGCTTTTGGTGCTGATATTTCACATCCTTCCTTGTGGAAATTCATCGAGAATTTGAAAAAAGTTCAGTCAGCATATGACGTCGACTACGAAAGAGCTATTTCTGGATGCAATGGTACCGCAAAAAGGAGAAAATATGAAGAAAATGATGAAAGAATATTAAATAAACTAGTTAATTATAACCGTGAAAATATAATTGAATTTTTAAAAGGGATATCCCACAATTACAAAATGGTATGACCTATTATATGTATTTATAGAAATTTGTAGATATTTGTATATATGTATTTTGTTTATTTGTATGTACCGACCTATATGAACGATAAAAATTATTATTATTTTTTATAATTATATTATTTGTGTTAATGAGTTATTTTTTATGTTTAAAATCCATGAAAACTTAATCAAATTTGATAAATTTTTAACCTAATTAATTAATGGTTGGTATAAGAATTTAATTAAAATAAATAGTTGGTTTCTTGTAAAAAATAATATATTATGGGCGAGTAGGTCGTCGGCGAGTTGGCTCGTCGGCGAGTAGACAGTCGGCGAGTTGGCATCGGCGAGTAGGCCTTCGGCTAGTTGGCCATCGGCGAGTTGTCGCGCACCGATAATCCCTGCTTAATTAGGCTTTAAGTAGGCATCAAGTACCTAGTTAATGCCTACTTAAATGCTCGAATTGTCTCCAATCGACTTCGGTGCATTGTTGGAGCCGCTCATGCGTGGACATTACAGCAGCTTCAACTTCTGCTCTTGACAGGTTACGAATGGCCTCTCGAATTCGTACTTTCATGTCATCTCTCGTTATTGGTGGAGTTTCTTTTAACCCACCCCATAGATAAAAGTCCAAACAGGTGAAGTCTGGGGATCGGGGTGGCCAAGGAAATAGACTTCCTCGTCCAATCCACCTCTGGTGATATATTAAATTTAAGTGTTCTCGCACATTTATTGAAAAATGTGTTGGGCAACCATCTAGTTATAAAAACATATTTTGTCGTAATTGCAAGGGTACATCTTTCAATACAATAGGCAATTGGTTTACCAGAAAATCAAGAAACACGGCACCATTTAGTGGTTCATCAAAGAAATAGGGACTTATAATAGTTCCGTCCAGGATGCTACACCACACATTAACACTCCAACGACTTGATGTTGGATCTCGTGCAAATTAACGTTTCTATCACTTTTAAAAGTGGCCTCATCCGTCCAAAGAATTTCGGATAAAAATCCTCTATTTTCCCTGATCATGCCCAACATCCAATGACAATAATCTATCCATCGGTCAAAGTCTTCGTCTGGTAAGGCTTGATGTAAAACCATATGATACGAGTGCATTATATAAATTTGAAATTACAAACACATTGTGAAACATGTAAAGTAGTATTTTCAGTGACATAAGAACTTACCTATGATCCTTTAAAATGTTCGTGACATATCCAACGCGAGAGACATTGCTCTCGTGGGGATTCAATGACATGTATGCTAAGACAATAACAATATTGTCTTCTATGCTTCTATCCGAGTCTCTTCGCAACTTTGGTCGAAAGCTTCCAGTATTACACAAATTTTGCACTAAACGCGGAAAGATTCTCGCATTTTTAAGACATTCAAAATATACCGCAATCATATCAACAGCTTCATCATTTGTAAAAGACATTATAGGTAGTTTTAAGGACTTACTTGTGCACAAACATAAATTACACTGTCTGTCAAATTTTAATATTTGTTTACAATTCGATTTTAGGTATTTGTTTTTTCTCAATGGTCTACTCCTAATATCGACTTTTTCAAATTTTATAACTAAATCTTTTTCTTCGATATTTTAGGGTATGAATAAGATATCGAGATGCAGTTTTCACTAACTTATTTAGGGATGATTTCATCTCATTTTGATGAAAAAAAGGTCATATTGTTGCATTTAATTTTTTAGAGAATTTTGCAATTTTCTGATATTATATAAAAAAAAAACGCGCTCTAGCGGCAACACTAAAAATTATACATATTACAGGTAAGGTGGATTTTATGGACTAATAAATGCTCTTTCCAACGAGGTTAAGTTTATTAAAATCAGTTCAGTCGTTTAGTAGTTACAGCTGTTTATTTAAAAAATCACTGAATCACCCCCCACCACTTTATTTTAATAGATACGTCAAACAAAAATTACTCGAATAAAGCTGAGCTTTAAAAAGCATATAATTTTTTGGTACATTTACTAGGCGGATTTCAGTAAAAAATGATGGCGGTTACGCCCCCTGGCGGCCATCTTGCAAATTTGAAAATATTTTCCACGGTCTTATTTTTGGCCACTTTTTTAATAAACATTTTTACCGCAATTCTCTACGACGAATAGTTTCCAAGAAACAGTACTTCGAATTCTTATTTGGCCACCCGGTACAATAATCACATTGAACTATACCACCGTTCGATTTTGCGCTTTCTGCATTTTAATGTAGTATTTTTTTGTATATTTGGTACATTTCTCCGGACGAAATTGACGAATTCTTATCAAATAACTTACATGTGCTTTCTTCTAATTTTCTGTTATGCATTCGTGTAGGTCGACCGTCTCGCGCCATTCCGTTTATAGTTCCACCTACCCTTATTTTATATAAGTACTTTCGCTCTAAGTTATTTGACAAGATTTTTCAAGCGTTAAAATAGAAACATTACGATTTTCCGAAAATTTACGCAATATTTAACTAAATAACGAAAGAATAAACTTTGACAGTTACAACAATGTAAAGGTGCCTACATTTTAAATTTGTTAAGAATTTTCAAATAGCGACAATTTAATAGTAATCATCCTTCAATAAGGTTTCAAGTGTTATCCGCCTCATTAAAAGGTGTCGATAACGCTTACACATAACGTAATTATTAAGTAAGTCTATGATTTCCTGGAATACGTAAGAGACGTGACAACTTCCACAATATTGTTATTTGCAAGTAGGCCTTCATTAAATGTAATGTTGAATCCGAAGTTAGACCGGCGTTTCCAGAGTAGGTGCAGCATTATTCGTTACTACTTATGTTTAGAAGTCACACATTTAGACAGAAGTTAGTGCTCAGTTCCAAGACATACGGTCTAAGATTTTTCGACTTCAAGGCTCCCGGATTCTGCTTTACATTCTATAGACCATTGCATTTTTAGATTTTTATGCCGATTACCACACAGATTTGGAGAACACCGAATGTAATATTTGAGGTATCTAACGCTCAATCAATGAGTTGACCGATATGTCTTGTAAATAGACCTGGAGAAAAACTGTAATAAACACGTACCTATTTTGCAATTTGATGAAAGCAAACATCGACAGTGTGTCTAAAGCATTTCTAAAACAAGCATTTTATATGCTGACGTTCCATTTAGAAATGAAATGTATAACTGTATATACGTAAAGTTGGCAGCGCAACTCTTAGCTTAACATAATTTTCCATTATGTATATGTAAAATAGTAAGCCTTTGCTTAAAATCTTAAAGTAAAATGAAACTATTAACATTGTAAGTTACAAAACAAAAAACAAAAATTGAAAATACGCCACAGTATTTAACAGGTCAAAGTGATTGTTGTCTGCAGTCCCTGTAAATAAACCTATTGTAATAATACAACAAAAATGAATACAAAACCAAAATAACGCTTGAAAAGTTGAGGATTAGAAAAGAAAAGCTACTCAAAAGACGATCGATGGCCACATTTTATGTAATGTAATCGGTGTAGTAGGATCAAATGCTCGTTTACATTCAAAATCACGAACGTGTATAATGATGCTCTTTTTGTAAATCGTTTTACAAATAAATGTAAGATGGAAAATTCGGTTCAATAAACTTTATAAGAGTACTTGCCGATGCTGAATTGATTTACGTAGGAGGGTATATTATACACAAATAAGTTGAAACTATTTTTAATCTTCACCCGGACCGTGTACAACATACAAGTATTTAAGGAATTTCGTGACCTCAGATTACACAAGCTGCTGAAAATGGACAAAAAAATAAATAAAATAGGTGATAAAGCATGTCATTTGTGAATACGTAAGCACCAACAAAAAACAAGGTTTTCTACTGTATATAAGGGACCAGAACGAAGAGAGATTATGCCCTCATTTGTAGGTGAGCCAATTCAAAACAGAAAAACGTTCGTTTTATGGGCTGTACAACCCTTCCAGCTTTGTTACAATCGCTCTGTGCCTTGTTCCTGAAATTAATGCTGTTCGTAATATTCATACTATTTATCATTAATGCTAACAAAAAGAAATCACGTATACACGTTAATATAAACATCAATTGTCAAAATTAAAAACCTTATAAAACTTAATACGTGTACACTTAACTATTCAAGAGCTAACTTGCTTACTTCTATCTATAGAGTGGGTGTATATCAATTTTTAAAACTGGTTTTTACCAATAATTTATTTTATATTCATCCTAAATTTTCAAAATACATTATTTAACTTTTGATCAACTAATTTCGCAAATTTAAAAAAAATGTACTGAACGATATTAAAGCTTTTTAGGTATGTGTTCTTCGCATAAATACACTTTAGTAAAGCTATCAGCGTGTTGCCTTCATCTTAAGTAACAGCAAATAAAACTTTTTAATTTAGTGATCTGGCTAAAAATATTTTACAAACGTATATTTTCGCTAGTAAAGGGCACGCATATACCTGTCATACACGGAAGATGGATAACATGACGTTGATATACTATCATGTAGTCCTCCAAAGCCTACCGTGTCAATTTCGATTCAGTTATCCAGTCAGACTTGTTTTTATGTTTCTAAGTTTCAGTTTTGATATTTTGTCAAAAAAGAATTTACTGCTTATCCCAGAGCAAAATCTACGGTTCATCTTGAAAGTTGACAGATTAAAAGCGATTTTGGCTGTTTAAATGAAAAGCTACATTCAATGGAATATTTTAAAGCGTAAAAATAATCAAAACCAAAGTTGGTCATTTAGGTTTAATTAAACCTAATGAATAAACATTTCTGTTTTTCTCTTTTAGGATTATTAACATTCGATTTATGATGGTTGCTGTAATTTAAACTTAAAGTACAACTTCTACTTAACGACCTAAAATAAACGTTTTACAATTCCAGTTGTGCTGTAAGGACACGTGCAGTGAATTACTGCAGCAATTTCTAATAAATCTTCTCTATAACGATCCTAACGTTAACTAAATAATATTTTTTATTAACACTTTTAGAGTATTTAAAATATATTTTATATATATATATATATATATATATATATATATATAGTGCATTTCACGAGTAATTAGACCTCTGCAATATGGCCGCCATTTAAATTTGTCACCAAATAAGGCGCGGGAGCACTCATTGGCGTAGTACCTTTTCTCATATAAAAAAAAGTGAAAAACTTATTTGAATAAATTTATTACTAATAAATTCGCCATCACCACGCTCACCTAGTATTATTATTATATACTATTTTAACTATTTTAATACAAATTTAAAAAAAATGAACAAGTATGTAGTAAATAATTTTTTATTAATAATTATTGCGTAATTAAAAATCGCAGAATTATACACATTTAAAATAAATTGTCTATCCACTCATCGCTGTAATAATAACAGTTAAAATATGACAATTAAGAAAATATTGTATAATCTTACTGAAGTTGCACTATAACTGTGCAAATTTTCAATAAAGTTCTCGTCTTCAGTTAAAACCAAACTTTCTTCCATTTTAGTATAAAAACTACACAATCACTACAACCGTTACAAATTATTGTTTACAGTATAATGGCAAAATAGAAAATTAATTCCACATTTATAAGCAAAGCAAGTGGTCATTCATGATTTCTAATTCACATTGTGCTAATGGAATAATATGCAGTTTCAACATTAATTACGAATTAGTAATAGTAAATTTTCAGAAATTCTGATATTTGTTTGGAACGTTCTTTTATTTTAACGATATTTATTTCTTACAATAATTAATTTAATTGAAACATTTTCAATTTTACTAACCTAAGTTACCTCTCCGCGTGATACGCTACTGAGTTGGCAAATAATATTTTAAGACGTTTGAAGGTCGTATATGTTATTATATTTGTCTTTTGCTATTATAATGTTGTAGGAAAGGATGGAATATGCGGTTCATAGTAGCCAACTGAAATATCCCTTTCATTACAATGTTACACTTATAGCATTTTAGTTATTTTATAATTGGATGTTGTTCATAGTGGAATGGCAGCTATATTATTAATTATTCATAAAATGCACTTCATATATATATATATATATATATATATATATATATATATATATATATATATATATATATATATATATATAAAGAGATATGGACTAGAACATTTCACACAAAACTTTCCTCGTTTCAAGGGTACAGCCTAACAGTGACCTTGAAATAACCTTGAACCTTTTGAATGTAATATCAATGCCAACTTTGTTTTTAAAATGAAAACGCATATTTTTTATTGATTCGTACCCTGTTGTATGACGTCATTTTAAACTTCGCAAAAAGCCTATAGTAGTTCGGCTTCGAATTATGTCTGCAATTAAAACTTAACCAACGTATGTTTCCTATAGAAAACAAAAATGTTTAGAGAATGTAATTAAAAAAAAAAAGGTTTAATAGTTAATAATAGTTATTTTTGACAAAACACAGTGCATTAACAAATTAAAAAAAAATTCTGAACGATTCCTTGTTTAAATCTAGATACTTTTTATCTCTTGTATTGCAAAAAATTATTGAAAATTAAAAAATTTGAATTAATTTTGACAAACATAAAAAATTGACATTTCCTAAAATATGTTTCCTACAAAAGTTTCGTTCTGTTTTTCCATAGAATACGAATCAGTAATAAATAATATGCTTATTAAACAAAATTCAAAATTACCGTCAAGATAGTCGCAGCATCCCTGCCAATATTACGTCTAGATCATCTTTAAAACCTGATTCAAAATTATATATATATATATATATATATATATATATATATATATATATATATATATATATATATATATATATATATATATATATATAGTTCTTTTCGTGTATTTATATTGTGGTTCTTTCAAAAAATCTAGATATGTAGTTGCGACGTTTCGACAAAATCCCATTTGCCATTGTCAAGTCTGTAGTTGTTTTTTTCTGTTTCTCGTTACTCGAACTCAACTGCTCTCTGTTAATGCTCCTGGCTTATATAACATGTTGACTTTCTTCGTCGCCTTTTCTTTTTTCTGCTTCGTTAGATTTGTTGTTTCGCTTAATGGGTTGTTGTGCTCGCTGCGCTTTGTGTTTGTGTAGTGCTAGTTTTTTGGTATTTGCGGGATCATTTTTCTATTTCAATGGTTTTCCTTACTATTTTTTTTTTGGTTAGATGATTAGCGGTTGCGATCTTTTTTCTTTTGTCAAATTTTATGGTATGTGCGTGTGTGTTGCGCTAACCACGGTGTACTTCTCTTAACTGCTAAACGAGTGTTTGCCCAATAGATGTTTGCTGGTATTTTACCACCAGTCCAGGTCAATTTTGGTTTTTGGATTCAGCAGAATGGTACCAATTGTTTTATTTGTTGTGAATATAGTTTTCATATTGTGTTTGTTGAGAATTCTGCTTATTTTGTCTGTAGTGCCTTTTATATATGGTAGAAGCACCTTATTGGTTTCTTCCTGATCTTCCTTCGCATATTTTACTATCCGCGGTTTGAACTATTTTCTTATATGCGTTGTGTTGGATCCATTTTACGTAATGCTTTCTTTGATTTCATGATTTCTTTATCTTTGTCGGCAAATCATTTTGATCTAATCATTATTGATATCATCACGGCTGGTATTTGTGCCGGGTGGTGATGCGATTTTGCACTAAATGTCTATTTGTTCAGTTGATTTCCTGTATGCACCATATTCTAGTGTTCCATGGGTCCTTTCCACAAATGGTAGCTTGTCGATTTTTTCCCCATTGTAAATTTAGTTTGGTTGTGCATTTCATTTTTAAGAATTTTTCCAGTTTTTCCAGACCGTAAGTCTATATCACATATGTGATGTTGACATACCGATCACATTTGCGATCACGGATGACAGTGGTGAAACCATCGGTGCTGATTCGACTTGCTCAATGTTCAATAAAGTTTCTGGTGTCTTACAGGCTCGCGCCCTACGACTAACTTCTGTTGTTGTGCGTAGTATCATTTGTTCTTGCATTTTTACGAAGGCTTCCTCAATTTTTTTCACTAAATGTTCTCTTATTTGAATTAACCATTTGGCTCGTCCCCAGACGAAGAAATCAAGTGGTGTTAAGTCCGCGATCTGGCAGGTCATGGAAATGGTCCACCTTGGCCGATCCAACTATTGGGAAAAATGTTACCTAAATACTATCGTACTATTAGACGGTAACGGGGTAACGGGATGGACATCCGTCATTTTGCAAAATGGTAGGTCTTTCACCTTCTGCAATTACCCCATTAAGCAATTCGGGGAGATCATTTTGTAAAAAATGTATGTAATTGTCCCCGTTCAATCTGTCGGGTAAAAAATGTGGTTCAAGTAGATTTGTTCCAATGACACCTGCCCACACATTCACAGAAAATTTGGTGGGACACTTGCTTCTTCCAGTGGGGATTTGTGATACCTTCTTTTGAGAAATTGGACTCGTCGGTCCATAGAATACTTCTCAGAAACCCTCCGTCTTCGACATCTCTATCCAAAAGGAAACGATAAAATTTAATTCTATGCACAGAATCACCATCTGCAAGTCCTTGTACACCTGTGCCATAAAAAGGATATTTTCCTTCACGGTTCATGGTACTCCAAACCTTCCATACTGACAAACCAAGATCAGCAGCAAATTTTCTTGAGGTCGTCGTGGGATCCTCTTCAAAAGCTTGCAGGATTAGGTTATCGACTTCTGGATGGTGGCGACCTGGATTAACCCCAGGTTCACTACGTTGGACATTGCCACTCTCGTAAAGACGACAATATGTGTTGCAAACACTCTGACGTTAGGCAATCTTCTATCAGGAAATCTCTCCTGATACAAGCGACGTGGTTCTAATCCATTTCCATCCGCTTTGCCGTGCATGTAAATAATATCCGCGTACTCTCATTAGTAAAAGCTGCCAACTAGTACTTAGTTCAAAACGATATCAATTTCAGGTACACGTGACGGAGTTCAACTGCAATGGAACTGCTACTTGATACGGTATTATTATAAAGTTTATTACTCACACAAAACATATAATCGCAATGACAGGTGTCATCTGACTAAATGGACCTGTTTTGTAATCACAGTCTTTCCTTTGTTTAATTATATTCCTTATCAGTTTTGCATTGTAGTTCTCTACGGCTACAGACCGTTCGGAAAATAATAAACCACTGATATTTTTAAACGTATTTCAACATCTGAGGCAACCACATTTTTTAATAATACTTTATAGAAAATGTTATTTGTTAATTTGAGAAAAAGTATTTTTGACATTAAATCTGATTCATTGTTTGTTTAGTCACTTTGGTTATTTGTTGTATAAAATCACAGAAAAGGTATACACTCTAGTACGTAAAACAATAAAAATAACCAAGGAGCAATTTACCACTGATGTGTTATCAGGGTGAAAATGTGAGAAAACGGATTTTTGTAAAAAAAAACACCAAAATCTCGAAAACCCAAAAACCGTAAGACTTTGTACTAAGGTATGTTTGACTTAATGCGGACAGCCGCCATTTTGCAAAATAATTTTAAATGGGATCATACGGCAAGTAATACCTCATTTCAACATTAAAATATTACTATTGACTTATGAGTTTCAACCCAATAACGCCAATTAACGTTTTGAGGTTTTTGGCTTATAAATATTTCGTTGTTTTTTGTTAACTGTGTGTTAAATATCAAGAAAACATTTTTGAATCCATGTTTAGAGGGCTATTATTATCATCTCCTTCATTATGCCTGTATAAAAGTGTTTAACTGCAAATAAATTGGAAACTTGTCCAAAGCTTTTGACTGCGTAGACCATGACGTTCTACTAACAAAACTAGAAAATTATGGCCTACGCAGTAAAAGCAATGACATACTTAGATCTTATTTATCTTACAGAAGGCAGTATTACCACGTTCTATGCATCGTTTGCTGATGATATAACTTTGATCTCGAATGCAGCAACCATAACGGAAATGTCATCTAAGTTAAAAAATAACTTAAAAGCACTTGCTGTTTACCTGATAAATAACAAACTAATTCTAAATATGAACAAAATATTCATAATGCAATTTTTTACAAAGTTATCTAATTATACTGCTAGTCAATATATTCAAATAAATGGACAATCAGTAAAACAGGTAAAAGAATTTAAACTATTGGGTATATACCTAGATACAGCCTTATCCTCTAAGAGTCATATTGATTATATATATATATATATATATATATATATATATATATATATATATATATAAAATGTAGTGGCATGTGTTTTGCTTTGAAAAGACTAAATTACATATGTACGTCAGTGGCCGTAAAGAATTATTATTATGCATCATTTGAATCGGTCATTAGATATGGAATTGTATGCTGGGGGCACAGTATTGAAGCTAAACGTATTTTCTTGTTACAGAAGCGTGCTATAAGGAATATGTGTGGCTTAAAACATTTGCATTCATGCAGAGAATTGTTTAAAAAACACAAAATATTAACAGTACCCTGTATTTACATTGTAGAAATACTAAATTTTGTCAAACAAAACTTGCATAAGTTTGATTCTTTAAATAAATTTCATAAATACAATACTAGGCGAGGCGATGATCTTATTATCAACTTGCATAAGCTAGAGCATTATAAATCAAGTCCATATTATATGGGTGCTATCCTGTATAACAAATTACCAATAAGTCATAGACTTATTAAGGACAATAAAAAATTTAAAGTCCAAATAAAGAGGATATTAACAGCAAAAGCTTACTATTCAATATATGAATATCTAGATGATAGCATAGTATAAGATGACTAATAATATAATCTGTGAACTACTTTGTAGCTACTTGTTTCTTTACATGTGACTTTTTTTTTCATTTGACTGGTCCTATGTCGTTTAGAAATGATTTATACAGGATAAATAAAGCATTATTATTATTATTATTATTAAACGGCTTGTTCGATCGAAATTTTTACAAGAACATATTCCTAGAAAGGGGATATGTAACCCCCGTATCTGCGCCAATCGCTTTCTGTTACTATCTTGACTTGAACATTAGATGCAGATTTACGTGGAAAGGCAGTGTGAAAAATTTGATAAGGAAGACTTTTGTCTCTCCATAGATATTAAATTATAAATTTTTTTTCATGACACTTCAACACTCTGTATCTAAGTTACGGTGCATTTTCGAGGTATGTATATTAAAGAAAAGTCGCATTATTTTGCCATTCTCTATCACCTCTCAAAATTAATGTATTAAAATCTGGACCACCCTGTATACAAAGAACAGAGGAAATGAAAACACTCTGGGTGTGTTACAGAAAGATTTAACACAAGATTGATTAAATATATATATATATATATATATATATATATAAAACGTAAATAAGGCATAAATTATTTATTCGATCATATTATGATACTCCAAATAGGAAGTTCATCAAAGTAACATTTCTCGTTAATTACTTACAAGAATTTATTTAAGATGTGATTGGAATCAAGTTATAGCATTCTAATGGGGTGTTTTAAGCCAAGACAAAACAAGCGCAAACATTACATCTGTTTTACTTTAATTTATAAAGTTACTTTTCAATTAAGTTAAAATCAGCTATATTTTTATTACTAAGAATAAGGGAAAATATAATGTGTAACACCTTTAGTAGTCTGCAAAATGTAATGTAATTATTAATTCCTAATACGCCCTTGATATGGTAAACCGCATCCAAAAAATTGACCCGTCTCTGACTTCTGACATACAGTCATAGAAGAATAGTTTCGGTTCTTTCCTTGTTCTATCGCTATTACCATGGCAAGTGTGCCGAAATACACTCCTTAATACTTTTAATTACGCATTGAAAATTCCATTGTGTGACACAGGCGCAATCTACATTTTTCCACACGGCGACCAAATTGTGGAATGCACTACCCAGTTCATGTTTTCCTCCAAATTTTGACTTAACTCAATTTAAGGTAGCCATTCATTAACATTTCTCGGCAGCCTAACAATATCCCTAAACCCTCCCGGTGTTCCTTAGTGCTTAGCACGTTAGGTAAATCTTAGCCTGTTCGGGAATACTATAACTAAAAAACAAAAATTGAAACAAGATCACACTTTTTAAAAGATATGCCATAAATACGAAATATGTTTGTCATGTCAATTACTGGATTATCAAGATAATGAAAAATCACAAAAGCATGCTTAAACACTCCATCGATTTTTCTATTACTTTGAATCGAGAATTGTTTAAAATTGATAAAAGTATTGAGTATTAATAAGAATGAATCGTATCTATTTTAATTAAAAAAGTAACATTTAACTTGGCCTGGAAATTATGTAGCATATTTTATTACTTATAATCCATAGCGCATGAATTTACTACACGTTACACTTTGTTTTGAAAGCGTTTACAAAGGCACGATTAGTTTATGGCATTTCTATCAATACAATCCAAATTTAATATTATTTTGCGTGAAGTCTGGAAATGTTTTAAAGTGCTTTAGTATTTGCGGTTATTCTATGTACTGTACTATTAGTCATTTTAATCGAAATGATGGAATTGTAATTTACGTTAGCGCAAAATTCAGTTATTTAAATTTTATTGCAATTCACAATTCTGTATGTGCCCTATTGTAAATTTAAAATGAAAACTAAGTTTATGGTAATTACTAAGCAGGATTTCAAGAGAAAATTATAATTGTTATTTATGTTAAAATTAAATAAACTTATTACGATACTAGGACGAAGAATGTGAAAATTGTATAAAAGAAACGTCAATGTGGTTTAGCTAAGCCCACATATTCCGTATCGGTATAGAAGCGACACGTGACAAATGCGACACCAAGACAAAAGCGACACAGTCACTTAACAAGCAGGCCATAAGCGACACAGATTATGCTAACCATCAATTTGCATAAATGAATAACTATAGTTCGTTACATTTACTTAGAATATTTTTTAGAACCCTATGTCTTTTTTTTACTCCTGTGTATGAAGTTTTGTTTCACGTATCAATATTTGTATGTAAACTATAATTACACGCACCGGTGCATGAAATCCCATGTATTTTTTGTGGGATTTATTTCACGCAGACGTTCCATAACAGCCTGTGTATTTCTACGCACAGGTTAGGAGCGAGTAGTTGGCTGTGCTTTGACTTTTAAATTTGACACGGCAATCATCTAATAATTTCAATATTAGGTAATTAATATAAATTCTGATTCAGAAATTGAAATAAATAATACTCCTCCAGAAATAAAATCCGCGGCCTACAATGCACGTGAGCCTTTATTGCCGAGCAAATCGTTTGAAATATATGAAAATAATGAAGAACTTGGAGAAATCAAAGTTAAATCATTTTCCGAAAACGTGATACTTTCATATTTAGCTGAATTAACTAAAAATTTCAAGTCGTCTACACTATGCTTATTCCATGTTAAAAAGCACTATTAATATCAAGCACAATATTTATATTGAAATATATCCGAAAGTTAAGGCGTTTTTAAAGAGAAAAACTGAAGGATACGAGCACATATTAAAATTTATAAACGATGCATCTGATGAGACATTTTTATTAACTAAAGTAAGTACTAGAGTAAGTGCGCCATATATGGACCAGTCCCATAATATGGACCACTGGCGTTTCGCAAACAACGTTCGTTGTATCGAGTCGAAGGTCAGCGCATATTAAACCTCACCCCTCCAACAGTCCGCCAGTCGTTTGCTGTAAGGCATTGTACGCAAACATATTCACGGGAGCCATTTTTCGTTTTCGTCAAGTACCGATGTAATTTTTTAGATAAATACGTAAGCTCATCACTTTAATAAATATTATTCGATGTGAAAGTGGATTAAACCAAATGAAAGGTGAGTTATTTTACAATTATTGATATTAAGTTGTAACATCCTATAGTTATTACAATTTCCTGAATAAATATATCAGTATTGCAATATGGACCATCGGCATGTGTTAAATATGGACTAGTGGTCCATATTACAAACAGTCACTTATATTTAATTTTTAATTTAGTTTCAGGATGGCATCTATAACAAAAGAGAAGACCAGACAAGCGTGGGACAAAAATCCAATGGTAGGCGCAATAAAAGCTGTACGAGAAAAGAAAATGGGCTTTTTGAAAGCATCCAAAACATACGGTGTACCGAAAACTACGCTTATACGTTTTTCAAAAATAGAACACCATTCACTTAGTGACATTACTAATCATAAACTTGGGAGGAAATCGACGTTACCAAGTGAACTGGAAGATGAATTAGCCGATTATATTCTTGAAATGAAAAAATCTGGATTTGGTCTAACACGCAGGGATATAAGATATTTGGCTTACCAGCTAGCGGAAAGAAATAATATGGAGCACTCGTTTTCACAAGAAAATGAATCTGCGGGCAGAACATGGTTGAGGTTATTCCTTAAGCGCCATCCTAACCTAGCATTTCGCCGTCCAACAGGCACATCAATCGCAAGAATGAAAGGTTTTAACCGAATAAATGTAAACGCATTTTTTGACTTGTTGGAGAGCTCTATGAATGAATTCAAGTATCCTGCGACAAATGTTTATAATGCAGATGAAACGGGAATTACAGTCGTGCCATCAAAAATTCCGGAGATACTGGCACTTAAGGGCAAAAACAAATAGGAACTGTAACGTCCGCAGAGCATGGATCAACAATCACTCTTGTGATATGTATGAGTGCAGGAGACACATTTGTCCCTCGAATGATGATATTCCCGAGAAAATGGGACAATCCATTACTGATGAAAGGCGCTCCACCTGGTGCCATTCATGCTTGTCATCCATCAGGTTGGATACAACTTGAATTATTTACTCAGTGGTTCGAACACTTTTTACAGCACGTGAAACCAACTGACGCATCACCGGTTCTCCTGATTTTGGATGGACATGCAAGCCACACCCGAAATATCAACGTAGTGGATTTAGCTAGAGAAAATCACGTTCGCTTGCTGTCACTGCCTCTACACTCAAGTCACAAAATACAGCCCCTTGATAAAACATTTATGGGTCCATTGAAAAAATACCCGGCTGAAGAAACTCGCAAACGGGTACGAATGTAAACTCAAGCCGTGACTCATTATGACATAGCGGAATTATTTGGTCTAGCCTATATAAGAGCTCAGCGCGCAGAACTATCCATTAATGGTTTCGTACAACTGGGATATATCCCGTTAACAGAAATATCTTTCAAGATCATGACTTTATTGACGAATATCTTCCAGTAGAAGAATCTTCTAATGACCCACCACGCGATATAATAACACCTGTCAATGATAATCACGATAACTGCTTACCTGAGTCAGGAGCTGTTGAAAATCTGGAACATAAATCTGTGAATGAACCTCTTTCTACTCCGAGAGCTGATATAAATCACCATGCAAACTTACAAACCAAAGAGCCGACTACCACTATGGAGGATTCATTGGCTGGTCCTTCCACACCATCTAAATATTTGTCGCCAAAGGTGTTGCAGCTCATACCAAGTTTGAAGAAAACTGTCAGTAACAGAGGAAAAAAGGCTTCCAAATCTATGAATTTGACATCTTCACCTTACAAGCAAGATTTAGAAACATCGATGATAAGGAAAGAAGAAATAGATAAACTGAAGAAGAGACCGTTAAACATAAAAAATAAATCAAAGCAAACGCCAAAGAAAATAGCCCAGAAGAAAAGAAAGATCTCAAAAAATAGAGAATCTCCTGTAAGTTCTAGTGAGAGTGACCATTCAGTCAATGATAGTACAGATGAAAGTCCGGATCGTTCCCAAAATGAAAATGGTAAATGCTTGTATTGTAATGGACCTTTCTCTGAAGATATTCATGGAGAGAAATGGATCCAATGTGTACTTTGTAGGCAATGGGCTCATGAAGAGTGTGCTGGCATAGAAGGAATGGCTGCCTTTGTGTGCGAATTATGTACCAATGATTAATCTAAGCACTATTAATTGACTGATTTAATTTTACGCATAATACGACTAACAATTTTTTTATTATTTTGAACCAAATTCACCATGGTCCATATATGAAACCATGTTGTCCATATGATGTTCACTTTTTGCAAGTTATAAAAATGACATGCTTATTTTAGAAACTGTTTATTTTCTAAGATGTTTATTTTTGAAGAATTTTATTAGTAATGTTTGGTAGCAAACAATTATAGAACTGTTTAAAATAAATAAGGCTTATTACATTTTAAAATTCGGAGTTTTATTTGAGAAAATCCTTACGGTGGTCCATATATGGCGCACTTACTCTACCTAAATAAATAATAATATCTAACTTAGATTTAGATTTACACTTATTAAACAATTCATTCATTATTTCATTTGTGTACTATTATCTGAAATAAAACGCAATTTTAACAGAATACTCTGTAATTCACATAAAAATATAAATCTTATCGGTTCATTACGGTTCAAGGAAATTTGTTCGAAGAAAATTTATTCGATGGAAATTTGTTCGACGGAATGTTGTTCGACCGAAATTTGTTCGAAACAAATTCCTTCGAACGGAAAAATATTCGACGTAAATTTGTTCGAATGGAAAGTTGTTCGAATGGAAATATATGCGACAGCAAATTTGTTCGAAAGAGAATATATTTTACGTCGTTCCAAAACCAGTACTGTGCGTTATTTCCCCCTTCACCTGACCAACAGTACCTCCCTATTATTTATTGCTATTTAATAGGTATATCCTATGAAATATATTATGAAGTAAATTTTGTTGAGTAAATTAATTTTTCAATTTAACTGCGATCTAGGTATATTACAGGACATGCGTGAAAAAGAGAAGATGAATAATAACAGTATAATTTTATATAATGTAGATATTATTTAATTAGATGCATTGTACAATAAGTGATTTTTAATATGAAATATTGTGAGCAACGCCACGCAGATAAGTAACAATATCAGATCCCTCTTCATATCTATTAACAACATTTAATAACCGCTCAGCGCTGTCCTTATACTTATTTCTACCGTTTATCGTGCCCTACCACAGAGTCAAAGCAGTTGCACATAGTAATCGGGAAACATGGTTGACGACGTCGATTTCGGCGATCTGGGCGACCTATCCACGTGTCTTCGAAGTAGTCAACCACTGATTGTGCTTCCTCTGGAAATACTCCATTATCTATCATAGCTTCAAATGAATTCTGAACTTCTGCAGAAGGAACAAACGCCAATGCCGATAGCATCATCATTTTCAAAGCAAAATCCACATCATTGTCGTATGTGCGTTTCAAGCCATCTGCTTGAATTCGTGGATAAATACACTGCGTAAAGTGGCAAAAGCAACCACGTATCCCTGTTTCCGGAAGTTCTGCTGCAATAGCTTTAACCATGGCCGGTTCAAAGTCAATCATAACAGAATTCGAATTAGTTCGCGGTTCTTAAGTTTTAAGTGCATTTAAAAATTCTCGATACACTGGTACACTTTTATTGGGTAATAACGCATACACCAATGGAATTGCTACATATTCACGAATTTCATGAATAGTATATAACTGTTGAAACAATAGTGGCACAGTTTTAAAGGTCCCACCAGCGTACCAATTGCCGTTATCCACCAGAAGCTGCAAATTTCTTTGTGTTGTAAATATAACAATCCGCATTTCAGTCATACCACTATCAAACATTAAGAACCTCTCGTTGTTGTACGTTCTCTGATAATCTTCTGGAAACTAGATATCGGCACGATTCTACGGAAGAGCTGGACTGCCGGCATTCTTTGCCCTTACACTTCTAATTGTTCGTTTGATAGTTTCTATCGAAGGTAGTTTGGAGGTTGTTGCTGGGTGTAGTTGGGATGATGCTTCCGATACAATGTAGTGAGGCGTATCTCGGCTTGTAACGGCTGCTTCCTTCATGTCACTGTAGGCCACTTCTGCAGCAATCTCTGCAGCTTAACCAGCATGATTATGCTCTCTGGTTTCTAGTATATCTACTTCATTTTTGTAATTGCGGGTCCTTTCCACGAGAATTTCTTAAATTCTTCACACTTCCAGTACACTTTAGTATCACAAGTTTTGTCACGTACGTATAAATATCCGTTAAAAGACAGCATACCTTTGCCTTTCGAACTATTTTAATAAAATGTAGAGTCATTTTAGTAAACAATGTAAGTGAAGAAAATTGCAAGATACACAATGTAAAGAAACAGAAAACTAGAATAAATAGGAAACACTTAGGCCAGATATTTATATGATGTGTGGAATGGTGAGGGAAGGTACCTACAATGGTAATTTTAAAGAATTCGGATTAAATTTCTCATTATAATAGGTAATGATCCTGACAGTAATTATCGTTGGTTACATTGCTAAAAACTAATAATTAATTATAATGATAATTTCTGGTACATAATTCACTGTATTAAGTGTACTATTTATTGAATAATAATTGCATGCAGTAATTCGTATTTAATGTACTAAAACAGCTTATGCTCTTAAAATATATTTTCAAGGACCATAAAACAAATACCTATTGGATTATATTACGGTACAAATTAGTTGTCCGCTTAGAGAATTTTTTTCGAAAGTATTAAAATGTATTTTCCATTCGAAGAAATTTCTTTTCGAATAAATTTCAATTCGAACAAATTTCTGTTCGAACAGGCTTCTATTCGAACACATTTCTTTCGAAAATCTTTCTGTCGGATAAATTTCTTTCGAACAAATTTCCGTCGAAGAAATTACTTTCGAACAAATATCGTTCGAACAAGTTTCTGGACACGTTCGTTTACATGTTACGTTTCACATCTAACAAGACAGAGTCTAATATTCCATCGCATTATAAATTATTTGTGAGTACCGTACATCTTAAATGTAGTAGAAACTCGCACAAGTGAAAGTAATAACGCATCATGTTTGCAGAGTTTTTTAATTGTAACGTGTTATTTTGTCTTGTATTTGAAGAATATGTGAAAATGTTTCATTAACAGTAGTCGCATTAAGAGTCCTCATTTTGAAAATGAAATAAAGTTATTGGAGTTTTAAATTAAGATTTGGTTTACATTTTGGTACGAGATTAGTGTGAAAGAAATGTTGATTAGTTTTGGGTACATAAATGTTCTCGTTGTTTTAATATTGGCGTATTTTGGTAAATGAAAGGGAATTTAAATTGAGTATAAAATTTATTACATTCTATGGCACATCTTGTGCAAAAATTAATTATATCTGCCAGACTGTCGTCTACTTTTTGATAATAATTGTTGAGTTTAAACAAAGAATTTGGATTTTATGTACGTTAAGTTTAACGTTGAATTTCTTCGCGATTTTCTTTGGTGCGTAGATCGGGTTCCATTGATGTCTCGCACGCTGAACAACTTCTTTGGGTGACGTAATGTCTTTTCAACGGGTTCAATTCGTTTTGGCGCATTTAAAATTTTAAGTAGTTTTTTTTGTGATTGGTTGAGTGGCATAGTGGGAGATGTTAGGGAAGATGGCGAATTCTGAATGAAGTAGTAATCAGTTCTGTCAGATATTCCGTAGTTGCAGGACTCATCTTTGTTCGCGGTGCCTCCGCACCCATGAAGTATGATGGTTTGGAGTAGTTTACGCCAATTTCGGGGGGCTTAGAGGAGTTACCGTGGAAGTTTGGTTCCGAATACACCCTTAACTGGTGGATCATACATTGACTTCGTTCTCCCTGAAATAATTTCTGTTATCGTTGTCGAGTATCGACATTTCTCGTCCATGGATGTTGGATTCGGTGTCGGATAGGTGCCGGTCCTTTGGAGTTTGTTTTGCATCTGGTGTGCGGATTTATTATTATTGACACTAGCTAGTTTCACAGCCTTTTAAGGTAAACTAGGTGATTAAATTTGAAGTGAATGTTTTGATTTATGTAATAATTGTATTACCATTTCGATGATGGTCTCTTTATAAAAGTGTAAACACAACGTTGTACAGCATCGTACTACGTACACTTCAAGTGTTTGTTTTAGGAAATTAGATCATTAATTAACGTCAATATTTTTATGTTTATTTGAAGTAAAGTAACTGTTAAAGGTTTAATGCAATATTTTTTGAATTTGAGCATATTTTAGGACGAATTGTTTTAATTACGGGTGGTTGTAAATTAAAGTAAAGTGAGTTATTTTCTTTTGGAGTAAGAATTCATTGAAAATCAGAGTTATTAAGTGAAATAACGTAACGTAAATTATGAATTGAGTCGGTCGTTGACCGAACAGCTGTTTGATTTTGCATACGAGGGTTTTGCGAAACATTTTTGGAGTCACTTTTATAGGAATCAACATACCGATTGTAGACATATTCGGTGGTGCCTGATTTGCTAGACAGGTAAGCGAATGTAATTATTTGTTAGAGCAGCTGGGTAACTTTTTGGAGTTTAGGCATTACGTCCCGATACCGATGATTAGTAAGTTTTAGGGTTTTATAAATTTTCCATCATGCTTGATTTTGTTGTAGTAACGTATTTTGTATTTTAAAGTGAAGGATTAATTATCGTATTTTCATTTATTTTTGGTTATTTAAGATAATAATTTTTGTTGAGATTTTAGGGAGTTTTGAGTTTTATCATCATTCATCATTCTGCGGCTTTTATATAAAGCTTAGAATTCATTGAAATTTAGGTGAACTTTAGATTTTGGAATAGAATTTTTAGTAGTAAAGTAGTCTATTTTTGAGTGAACGTTTTGGTTTCCTGTTAGGCCAATCTAAAATCTGTTCATGACATTCTTCCGCTATAAATCTATTTAACAGACGGCGCCTTTTTGCCAATGTTTACCCGATTTTGACGTTTCTGGAGTTGTGACGAGTACCTTTTACAGCAATAAGTAAGAACCCCGCCCGCACTACTGACCTATACCGTGGTACAAATGGCCTTTACGGGCTTGATGCTCTAGTTAGTACTTAGCCTGTGACAAAAGAATTTTTTTCATCAAATATTAATTTGGCAGATGTACTAAACAAATTGCGAGAATTAATAAAATCGGACGAGCTCCAAGTGAAATTGCCAAATTTGTTAAGTTGCCGAATCCGGCTAAATATACAGGAACTCGTTTGGACGGTCAGCTGCTTCCCTTTTAGTTGAATCTGGAGCAGATTTGTTGACCCTCAAGCAACAAGGGGTTAGAAATCATCCATCGTAGCCGAACGATATATTGAGAACTACATGAACAAAAAAAAGATATCGCTAATAAAGTTTTAAAAATAGGCTCTACTATTGAGTCTACATCTAATATTACAAATCAAACTGATCGTAAGTCATCAGGTATAAGACTCGAACATTTGTATAATTCTAAAATAGCAATTAATAATTATTATAATACGGAAAATTGACTTATCATATTTATATAATAAACATTTTCATTTTAAAGTCGTAGAAAAAGTATAGTACGCTTGCGTGAAGTCTTTTATGCACTCGTTCGGTTTGCAACACTCGCTTGAAAATTCCTCACTCGTGCATAAAATTAACTTGACGCACTTGTTACACAATATACTATAAGGAAATTTAACTTAAGGTTTAAAAGATATATAAAGACTAGAAATAATAATAATAAGAATATTTTCTATAAACATCAAACAAACAAGGCAAATAACCTAATAAAAAGTGCCAAAGTATAAACATAAACTTTTAGTATCCCTATCAATCTGAGAATAGTATGCTAGAAAAGACATAAAACAATATGTGACATATCCAAAATTTACGATTAAAATGAAAAGGAAATTATAAAATCGAACAATATACCATGACCGTTCATGATAGAAAATGAATAGTGTCCGTTAGTGATTCAAATATAAATAGTTACAGTGTGTCTTGAATTCCGATAGTACCTGAGGATATTCAATAAACGATTAATTGGTAACAATCCAAATAATCGAATTTTAATCGTTAAAATTGATCAGGGAACTTTCATAAACAATCACGTAACGAGATATATTTGATATTCCAAACCTACAGTTTTGTTACAACCAAGTTGTTCAGAAAAAATGTTTGCTATCATTTTAATCCTTTATTTATACGGGGTTAGCGAAGAAAGCGTGGATAATCAACCTACATATAATCCATTTTTTTTATTTGCCCCTAGATTTGGGGTGTTTTATAATTGCACCAAAAGTATGTTGGTATTAGACGGTTCTTACTCACTTCAAGTCTGATTATATGTCAAAATTAATGTAACAGTTGCCACATTTAATTGAAATGAATAGTAATACGGATTTTTCCGTTTCAGTTAAAGCTTTTGTACGAGGAACTTTATTATTTATCAAACTGTGAAAGGTTTTTCTATATAAACTATCTTGTTATCTAATTTTTAGGCACTTTTTTAATGTGACAATATTAATCAATTGCAAACATTCAAACTGCTCTGTGCGTTGCTATTGAAACAGATAGTTAAGTAAATCCTCATTAAATACTTAAAAAAGGCAACAGATATCAATCATGTAAAAATAAATTAATTAAAGGACCCCGACCATTTAAATGGCAAATGGATTTCTGTGGGTTTGGCTACATTTTGAGATGTTGAAGAGTGTAAGGTTCTAATCAAAGACTACCACAGGCAGAAAGCCGAAAAATGGACAGTTTTTGCGCTACAGCTCACCAAAGTTGTGAATATGAAAGTGCTATTTTTAAATGTGATGTCAAAGAGTTTAACGAAATTATTTATTAACGCCAAACAACATAAATACTATCGGCCATAGGGTACTTTTTCAAACCTAATCAGTATGCACTCCCGTCGCATTGTTATTATTTGCAATGTTTGGATCATTGTTAATCTTTATTAGTTGCGTCCAATATTTTATCCAACAAAGTTGATTTTGGCTAGTGAACATCATTTTCATAACGCACATACTCCAAAAACCACAAAACACTAGCAATGTTCGAACATATTCCAAGAGTTCTTGCACCTGATTTTCACGTACATTAATAACCAAGAATTAGAACCTCCACGTTCTCCTCGACTTCTTGATTTTTGGTGAGGTTGTAAGCAATCCACAATTGATGTTTTGTCACATTACGAAAGCGTGAAAAATGTCTAATTCTTATAAAATCTATATGGAATTCTTCTTCATCTCGTTGCAACTTGAATGTAAGATGGGGCCAGGTTAACTTGGTATACCCCTACAGTGAGCACTTGAAGGTAATCCAAAGTGAGATGAGGGAAGTCACCTAAATCATGCTCATCTATTTGAATCCAACGAGCGTTCCGTCTACGAAGATTTTCTACTCCCACCCGGGCTGGTATAATATTTAACCTGGCTTGCTTTTTCCAGTAATTGCAGAGCCAGCTCTTCGTTAGCGCCTAACATAACGCGAGGGTGAAACTTGTTTATTATCGCTCCAGCAATACGATAGAAATCGCCAAGGTTTTCGATATGTGGTATTGTAACTGTTTGGTCAAGAAACTTAAATATGTATTTGTGGTGACCGTGTCTGGCTTCAACTATCCACCTTGTTATAGTTATTATGCGGTACTCATTTCCTTCTTTAGTCGATAATTTATTTTGGTCTCGTTCAAGAAAAGCTGGTACGATCCAGCACAAAAATATTACCTTGGTGAAACCATACTCTTATTGCATCGCCATCCCTATTAAACCCATTAATCAGCATTTTGGCATCATTATTTATATAGTCCGAAAAATAAGGACCTTGGATTGCTAGTATATATCCGTCTGGTACTATAATGTAAGCCGGTTTTACTAAGTGGCCACCCTAATGCACGTTTTAAGATTACTTTAAGACACGAAAGTTATTACTTTTTGATATATAGGAGTAGGTCCCGTCAATACATGCAATTACTATCGGTGTATTGGGTTGCGGATTATATAGTTGGTTGGAAAAATTTGTTACATGGTTGGCAATGCAATCTTCCCTTGTAATGGTTTCAAGTCTAATATAACTAGTTACGAATCTTTACATTAGCGATTCTCTAACTGTGAATCTTTGAACTTTAAATCACAAAACGTATATAATTCCCGAAATTGTTCTTTAGTGACAGGGGCTACGGATTTGGAATCTTTTTCGCTAAAACTATCTTCGTCCTCGTATATCACTTTTTTTTACTAACGAGTCGGATTTCTTGAAAACATGCCTGTAATTGCTGACCTTTAATGACATTTGGCCTATTAACAGACCGCAACCCTGGAAGTAAATGCTTCAGAATAAAACCCTTGCCATTCAAGTGCTGCCCGCAACATCGTACATTTTCTGGTACATAAATGTTTAAAAGAATAAAAATATATACTTTACACGATACGAATATCCTACGCACATTATTATTACCATTACAAATCAAATGCATATGGGTTGATGTTTGTTTCAAAACATTTACTCTTAAACAAGCTGGGTCATTTTCAACAAGAGCTATTTCGTTAAGGATCAGCCCAAAACAATTAGCGCAAGCTCTATTCAAATTTGTGAGTTACAGCGGTGGCCTTCCATTCTCATCTTCTGAAAATGGCTATTCCCCTTTTAACCATATTATTATCGCTATCAATTCTAATCATTAGCCCTGGCCGTGTTACAGACATAACAGGGTAAATGATTTCTAAATGCCATTTATACGACTGTTCAAAAATCACAATTTTTACGGCAAAACTGCTCAAACGAATTTCGATTTGATTTTCGTAGTAATTAAAATTATGACTTTTTGCGAAAATCGCGGTAAATTGTGTTACGTGCCAATAAGGCAGGGGCAACAACTTACAGAATGCCGGGGCTCAGTTCCCCGGAGGCACTGGATGCGTGGGTGTGTCTATTACTAAAGGAGAGAGAGAGAGAGTTCACTACTCAACCGTAGCTTTTTAACTACCGTTTTGCTCAGAACGGAGCGTGCGTAGGGGGAATAAAAGTTTACAGTAATTTTGGGCGCCAGGAATCGCCCCCCAACGCCAGCCTGCACCGTTATCCCGACTCCTGAATACATGGTGGTGCAGTGGATGAGTAAGGAACTATAGGAAAAGGGAGGAAAAAACAACATCAAATAAAACAACTACAGTAGTGTAGTAAATGTAAATTTAATAGTAATCGTCGATTACTTTTTCAAAACTGTATCACTTATTCTCACAAAACAACAAAAAACAAAATAGATTAACATTTCAAGTTTATAAATGCTACTAAGAGCCGAAGTAATATTATTACGATTCAAAATAACCCCAAATTTGACCCATATACCAAATAAATAAAACCAATGTTTATAGTACTTTAGCAAGTTGCTGGGTAACTATACGCAACCCAAAACCAATTAATTCTACAGTAACTTTTAAATAATTAACTGGAAACGTTTCCTTTGCTTAATGAAAGACCTTTCGTTGTGTGCACTGACTCGCTACCACAAGCGTTTTAGATAACACAAAAAAAATGAAACAGAATAGTGACTAACACTTGCTGCAGCTTACACAAATAGTATAATTATTCCCTGAAATTATTATATAGATAAGTAATTCTTATTGAATTTTACAGAAAACACATTATTATTTAATTAATTAACCGCCCAATTAAAAGCGGTGAATATAAAGGAAAGAGGAGCGATTCGGTTGGCCCACGTTATTTATTTCTGAGAAAACAATTCAGTACCAAATATTTAGAAAAAGGAGCCAGAAATAAATTATTGAGTCACTAAATCTTCCTCGCAACCTAATTTTGATTAAAAAGAAAATCTTTTATGAGAAAAGAAATATTCAATTTTATACAGTAAAAGTAATAATTTCTATACATGTAATTTAACGTCAATAATACCATGTAGACACATCCATTTCTTAAATTGTGACGCGCTTAGTTAATGAAACTCGTTTGTTGCGCAGCTCGCATTTACATTAAAAATAGATGGTAGTGTAAAGCCCAATACATAAACCAATTAATAAGTAGGGCTGTAAATATTACCTCAATCAGATAATGAAACTCCCTTAATTGCAGAGTATAGGATTCAGAAGTTAGTACGATATTAAATCAACCATAGCAACAGCTGTTAACTAGAGGTTATTGATCATATTTGTAGATATCATTTAGTTAAGGTGAGCATTTATACAATCGTTAACCCTAACAGAATTCTATACCTTAATTCATATGCAGCAATGGAAGTAGTAAACAAAATAATACAGATAAACTCTCTGACCCTATTGGACGGCGAGAGTTCTTACTCTAACGATGGGGTCGCAACTAAAGCAGGTGCAGCACTCCCGGTATGATACGTCCAATGGTTTGTTCTAGAGTAACCAATCCGACTTCTCATTTAAGTTGCCGTAATGTTACACATGAAGAAAAGTAGGTTCGTAAGGAGAGTAATTTTTCCTTCTAACTCCCCAAATCGATTGATAATCTAATCGCTAAAAAAAAGGAAGGGTAGGTGAGCACGAAGATAAGAGAGGTTTACGAGCTTACCACTAAGTTGTAAGGCGTGCGATAAATGTTGAAACGAGCCTGCTAGGTTCGAATCTAAAGTTTTATACCTGTAGATTGTATGGGTTCCGTTCCCTAAGAAGGAAGATTTTAAATTAGTACCAAATAAGGAAAACTGTAATTCTTACCCCTTATTGGACACGATTAAATTTTGTTTCAAATCCGCAAAGCTTGCGATCAATAGGAAAAGAAAATTGGGTAGGAATTCCTATTGTTTTGAAATCTTTTACTAGTATCCGAAACAATTTCGTTTATTAGAGAAAGTGTAAAAGAAATCACAGAATTTTCGTAGCGCCTCCAACAAGGCGGAGAAGAAAGTAAAAATTTTAGTTATCAAAATCGAATTTGTGATCTATTAGATGTATATTCAATAAACGATTTTCCCATTGGTTATTTGATACATCAAACCTCGCCCTCTTACGAGAATTTCGTAAACTAACCTAAAGTATTGGTGTTTACAACCGTTACATAGTACAGAGTTTGGCCAGACGCCGACAGATGTCATACCTATTTACTTTTGGTAAAAATTATTAACATTAACCGGATTTTTGTTAAATTACACAACTGAAGACATGTAAATTACTGCAATGTTTTTCAACACTGAGTATACGAATTGTGCGTTTAGCACATATCGACAAGAAGTTAAAATAGATAATTGTATAGCAATTAACAGAGTTATGCACAAATGAATTTTTGTATGTTACAATTGATAGACGTCAAAATCACAACTTTGGCGAGCTGTAGCGTAAAAACTGTCCATTTTTTGACCTTCTGCCAATGGTAGTCTTTGATCAGAAAATTTAGCTAAATCCACAGAAAGCGATTTGCCATTTAAATGGCGCGGAGTCCGTTAATGTTAATGTAACTATATTATACCAACTTCGTAAAAATAACTCCCAAATCTAGGCGGCAAATAAAAAAAACAGATTATATAACACACACAAATTATCATATATTTAGTAAAGATTTGCAACAATCGATTATCTATAGGTTTGATTACTGCATTTGAATATTACTTGGAAACATTTGTCTAGGTTTTTTTTAAATGAAGTTACAACAGAGGAAATCAATTAAATGTAATGATAATCTTCGGTAATCAGTGAAAACAATATCTGTCTAAAAATTAACAATCATGTGGAAATAGAAAAACTCAGAATAAACGATTTCAATTAGATCCATTGAGTAATGTGATTAAAGTCTAATACTTATGTTGTACTAAACGAAGGAAAGGTCGTTGTGATTTCAACGAAACTATGCTGTAGAAGTAAAATAAAAAAAATTATTCATATAAGAATAATTTTATTATGCTTTTGCTGGTTGTCCCCATGAAAATGTACCAATATTATTTTATGATATGATAAACATAAACTCAAGTGTCAGCTGTGTATTCTTTCATGGCTTTTGTACATTACGTCATTATACTGTTAATTTTATACATTTTTCATTTCCAGGACGAATTTTTATAAAAACATCAACACTTCACAAAAAGTAATTAAGTAACTTCACCAAATTTGAATCCATCAAACAACGCAACAAAAAACAGAAAATAAAAGAACCAGTAATTAATTAAGTCCATACATTTACTTGATAGCACAACGTAATTTATATATAGCAATTTAACTAACGTACATATATTAAGTATTTTTCTTTATAGGGATTTATTAATTTTCAATATAACGTTTTTTAATTGAACATTAACTTCAACTAGGGGTATAAAAATAGACTGCATAAATATTAGGTCATTTTGCCTGCTCTCGTGTAAAAAGTATTACATTATATCATAAATATTCATTAATAGCGTTTCCTGAAAACTTATACAAACAATGCGACGCGTATCTAAAGCGCTAAAGCAAGTGGAAGGAATAAAAACGCTAAATTTTGAATTCATATGAAGTGAAAAAAAAAAGATTTATCTGGCTAAAAAATTAATTGAAGTGGATAAAATATTGCTCATATAACTTTAGGAGACCTATTGCAATCCTTTTTATGGTTGGGTAACGTATTGACAGATAAAAGAATGGATTTTCGTATAACAAACTAACGGCGATTGTAGTATTGTGAGTTGTATACTAATTTAAAGGCGACCCTTTATAATTTCTTATTCTTTTCGCATTAATTTTAATGTGTCGTTTAGAGATTTATCTTGGATCGGGACTAAATAGATACATACATGTATGTACTTAAATGAAACCTGCTCGAAGTATTTGTGTAATTAGGTACGCGGTTAAATATTTGTAATTATTTACAAGCTTAATGGATATCAGTCAAGAAAATG
The DNA here is from genome assembly GCA_036346205.1 of Vesta saturnalis. Lineage (NCBI taxonomy): Eukaryota > Metazoa > Arthropoda > Insecta > Coleoptera > Lampyridae > Vesta > Vesta saturnalis. The sequence goes on from JARFJB010001756.1 coordinate 1,779,475, forward strand.
CTAGACTCTGATTAATTACCACCTAAAACTAAATACTACGCTCCACTTAATATTATGCAGATATTTATCTTTAAAGGAGGAGGTTCGTTTACGACATCCAATGTGACAAGGGGACAAAATTGATTTTCGTAAGATTATATAATTAAAGAGCAACTAATTCCAAATTGTAAAGTAAGGCCTCATCAGCTTAAAGCGTGCGATTTAGTTAATAAGAGGTTTAACTAAGTTTCGATCATAATTGTGACAAATTTACTTTAGAAAGATAATGATAAAAATATATTGAACGTCATCACTTAGTCGATGTGAGTGCGAGTACAAAACATAACACAAGCGAACTCGATACCGAGTTTTGACTGCAAAACTTGTAACAATGCCTAACAAAGGCACAATGCTTCTTGTCCCGTCATCGTTTCTAGTGGAATAATTTTGAAACAAAAAGCTCTTCAAATTAAACCTAAAAGGAATTTCACATTTATGTATGGTTGTAAAAGAACAGAATTCCATTACACTAAACTCGGTCCAAGAGCCTACGGGTACCTAACACCCATGAGAATTTGTTATCCATACAGATAAACCTTCGTATTATATTTGCTAAATTTCCCTTGATTAAAAAAAAATTTGAGTAGTTGGAAAAAAAGTGCTTAATCCGTACAATACACAATACTTCGCAGTAACAGGCTTTTGTATGTTCATGAGGTAATATATTCCCCCTAATTTACAGACACCTCAAATTATACACATACTCACAATAATATGGAAGCTTGCACACCTTATTGTAATTTTGAATTGCCTAGAATTAATTAATCCCAGCATGATTTTATCGTTGATTAAGGCATTTAGGTAAATACATGCACTTACTAGTGAAAGTAAGCTATAATTTTACTGTCAAAAGTTTTAGTTAGATAAAATGTACTATTTCTTAGAAAACACCTTTTTGATAATAATTGTTTTAAAGGGTGTACTGTAAGAGATGAAAGAGGACACACACTAACTTTATTATCTAATATTCATAAATTCTCAGAAAACCAAATTAATTTTTTAAAGCTTTAACGAAGTTAGTATGCCACAATCATATTTTGTTATCTGACAAATTTGGAATTAATTACTTATTCTCAAAAAATTACACTAAACAAAATTGATTTTAAATCCAAACATACTTATTTTTATCCAGGGTAAACAAATAATAAAGAATCTGAAACCAGAGTGTTGTAACTATAGCATGCATATGGATATATTGTCCAAATTTGTAGTCTAAATCTGTTACTATTGTTTTAAAAGGATATGCAGAATTGCTAGAATTTAATGGGGAATAATCTCGTGATTGAAGTTTCCGGTTTACATAAATTTGCACATAAAAATTAATAAAACCACGGAATATTTTCTTAATCTTAACATTGAGTCTGTGTCAAACAAAATATGTGAAATAAAACCAGCGTAAAAACAACGAACTAGCTAAATCAAGGTTCACTTTAGGATGGTAATCCTTAAATTGACAATTCAGTATTTTAAATATGTGACTTGTTAAACGTTTTTTTGGTAATAACTTTTTGGAGTTTTGAATACCCTTTTTACTGAATGAACTAATAATTTTATTTAACCGACCTAATGCAAATCCGATTTTAGAAAAAAAACTTTTTGTTGCTTTATGTTTAGGAGTCAAAGTGAATAAAACAAGTTAGTTTAAAATTAGTTACGTTTGTAATTAAAAATACGTACGCTTCCGGGTAAAATTCAAGTATTTCATTCTAAACTGTGTATACATTTTTAAAACAATCGCAGTTTGATATACAACGTTTCACCAACGGACTCTTTCAAACCTTTGCGTCAGAAAAATGATAGAAGTATTTAGTTACATACGACTATACTATTTTAGTTTGTTCTTCTAAAAGGTAATTGTTTTCCAATATTTGGTTGGTGGACGCGAGGTGAACGAGTTGCCTGGACATTCTTCTAATTTGGACTTCCTTATGCGTAGTTTCTTGAAACCTTAGATTTTTTCTAACAGATTTAATAATACTGATGAGTTAAAATAGGGTTAGACAAGGCTGTGTCAAAATAGGGTTAGACAAGGCTGTGTCAAGAGTACATAAGAAAATTTTGGGAAACGCACATTTAATTTAAACCATTTTGTTATCATTATGATCTGTCATTCTTATTTGATTACTTACACCTTTTAGTGTTACATTGCAATATTACTGGACGGAAGCACAAAGGAATATTTTCATGTTATTGTGATAACAATCAATAAGAAGTTTTGTCACGTATGGGACAATTTAATTTTATTTGGATTTGAGCTTTAACCTGTGGAATTAGTTCTTTTAAGATTTTGTTGTGGGTGTTATTTCATTCATTGCGAAAACATTGCTTTTGTTTATTTTAATATTGCAACTTTGAAAACGTGTTTTCGGTCTCTTGCATGTTCGGGTACCCAATTACTCGTGTTGCCCTTCGTTTTTAAAATTGTTAAAATACGTTTATTTGCTCCATTATATTTGAAAGGTTTTGTGTCAAATTAATTAAAACAAAGTGTCAAGTTACATTATCGAAGTATGCTGTTTTCGCTGACGTTGGAGTCCGTTAAGTTTGGAGACGTTTCGTCGTGTAAATATTCTTGGTCAATTTAATAAAATTAGTAAGCAGGGGAATGCTGTATTTTTTGAGAGAGTTGAACCTAAACATCGCAAGCAAACTGGGACACCTACCCGGTAGCGGCTTCGGATATAAATTTAGAAGTGTTTATTCATGGTTATCGGCAAGTTCATACCAGATATAACTTATTATGAGGACATCAATAATATAGAGCAATCCAGTACAGAAATCAACTGCTAAGTTAACATTTTGTGAAATTGTGATCATTAACGTCACTTAATTTATATGGGACAGAAAACTTTCGTAAATCAGTAAGAGGTACTTAAATTAAATAAAGTACAGGTCAATACTGACATTGTTTACGTTTAGAGAATAATGAAATTTTAGTAAAGGTTAACTGCTTTTTAGTGAAAAAGGGGAAATCTTTTGCTAATTATTGTGTGACATTCAGTGTTAAATAAATAATAAGAGCTGAAGTAAATTTCCGACGACTATCTTTCTGAAGCGTCTATTGTAACGGCCAGGTCTAGTAATTATGACAAGCCTCCTCTAACGGGAGGATAAAGAAGTGGTTATTATTTATTTGTATTTGAATGCAATTAATATTACGATGAAAAGCTTGAGTTTATTTATCTATATATTCAGTTTGAAAATATTTAAAATACGCGGCATTTGCAAGTGCATAAATGCGCTGCAGGAGCAGGGAATGACGTTATCATGATAATGATCTGCAGTTTTTAAAACAGTCGCGTTAAGTAAGCGATCAGAAAGAGTCGCATTAAATAAGCGATCAGAATAGTTTCTTGGTCGATTGACGCCGCAGTATAAGTGACATTGTATAGTCACGCGGCCCTATAAAGTGTGAAAATTACAAATAATAGGTGTAATAGGGAAGAAGTAGAAAAATACCTTCTTTATTAAAATAATAAAAGTGCAAGTATTGTCAAGTTGGTGATAATAAAAAGGATTGCACCATAATTTGAGATTCGCATTAAAGATGACGTAATAAGTGAAGATAACGCGTTTTGTACGTATCAGAGCGGTAATCATTTGTGTTTAAATAGTGAACAATAAATATAATCGATCCAAATTGGTAAATCAAAGTACAAAGATTAATAACCCGAAGTGTTAATGATGAGTAGTACGATTGGACATTGCAAGTTGTTTGTCGTTGAAGTGAAACTATTAAAGTAATAATTGACTATTATTCAAGCAATAATTAAAAATTATTATTAACTTATAATAATATCAAGCAATAATTTACAAAAGTCGTTGAATTGTTGGAAGAAAAATTGAGGTCACTTTCATCCAAAATAAAGGTGTAAGAAAAGATACAGAAAACAAAGGAAGCGGTTTCAGTTTGGCGGCCTAGTGACATCATCGGAGGAGCAGTCCAACAACCTAAACGAGGGCTTAAATTGGTAGAGGGGAAAACCGGGTTACGTTATCAACTTTCAACGAAAATAACAAGTAAGAACCTTTTGATTGTGTGAATAAATAAAATGTTTATGTGCTTGATTCCCTCTAAACTTTAAATTTAAACACCATAATTAAACGAAAAACAATCGTTTAATTCTGATAAAGATTTTATTGTTATATGTTAGTTTTAAGAAGGTTATTTGAGATTATAGGTTTCATTTTTATGTATGTATTTGTAAGCAACGCATTGATGCATTTTCGTTTAGATTTGTAATTTAATTAAATGGGTATAACGTTTGATTTACGTTTATTGCTAAAGATTATTGATGTTAAAAGCTTATACAAATATTGAATATATAAATACAGAAAGAGGTCAACTCAATAGGAATCCAGATAAATAAATACATCGAAATGAGCATAACTTTGGTTAATGATTACAGTGATCATTTCTTTATTTTAACTTTGAGCTAGCCGTCGCAACCAATTAATAAAGGGATTCGCAATCGTAAATCTTAAAATTCATTTACGCAAACTGAAATTAAATAGCAAGCGAAGTAAAATTTCACTAGTAAATGATATCTTTATAAATTGAACCCATTCATTTCAATAATCTTAAAACTATAAAAAATGTAAAAGTACTCAAGTCTTATTCTTTGGAGCGGGTTAAACAAACAAAAGTAATATCCAAGGGTATTACGCCCGTTGCACTCCCCAAACTAGTATATAATTTTACGTTCAGTATGCCCAGATAAAGGGAAGTTTAACGTAATTAACCACTGACACGGCTACTAAGATGGGTATTTAATGTAATCTTACGTTGGCGTTATACCTATCACGGAACGTGAACCATTCTTGGATTCATGTACAACAACTTTGGATGTGTTATTAAAGGTACTTGTGTAATTGGATACGATTTTATCGTTTATTGCAATATTCAATTTAAGCGATTCCTAAAATCAAATTTTCCCTTTCATTTTTTATTCAAATCTTATTTATTCATTTTAATTTTGCTAAAGTTCAGTTGTGCCCTTTCCTGTACGTGTAAGTTTTACGGAATTCCCTCACTACATTATTTACTACTAATCTATTAAATTAGGAAAGCCCGAGCAAGGACGGTTATGTTTAAAATTTAGGGTAAACCATTTATGCATGTTTTGTTAACTTTTAATTTTAAATTAATAAATTTTGTAGTTGCTAAAACAATTCCGGTGCTTAATTTATATCTGAAGCTGTAAATTTAACATAAATTCCTGATTCACTGTCTATGTAAGAATTAATAGTGCATGAAAGTACATATGGTTCATTGTTTTTTGTTAGATACTCATTATTGGCGGTGGCACCACTATCGAATTCAGTGTTGGCAATAGATCATATGTATTGAGACGGTCGCATAATCTTCAGCGGTATGTGTACTATGTACTTGTAATTTGTTTTTGAATTCTGAAAATTTGTGACCTTTGGTGACAGAAATTAACGCATGTTTTTTAATGTTTGATATAAATTGCAGGAATCAATTACAAATAGTCCAAGTAGGATCGACACTTTCCTATACCTAATAATAATAGTAATAATAATGGCAAACATTAAAAAATAGTGAGTAAGATATAATGTACTATAAATTGTTACATATTATGTTATGAACATCAACAACCAACAAGGTGGGTAATGTATTTACGATACCATTTTACAACGTTAATTCTGTTACAGTTAAAGGGTAGCATACACAAACTAAACGGCTTCATGCATTAAACGTCTACAGTGTGGTGAACAACAGTGCACTAATCAAAGTGCAATTATGAAACTCTTTAGCGACACGACGAAAATATTGTTAAGGTCAATACTTGGCAGCTATCGAACAATTAGAATGCGGAAAGAATTGTGTTTAACCAGCACGTATTAAGTGTGTCCTGCAAATAGTAGAAATTTAATATTTAAAGGTACTATTACAACTGTCCAAAAAGTTTCGTGCTAATTACTATCATAATTACATAAATAAACGCAAACAAGTTTGTTTTAGTTTATCTCTGCAAACACATCCATCTACATTTTAAGGATTAAAATGTGTGTATTAAAATTAAATATAATTGTTAACTCATTCAAGAGTCTTAATATTTGTTAATAAAATTGTAATGACAACAACATTTGAATCAAATTAAATTGCTTATTAATCTCAAAGCAAAGAACAATTAAGAGCTTAATTACAGAGTCACGGACTTTATTTTAAAATCAATGTAACAAAACTTTACAATACTGGGTATTTCGTCCAGTTTTAACGTTTTATTTTTGTGCTATTAACCAAAGTATATTTTCTACGTTTTATTTTGCTATTATTATAGTCAAAGTATACTTTCGTTGGAAATTTTACTTTATAGCTTCTGTTACTAATCTAAAATTCGATCCTAGCTTTAATTTGTACTGATAATAATGTGCAAGAAATGAAGGCACACAGAAAGTAAAAAGTCTGATGTAATAAGCTTAAGGACTGAGCTCAAAGGTTTCTTCATTTCAGCAACGAGATGACTTTTCGATTTCTTTACTTTAGCACTACCATTATATTGCAGTTTTAAATATTTGGTGTGGAACAACACACGCCCTTCCAACTTACACAGTGGAAATTAACAGAAATGAAATAATTTTAATAATAATTTTATTAGGATAACTATGCAACATCTTTTTAATACGTTCATAACGGAAATATGCAACATTGGAAAAACAAAAATAATAATATATGTCAGATAGACATTTAAAACTTCATGTCAGATAGACGGGTGTTTTGCCGTTTCGTGCGTTCTCCTTTCGAGCTTCGAAACATTTTACTTGAACCCCTTTCGGACATTCAGAAAATATATCTTTTTCTTAAATCCCATTTTGTGCGTTAAATTTCTAAGTACAGTAATTAAAATTATTATTATTAATTTTATTAAATACATAAATAAAAGTTTACCTCGAGTAGGATTTGAACCTACGACCTGTACTTTGCTAGAGTACCGCGCTAACCAACTGCGCCACCAAGGTTCAAGCCCAAATCGATGTAAATTTTGTCTTTATGTATGTAGAACTGATGTAAGTACAGTGTTTATACCTATATCATTGTTCAATTAAATGTAGAAAGTTCACGGGATTGAATATTCTCATTGCTTTAAATTCCACAAAACTAATACAAATAACGCCACCAAGACCTTTTTTATTATTTTTTTTTTGTATTAAAAAAATATGGTACCGACATAAATATTCCATTGATTTAATTACCCATTTTCTTATTGAGTTTAAAAATCGCATTGTACGAGGAATGCACAGTATTTAATGTCCCTAGCATAGAATACAACATTATATTTCAACATAATCCCCTTGAACGTGAAGACACTAATTTCACCTATGTTCAAGCAGAGCAACTCCTTTCTTGAAAAACTTGGAGTCTTGATCACAGAAGAAGTCCTGCACTGCTGCTATAACTGCGTCATCGCTCTCAAGCTTTGTTGTCCGAAGACTTTGGCTTTGGAAATAAATAAAAGTCCCTAGGACCTAAGTTAGGGAAGTAGAGTGGATGCTCCATAACTTCAAACCCAGCGTCATTGTATTCATAGAAATAAGGCTATTATGAACTGGGACATTGTCTTGATGAAAGATAATTCCGCGTAACAGTTTTCCTCTTCTTTTTTCTTTAATGCAATAAAAAATCTACCAGTAAAATTCCTTCGGCATCCCCAAAAACTGTAGCCATTATTTTGCTCGCTAAAACCTGTACATGAAATTTGCGCGGAGGGGGAGATCCTGGATGACGCCACTCCATACTTTGTTGTTTGCACGAAGTGATAAACCCAAGCTTCATCAACCGTAACGTACCGATCGACGTAACATTTAGGATTACGATTATACAAGGCTAAATTGGCTATTTAAAAAGTGACTCTCATACGCTTTTGTTCGGACGTCAACATTCGGGATACCCATCTTGCAGACATCTCATAAAGCCCTAAATAGTCATTTATTATGGTTCCAATCGTACCATTTGGAAGGCCTGTTATCTTCGCTACACGTCTTGTTGTCAATCGACGTTCTTCTCTGATCATGTCATTCACAAGACCAATGTTTTCGTGAGTAAACGAAGAATGCGACCGACTAGCACCCTTGCACGTTCGCAGGTTGTTCTACTACATTTGAACGCTCAAGACCAATTTTTTACTACTTGATAGGAAGGTCAAAAATCTCCAAACACGCCAACCATATCTGTATGAATTTCTTTAGATACTTGATGACAGCATGAAGTTCACTTTTTTTCCATTATCCAAAATCTTCGTGCAACCAATACTTTCAACTTGTACAGCTTTGATACTATTAAAGCTGGACCAAATTTGACTGTTTGTCAATAAAATAACAAAACAAGTGCGGTTACTAGGGGCAACATATTTCAAAACCATCTATGCTATGGGCAACAAATACTGTACATCCCTCGTACATAGGATAATATACAAAATTTAATTACATGTAAATATATATTTTCCACTCCATCAATATAGGGATGATATAAATATTTTCCTACGACCTATGAAATTAACATATCGCACAATTAACCGTACAGAAGGTAATACTTTCGCACACTAGTGCGTTTCACTTTCTCATTGTAACCAATGCGAAAGTAAGCAAGCTGATGGCAGTACCATAGCGATTTCAAATTATTTGACTTTTATAATTTGTTTAATTTGTGATCGATAAAACATCTTTCTACATGGCCGTAGGAAAAATAGTGTACATTAAGTTGCAACGTGCAAATTCTTGGCTATGGTTACCTTAATTTAAGTTTCTATTATTATTGGTAAATATATTTACATTACGTTGGCATCTTTTTTCTTTCAATAATTAAATTTAGGTATATATCGATGTTTTCTCTTTAGTGTACGTAATTACGAACGTCCCTGTGCATATGTTATGGTCTGTAAGGGCTATTTTAGCCACATCAATTTTGTTCTATGCGCAAACGCAAACTCACTTAATTCATTTCCGTACCTTCTGCATTCCAATCTGTATTTTGTAAGTTTTGCTCCCTAGTATAAGGTATGTAAGGCCTTTAATTACATTTTTGTATATGTATGTAATAAAAAACAAAGATAAGCCTCTACATTAAGAAAAACCGCTTGTGTTAAGAAAAAGCTCTTATGTTAATGAATTTCGTATCGTTGCAAAAGCGTGGTGGATGACGTCACGAAGTTAACATGCATAAAATGGCGTATATGATAATGCAATTTCATCTTCCAGAATTTTAAATGGGGATACCTTTGTTTTGCACCAATAACGTATGCTGTTCATATATCTGCTTTCATCGTCGCATGCCGCTTTCGTTGTCCGAAGCCTGTTTTGTTGTCTGATATACATTTCCTTTATTTGTACGTTGAAGACAAATGAAAATTATCTTACCTTACCATATATTTATATTGATGGGAAATGAAATTATAAATACGTTTAAGGAAATAACAAATCAGTATAGTGTTGTTTTGATACGGTTATAATGAAAAAAGAAACAGCTGATTTCTGTTTCTAAGATAAAAACGTTTGAGTGCATAACCTATAGTAACTTTAATGTTGTTGACATAGGTCAAGTATACGTTTTATTATTAAATACAGTGTTGGTCGTATTCCAGTTTAAATTTTAAGTAAAGATAGGTTATATGCTAGTATAGTTGTGTTGATTTAGTAATTATTTAAATTCGTAAAACTTTTCGAAGAATACCGTTTTCAGTCAGACATTTTGGTTTCTTAAATATACAAATAAATGCAGCTGTTTAGTGTTATTCAGATTACCTATGGTATTAATGTACAGCTTTCTCAATTTTTGTTGTATTTTAATTATTAAAGTTATAAAATTGAGTGGCGTCCAGCCAGAAAAACAAAACGAATGCTTTACTGATTATATCTATGGACATATCTCTGCCTCCTTCACACCTGTAAAAAAGACTTCTCAACTATAGTAAGTTTCGTAAATATTGTACCTTGCTGAGATAGACCGTGGTGCAACTTACATTTTCAATATTACAGTCACCCCCTAATTTTTTATTTGTTATAAAGGTTGCAAGAAGGTGTCTATCCTGCACTCTCGCGATTCCCTCACTCAGGCTGGCCCCTCATGTGAAAATTCCCGCTTGTGCGATATCTACCACTTTCGTAGCTCGTTACATGATATACTATTCCATATTGTGAAAGTAAATTAGTTCTTCGGGAATCTTGTAAGCGCATCAAAGTTATTGAAAAAGATTCGTGCATTTGTTGTTAGGTGTGTATGATTAGAACGTTTGTGATGGAAGTTTTAATATATTTAAGTGGAAGTAAACATTTATCATTGTGTTTTGAAGCGCAAACATTAAAGCATAGCGCGTGATGTGATGTTAAAGCAAACAGCCCAGTCTCGTGTGAACGAAACATTTGCGTTCTACAGTGAGTTTAACGGCCGGTCTATTGAACCAATACGGCCGTCTTCTGTGTTTTTTACATAGTGCGTTTGCAAATTTAAAAATGATTACTGAAAGCAGACCATATGGACTTCACTATACCTAAGGATTAATTAACATAATCTGTAAGAACTAGTTTTAGATTTTGTATAACAAAGACAAGTACGATTTTAATGTGTTTAGTATTAAGAGTTTGGGGGAATTTTTAGTCTATAGTAAGTAATTTTCGTGGTGGTTTCTTTAAACCACCTGTGTGTACATATTTACAATTGCAAATTTGTCTATATATATATATATATATATATATATATATATATATATATATATATATATATATATATATATATATATCCAGTATTTAGTTTAATTTGTTCTTTATTTGTGTCAGATGAGATAAAATTCTTGTATTAACCTATCAATTTACCTAACGGTTTACATCTATTGATAATTGAAATTAATCTTAGTTTATTTTGAGCTTTATGATCGATTTCAAATTGTAATGAGCCAGATCGATTAAAAAATTTTATTTTAACTACTTTGAATTAATTTACAGTCAATCAGGTACAGAACACTACTGTTTTTATTAAGTATAAATTACAGCTTTGAAGTATTAAAATTTAAACCTACTGATGAATGTCTAAATACGATTTTTAAAGATGAAGTATTAATAAAATATAAAAATATTATTTATAATGAAAGCACTGATCGTTCCTTTTTAAAAATTTTCAGCAACTAATGAATGTTTTGTTGAGATAACAATTATTAAACCGACTTTTTTTGTGTTTGATTCTTTTTTAAATTGGTGATTGTTTATTTGATTCAAAGTTTTATAACAGTAAAAAATATAAATTTATATGTATACGAGGGATACTTAAATATTATTCAAATTAACGTTCTATGACTTGGAATTTTCATATGTATGACGACCTGTTTATTTCAAAATTTTCTTAAGCTTTTGGATCAATTTCTTTTGAGGCGTGATTGAATTTGAGTAGTGAATGGTTTTACTTACAAGTTTTGATTATGACATTTCAGTTTGAATACATTAGAAGATTGTTTTAGTTGAAAACGTTTAATTAACCTACAGAGATTACCATACTTCCTTACAATAATTAGCGGAGCGAATTTACCACTTACGTGTGATTTCATTTAGAGCTTAAATAACACCACCATGGTTTTTTTATTGTATCTCTTTTTAAATTTAAGTGCCTCATAGCTACTGCAATGATCATGCATATTTTTATGTATTCACTTTTTGTGTAAAGGTGTAACCACTAGTATAATTGATTTATTAGTATAAATGCTCTTGAGGTCAATTTGTTTAAGTTAAAAGACTTCAACTGAGTGTATAATCAATAACACCAAGAGATTTGTACTCTTGATCAAACGCACACTATTTTGCATTTAATAAGCACGGTGCTGTTTGGGTAGTCGAACGATTAGAGTATTATTTTTCATTTGAGCGGCGCGAGTTCTAATCTGACCGCGGTAGGTGTTTCAAAACACTCTTTTTTCTCAGATAAGAAGTACAACTGTAGTTCTCGTGATAATATGAGGTTTGACAAGTTAAAAATCCCTTGTTGAATGGTGGAATTATTTTAGTAGGGCAAAATTCTAGTGATGGGCAGTGGTAATAACCATTATCAGTACGTAGAAATCCTTGACCTTTCCGTTGGTGTCTAGATCTCAGCCCACAAATACAAATACGTTTGAGTGATGCCCAACATTCCGCATTACACAGAATATGATAGATATTAGATATAGTCACCAGATATTTACAAGCACTATTGAACTATGTCAACAGCATTGAACTAGTAACACGTATTCTGAATCTTGGTATGTTGAGCATTAGAACGCTGGTAATACTTTTATTGCAGTGAATACTTTGTGAGATAAAACATGTAGGTCGTGAAGGAAATAACATTTTCACTCAGTCATACACATCTTCATTCGATGCAAACCGTACTTACTCCCTAAGTATTTCTCTGCAATTTCTGAAACGTGTTAAAAATGTGAGTAAAGAGGCAATTTTCAATCAAATCTCGGCAGTTGTTAATGTGTAACTGGCATTTCAATTATGACATATAATTTCGTTGTGCAGATTCTACAATTTCCTACAATGGAAAATTTACTGTGCGATGAAAAAATGAAATATGTCCTATGAATTTATTAGACATTGTTATTGATTCTTCAGATCATCACTTTTAGTGCAGTAAACAAAAAAATCAGTTAAAAAAAGCATGATGTTGCAGTCAGATCTCGATCAGACTGTGCATTTATAAGGTAAAATTGTGACGTTCGTCTACAAAACAAATTTCTTTTGAGCGTTGAGACCTCCAGGATCGTGGTTCAAATTGCTTCACTGTTTTGTGGATAATTGATTGTTGGGACACATTCAAATTAAATAGGCTTTATTTAAAATAATGATATAAAATAAAAAGAGTACTAAATATTACGAAATAAACTAAAAAAAAGACTCCCGGTAGATAATAAAAGAAAATAAAATATAATTCTGGTAACCCTTCCGGATCGGGACGGTACTGTCCAGTTTTAGACTCCGCTGGATGCGCCCTCTCTCTTTATAGCTGAAATTATACGGGTTTATTGCAATAGGTGGTTTTAAATATAATTGATATCAGAAATATTAATTATTTCGGTAGTTATTGACTATGTGTATTGTGTTTCGGAGTTATGTGGAAAGCGGGTGAGTATAATTTTGTATAATTTTAGTTAGATACAAGATGTGTTTGTCGCATGGACCGGGAGGTGTGAAATGTTGTAGTTTGTAGAATTGGCGTTGCATACACAGAGTAGGTAATTAGGGATGCCCAGGGGTGTTTATGGTTGCAGCATGGAATTAATCTAATAGAATTTAAGTACTAGAATGGGTGTTCGAGGCAAAACCTCCGTTCACCTTCTATAGAGATATTGAGATGGTTTGGGGTTAATTATTTTCCAGAGAGGTGACTATTTGTTCGGCGCCGCAACCTCCGTTGAAATAGTGACGTCTGTGTTTGCAATTTAAAAACCCAAATGCAAAGCAACCAATAGTGATGGTTTTAATTGCAACCTTTTTTAAATTCCTTTTCTCCTTTGTGGCGAGTAGTGTAATTATAGGAAAGATCCTAAGGGGCGCATTACTTGAGAATACGGGGTGGTACCATCGGCAAATCATGTACAACGTGCCTTTGACAAATTTATACCCCGAGCTCAGTGCTATAAACAGCCAAGCCTGTTTGATATAAATGTGCCTGCGACAGGGTAATTAGAAGTAGGAGAGCGGATTTATGGATGTCTGGTGAATGTTGGTGGATGGTTTTGTTGTAGTACAAGTGGCGAGTGTGGAATGAATAAATGTTAATGTGAATGTTGGTGGCTGGTCAGGTGGATGTATCGTGTGAAGTAAATATTTCTAATGAATAGAAATAAGTGTGTAAACGTCCGGTTAGGTAAGAATTGTACAAATAAGTAATGGTAGGTTGTAGGCATATAGTCAAGAGGTAGGTCTGTATCTGGTCTGGTAAATAAGTGCAAAATAAGTCAGAATAGTTCAAAGTAAGTAAAATAGTAATAATTGTTTGGCTGGGGATCTGGTATATAATATAGGGGAAATTGAAGAGTGGGAAACAGGATAACAACTGATAACATTTTTAAATAATGTGATAGAGCAGTTGTGGGAGTAAATAGGAAAATAAGGTTTGATAGGAATTATTTCTAGGAATGGAAAATTCGTAAGGATGTTTTAGGATCATTACAAAATGTTTCCAGTTTTATTACTTCAATTTAACTTTCTTACAGTATCATCGGTTAAATTTTAAAAAGGGTAAAAATCAACTTCTGGTTCAGGTTATACAAGTCTTCAGTCATTATATCACTTTTGTTTCTTTAATACATTCTTTATATAAGGAAACTCTTTTATTAAGTTTCTGTTATTAAATAACTTTTCACTTCGCAGTTTAGTTGTGAAACAATCTGTAATTTTCCAACATTTCAACTGTTGGAATAAAAGTTGATAAAATGAAAAAAGTATTTTCTGCTACTACTACTCTTAATTTTTATATTCAAAATTTTACGCTTTGATTTTTTCATTAGTTGAACATCTGACTATGGTAGAATGAAAATAATATAAATATATCATACGAGAACTCCTAATTATAATTTAATAACATCCAGTACTCGTTGCATATATTTTACGCAATTAGGAATACAACTTCGTTTTTGTATTCACATAATGGGATATCTCGTATGTCAAGATGAGACCTTCATCAAGCTAGAAAAAAAACAGGTTATAAAATAATATATTCAATTTAAATTCTAAAAAAAAAACAGTAACAGAATATACAATGACAATCGTAAAAGAAACAATAAAGTTGAAACCACTGAGCGTTTGCTAAAATTCAGCACATATGAAAAACTTAATAAAAGATCTTGCGCAATACAAACAATTACGTTCGAAACACATTTAAATTGTTAATTAACACTATAGGTGCGTAAGTGTATTATTTTAATTAGCCGTTCTATTTGTGCACACTATTGTAAGCACTGTGTACCTAATGAACACAATTACAATATTACCATAATAATGGTAATGTTGGATCTCTAACCTAGTCGTTAGAGAGAAGCGGCGAGACATACATATTAAAAAGGACTTTACATAAACGTAATTTTCGTCCTTTGTATTACGAAACATATGAAATATAATAACTTTCCAAAATAATATATTTATTTTAATTATACATCACATATCGTTTATGACTGGGATGTTTTAACTAAAACGTTTATTCACGAATACCAAACTTTTATGAAAAGATAAGTGCCACTTTTTAACCCTAATTAACAATTTAATCTCGCAATTAAGCGCATCAAATATTTTACGACTAACGCGAATGAACGTTCCGCAAATTCGAGTAAATTCAACTTAGGCAGTCAGAGTTTATCTCTATCAAAACATATTTTTATTGCACAATTAATACCTGAAGTAAAAGCGTTTTGTTTACCGATGTGTGTATACCTAAAAGATTTACGCGCTATACTGAAAACAGAATATCCAATGGGGAAATTTTGTTTTTGAAAAGGGAAAATTTATATTTATAAGACAATTTTTACAATAACTAGAAGATGGTTAAGCAAAAAAAACTAATCTTGTCTTTCTGCTGCCAGAGGCGGTGATTTAAAGTTCAAACCAAAAACTGACAAAGTTGTTTACGACAAAATGCATGAACGTGTGAAACGTTGTAAATTTTTAAAGTGTTTATATACGTGCGAAAATCGAGGTATAAAAGTGATAATAAAACTTTTCTTCTTTATATACATCCATAGCAAATGGAATACGTTATGAAACATATAAATAAACTAAAAGATTAAGAAATGTAATGAATACATCTTTTTTAATACTTGGAAATTTCTTTGAAGTTTACTTTTGTAGATTGCAGTGAACATCTCAATTGTACGCTAGTACGAGTACAATTGAAACTAGGAATTCAACAGAATAGAGCTTGGAAGGTTTTAAACACCTAAATCCAGCAAATGTAAAAATGCAATTAATGTCATCTACAACTGTTGCTTTGCTCAGTGATGAAAAAGCATTATACTGATTAATACACGCACGGTGTATTAAAACCAATTAGGAATTTCGAATTTTCGAAATGGACCAATCATTGTGAGAAATGTATGTAGGTATGTGCGTCTGAATATGAATTTTTCAATAAGATGGTAAATATACATTATTTATTAGTATTTCTTTAATTTATTACATTCCGGCCTTATTTTTTATAGCAATGTTTTCAGGCTCAAAGGTTTTCCAAACATGCAAATTCATTTTTTCAATTCATTTCCTAATGTTCCTTTAATACAGTTTACTACTATTTCCTTTTAAAGCTTCTTTGTGCAATCTGCATGGAAATGTTTTTTAATATAAGTGAAATCTAATATCTTCGTAATACACTAGAAACCATGCTTACGATATTTATCGTACTCATATCCAGTAAATCGATACTAAAATTATATAATACTCTTGTTAACACCAAGACGAAACAAAACTCTATTTATTCTATATTATTTTAATTGTTGTTAAAATAATCTTAAATTGTAGACGCATGTTTATTCGCTTTTATATTAAGCATATGCCAGTAAAACAATAGAATGATAATCACAGTTTCTAGAGTAAGGCATTATTTTTCGTAACTAAGGTAAATGTACCGGCTATCGGACGTGTCCTAATTATCGGACATTTAAAGTTTTCTATTAACAATAAGGAATCTGTACGTCGTCCCTACAGAAAATACTATTTTTTCCTTAAATCTTGCACAGTTTGGCAACATTGCCCATGTGGCCATTATGCCTCTCCAAAACTTCTCGAAGCGTCTGTGAATATATGAAACTTCATTCTCAATCTCGAACCTGTGAACAGCAACTTGCTACCCAGGTACGTAAGGAACTGCCCTTGATTTACATTGAGTTTGTATTGTTCCATATGTTAAGAATTTCATGTTATCATTTTTTCTACTTATACTGTTAATCTATTATCGTTCTAAATGACTTTTTATTGTCAAATTATTAATGTTTTTATCAATAAAATGGTGTCCGATAACAGCAGCAATGTAGCGTATTTTTTAAAACTATATTACTGAAAACTAAAGAAGAATTTATAGAAAATTCCAAAGCGTATTCAGTTTTAATAAAACTATGATTGGCCCACCTAGTTATCGGCATAGTACAGGGTGGACCGATTTCGATGGGATTGCAGGGTATCTCGGTAACTATTACTGTTAGAGCAAAACTGTTTACATAGCATTAGGCCAACTTTTTGAGACAAATTAAACAGCGAAAACAAAAATTTGCTATCTTTTTTCATTTTTGATGCAGGGACCAAAATTGGATTTTTCCAAATTTTGATAGGGTTCCATATCTCATCTGTTGATAAAAATTCAGGAAAAAGTGGAAAGACATTTTTTGTGCAGTTTTTAGCGTAGAATCAAATGGAGTAGTCAATTTTTAAATTTGGTCACCAATAGTCGAGATGCCACATAAACTTAGTTTTTTTTAAATGGAAACCATAGTTGGCTTTGACTTCATTAAAATCATTTTATAAGCTTTTCAACAATATATAGTTTATACAGGTTCTTTTAGAACATTACGGAATTACAAGTGAATTTGTTAGTTTTCACTTTTGTAAGTAGGCGATGCAATAATTTAAAACACTGAAACACAGCAAATATGTAAAACAAAAAGTATACTTATTTAATTCTAAGAACAAAGTTACAAAAATAAACCAACTGTCAAACAAATGATAATATTACTTTTACATGAATTGTTCAAACTGGCTGCCATTTTGTCTAATGCATAACTGACATCGTCGTTGTAATGATGAAATTGCAGCTGATATTTGGAGCGGCTTGATTTTTTGAAAAGCAGCATGTAAATTGTTTTGTAATTCTGCCATAGTATTGTTTGTTTTTTTGTAAATTTCATTTTTTATGAAACCCCATAGAAAATAGTCCAAAGCTGTTAGATCAGGCGACCTTGGTGGCCATGGAATTGGTCCAAAGGTACCTAACCAACAGTTTGGAAATTTATCATTTAAATAATTTTTCACTATCATACCATTGTGTGCCGGAGCACCATATTGCTGGAAAAAAAGACCGACTCGTTCTGATAAAAGCAAATCATCCAAGAATTCGTCAAGCTCAATACGTAATAGTTCTAAATATCGATATGCGGTAAAATTTCCTTCAAAAATGCAATAGTGTAATTTATTCCCTTTTAAGCAACACCAAACATTAAATCCAAACCTGCCTTGATTACGCCTACATGTAAATTTTCATTTGCCCAGTGATGATGATTGTGACGATTGAAAATACCAGCACTACTTATATGAGCTTCATCTGTCCAAATTATATTTTGATCAATATACCATTGGCAAAATTGTAATCGTTTTTCAAGATCGTTTGGATAAAGGTATTGGTTTATATGAATCTTATAAGGTTTATATTTATAAAGTTTCAAAATTTTTAGCGATTTTGTTTTGGAAACATCTTGTTCAATTTCTCTACTAGAAGTATTTGGGTTGGCTTCAACACATGCTAAAACATTTAAGGCATCTTGTTCACGATTTGCTATATCGTAATGATTCGGACGTGGTCCGGTAAATGTCCCTAAATTATTTAAATTACTTTGTAGCCTGCAATAACAAGAATAATCATGTTAGAAAAGCGGCTTTAGAGTCTTTAACGTTTATTTACCTCTTATATATCTTTTTATTAGGCTGATGCCTTTATAAACGTTCCGCTTCTTCCGAATTTTCTCCACACTGAATGAATATTTTCAACATGTCATACTTTTCATAATTTTCATAACGATTCATTTTAACTATCAACAATAAACTTGTGTTATCTGTGTTTTAATGCACAACCGAAGTTTTCACTTTGTTTAGACATATTTGCTGTGTTTCATTGTTTTAAATTAGTGCATTGCCTACTTACAAAAGTGCAAACTAACAAATTTGCTTGTAATTCCGTAATTTTCTAAAAAAACCTCTATAAAGTATATATTTTTGAAAAGCTTATAAAATAAGGATTTTAATGAAGTCAAAGCCAACTGTGGTTTCCATTAAAAAAAACCAAGTTTATGTGGCATCTCGACTATTGGTGGCCAAATTTAAAAATTGACTACTCTATTTGATTCTACGCTAAAAACTGCACAAGAAATGTCTTTACACTTTTTCCTGAATTTTTATCAACAGATGAGATATGGAACCCTATCGAAATTTGGAAAAATTCAATTTTGGTCCCTGCATCAAAAATGAAAAAGATTGTCTCAAAAAGTTGGCCTAATTCTACGTGAACAGTTTTGCTCTAACAGTAATAGTTACCGAGATACCCTGCAATCCCATCGAAATCGGTCCACCCGGTACATTTCATAAGATAAAGAAAAGCACAATGCTTTCTGTTCAATATGTCACATTAACGAATATTCTATGTCGATAACTGGTACATCAGTACTCCGATAACTGGTACATATTAACAATTACTTTACCAACTAAATTTAAACGATTAACTTTTTTTACATCAAATTAATTCGAAACTAATCTATAGAAAAAGTACTTCGCACTAATATTTATTTTAAAATAATTTGTTATAACTGAGGTGTATTATTAGTGCCTTTAATTACTAAGCCCGATAGTTAGGGCACTAATGATTTTATAATATCGGGCATCATATTAAGACAATGCGAGCCGGAAAAGTTTTACGTCTGTTCATTCTTTTCAGAATGAATACACGATACCAATACACTGATGAAAATATTAGGCAAGCTTTAGTAGCGGTCAAAAGCGGCATGTCCGTTCGTAAAGCTAGTGTCTCTTTTAACGTTCCTCGATCTACATTAACCGATAAAAGAATAGGGAAGACACAAGTCGAAAGGAAAAATTGGTCCATCATCAATGTTAACATCTGAAGAACAAACCCATTTGGTCTCTTGGGTATTCTGTGCTGCTAGAGCTGGATTTATGGTTACTAAGAAACAACTATGTGAGAGTGTTCACATGTTAATACGAGAGTTGAAACGATAAAATCCATTTGTCGTCATTGGTTCGAAAGCTTCCTGAAAAGATACCCAGAAGTTTTCCAAATGATTCCACAGAGTTTAACAGGACAACGGTCTACAGTATACGTCAATGGTTCGATGAAATTAAAAATTATCTCCAAGAAAATAATATCGACATTACTGATGGAAATAGAGTCTTTAACTCAGCAGTTTTCTTAAGTCCCCCAGGAGACAAAGTTCTCGCAAAAAAAGGTATACAGCGTGTCAAATGACGATAGAAAAGAAGCCATTACAGTACTTTTTATGTCTAATGCTGAAGGAGATTTGCCACCACCGCTTATCATGTACTTTTATAAGCGACTTCCAAAGGACATCATTGATAATGTGGCGAAATCTTGGGGTGTAGGCAAATCAGATAATGGATGGATGACCGGTCGATCGTTCTTTGAATACATAGCAAATATTTTCTTGCCTTGGCTTAAAATCATCTAACAATGCAATTATGCACATTTTGTGCGGAGAATGACATAATTTTAATAAGCCTGTATTCTAATAGCACACATATTTTACAACCACTAGATGTGGCAGCTTTTCAACCTTTTAAAGTAGAATGAAGAAAGACGGTAACTAACTAGAGAATCAATAACCACGGCTGGAAATTTACCAAAGAAATGTTTACGCCCTTATTAAAAAGCACGATTGATCGAATGAAAACACATCTAAAGATATCAATAAAAAATGGTCTTGTGCCATTCAATGCTAATTAGATTCAGTTGATACGCATTCCCAGTCAACAACCATAACCGATAAAACTAATGAGAAATTTTTGAATCTATGAATGAATATAAAATACGACTATTTACAGGTTCTGACCGAATATGGAAAGGAGATGTAGAAGATACTAATTTTTTTTATTTCTGGCAACAACTTTCTAAATCTGCAAACAATACTGAATTGGCATAAGTGTCAGATCATCCAACAGAACTTGAAGAGTCTGATCCTCCAGCAGTAATCATCGAGTCTTTAGAGTTGCCTCAATTCGAATATGAAACTAACAGTCCAAAACCTTTCCTTAACTTGGATTTAACAACTGAAATTACAAAAGCTAGAGAAGTTTTGCAATTGGACATTAATAACCCACACATTTCTCTTCCTTGCAAGTTTTTTTAAATATTCCCCGAGAAGTTATTTGAAATCAAGACATATTGTCAAATGAAGTTTGGAATCATGAGAACAAGAGCAAGTCTGCTGGAAAAAGCAGCATTAATGAAATTCTTAGTGTTCCTGCAAAACCTTATGAATTATCCAATGTTGGAAATGAAGTTAAAGGACCCGACGAGAATCAAACAGAAAACGAAGATAATATCGCGACTACCATAAGGAAAGAAGAAGATGAAGATCAAATGGGAAGCGAAGAAAAAGAAGATAAGAATACAAAAAAGAACAATGAAAATGAGGCGGAATGTGAAGACGAAAATAAAGAAAACAACGACAAAATTGAATCCATCCAAGGAACTCTGGAAAAATCCCCAACTGGCGATAAAGTACTATCAGATGATATTCCAACTCCCTTTAAAAAAATTGTATTTTAGAAGACCCTACCACATGAAAAACGTAAAGTAAGGAAACCGAAAGAATATATTCCATCAGTCGTCGTTTCGTAAGTTTGGCAAAGATGCGAAAAAAGGAAGTTGAACAAGAAGCAAAAAGAAGAAGAGGAAAAAGATAAACGTAAAAGAAATCGCTTGGAAAACAAAGAAAATAAGGCTTCTAATTTAAATTTAACTAAAGCCAAGAAGAAACCTATTGGAAAAAAAAGCAAATCCTAAAAAATTTTCAGTTGAAAATTACGTAATCGTGAAATATAATGGATGCATCCTAAATTACAATAACAATATCAATGAGTATACTATAAGTCGATGTTTTTTATTTTAAACATACATGTTTGTTTTTTTTTATGTTGTGTTTACTGGAATATTTAATATTTATTTGTTTATTTTTAAATGGAAAATTGATTTATTTATGTTAAAACAAAAAAACACTTTACTATGACAATTTAAACTTTGTGAAATACATTACTTTTCATTAAATATTTAGCCACTTACTTATTTTTATTGTTACTTGACATAAATCCCTTATATGCCGATATTCATGCATATTCCGTCCGATATATAGATCATAACACTTTTAAGGCATCCGATAACAGGGTAAATGTACTTTTTTAAATAAAATTTGGATTGTAAAACATAGCCGTTAACATCAAAAAAGATAATTTATACATAATAATAATTAAATACATATAAAAACTTAAAATGCAGCCTGAGCTAATGATTTTGCTTAATATTTATATACTTTGGGCCCCAGAATTCCCCCCATACTCTTAACCGTTCGATAGCCGGTACATTTAACGTATGGTCTATATTCTGTAAATCACGACATTTGGAATTATTAACAGTTGCAATAGCCGCACTACTTGTAAATATAATTATAGATTATTATACAGGGTGTCACGTAAAGCACGTTTAATTTGAAATGCCGTGAAAGGGGACATGTCATGATTTATAATCAAAATATAGGCGTCCGATAGCCGGTACATTTAACGTATGGTCTATATTCTGTAAATCACGACATTTGGAATTATTAACAGTTGCAATAGCCGCACTACTTGTAAATATAATTATAGATTATTATACAGGGTGTCACGTAAAGCACGTTTAATTTGAAATGCCGTGAAAGGGGACATGTCATGATTTACAATCAAAATATAGGCGTCCGATAGCCGGTACATTTACCGTATAGTCTATATTCTGTAAGTCACGACATTTGGAATTATTAACAGTTAAAGTAGCCGCACTATTTGTAAATATAATTATAGATTATTATACAGGGTGTCACGTAAAGCACGTTCAATTTGAAATGCCGTGAAAGGGGACATGTCATGATTTATAATCAAAATATAGGCCTTCCAATTTTTCTTGTATTATACCTACATATCGATAAGTGGTAGACTGTCTTTTTCAGACATTATCTGCACAAGACGGAAAGTCTGCAGTCATATTTTGATCTTCATGTTCGTGTTCAGATGTATCTTCTGATGAATCTGCAGGACAAGTCACGATTTTTCCTGCTATAACATTTAACCGTGATTTTTTTGCGGGGCCCCCAGCAGGCATACTATTATAGCGCTTTTATATCCAACTGCAAATGTTTCGTTATCGCTCGCGGGGGGTATTTTACCTAAAATTCTGTTTTGATTGAGAGGATACAAACCAGTAGTTTCAAATCCGCTCACTAAGTTTTGCTGTATAATTTCTCCCGCATGCTTTCCAGATGCATCCATTTTAATCAAGGCGCTTTTCAATACCGTTGGAAATTCCTCTTTTTTTGAAGAATATTGTTTTGGATTCTCCTTTTTCTATTGTAGCAATATAGACGCCGATGTTAAGGCACGGAGACATGCAACGTCCAAAGGTTGGGTTAAATGAGCCGAATTTGGCGGTAGACAAATAAATTTTATATTGTTGTGTTGACACAGTCGTAAGACTTCGTCTGTGAAGTGCGAGGAGAGGGTATTTCCAATTAACACCTTTTTTCCAGCCAATCTCACGGCATGCGATAAAAAAATAGTTTCGAACCAGTTGTAAAGCAGCTGCCTCAATCCATCCAATTTTTGATCTACTGTACCTGGTATCTGAACTGCAGCATCGATCTGCACAAGATTTAGAATGATTGATTACGTTTTCAAAGTACTTTTTCCCTCTGCAGTATGACCAACGTTTGCGTACCGGATTATTCGCCATGTTACTTTTGTCGTAATTAAAAAAGTTGGATGGGGGCACATTAGCAGTACCCAAATTTTGAAAATATTTTTTAATCACTGGTGCTGAAACATTTGCGCGGGAACGCTTTACATTTGAAGCTAGGCGTTGCGTAAATTTATCATCGTGTCTTTTCAACATAGAGTAAACCCAATTCCGACTTGAAATGTTGTTTTTAAATTTTAGCACTTGTCGCCGTTGTCTGTCGCAATACGACTTTGTGGTCATCTGCACATCTTCAATACTTAACGGGAAACCACAGTTGCTGCATGTAATTACCGAATTAATTATTGTCACTACTTTTTCTTCCGCACAAACTGTCTGTCCACCATGTTTATGTACATGCATCTCTTTGTATTTGTTAAATAATCTTCCATATGAAATTTTAAAATGTTTGGAAGTTTTATTAATTGACCAAAGCACCTTCAATCGCCACATTATCATAATCTTTACACGATCTGCATCCAACTTTGCGTTTATAAACGCGACCCATAGCGCGGAACTTGTAATTCAGTCTGCAATAAGAGAAAAATATTTTAGTGTAGGTGTGTGCATGTGTGCGTATGTGCGTGTATGCGTGTGTGCGTGTTTGCATGAGTGCGTAAGTGTGCGTGAGTTCGTACAAGCGTGCATGTGTGCGCACGTGTGTGCGCGCGCGTGTGATGTGAGCGTGTGCTTGTGCACGTGTGGTATGCGCGTAAATGGGAGAGTGCGCGTGTCCGAGTATTCGCGTGTGCGCATGTGCCCTTGTGCGTGTGGGTGTGGATGTATGCTCGTATCCACGATAACTCCAGAACCATAATACGTACCCGCTCGAAATTTTGTATTTAAGCTTCCTTTTATTTCTTCTGGAGATGATTAAAATGAGGGAAACATTTGACGCAGTTTTTTGTTTTTATCAAATACATATGAAACAGCTGCATATTTCAAAGATATAAAAATACCTACATATAGATATTAAACATATCGATTAATGATGGTTTATGCAATTTTTTGATACGACGTGTCATTTGGTGGCAAAACGTTCCTGAAGTGGATTTTCAATATTCGAATAACTATCAATATTATAGAAAATTTTGACACCAATACTTTGGAATCAATCAAAATGGGTTTGACAGGTCACAATGGCAACACATGTATTTTATCGGAAATTTTTCTCTCTACGGTAGGTAATCAAACTTTTTTGACATAATGACAGAATAATTTTTTGACAATTTTTTTATTTAAACGTGTTTAAATTTCGCAAAAACGCACTTAATGTTTTTGTAAACTAAAAGTTTGGTATGTACATCTCACTTACATAATTAAGGCGTTTTTTGTCTTCTTCTGTCACCACCTTTCTTCTTAAATTATTTTAAGCACAATTTGGTGAAAAATTTTCTTACCGAATAACACGCAAGGTTCGATTAAATCCGACAACATTCTTCCTCGTCCCGAAAATTGACATTTTTTTTGTACTAATGATATAATATAATAATATTGGTTACTATTTAGTGTATGAACGTTGTTTCATGTACACTCTATCCCTATATTTTAGTATCTGTTGATACCGGAAATCTGCTACGGATGACAAACAGATTTCTTAGATAGTGAGTAAAAGTTAATCTGGTTTGTCATTTTAAATAAATGAAAAAAAATCGAGAGTGTAAAAATAGTTTTATAGCTTAAAATGAGAAATATTATTAAAAACTATGAATGACAGTAACGATGAAGATCTTTTATGTGTTTATACGCAATCAGAAATTAGTGTACTGACTAATGAAGTATTTTTAATTAAATGTCTAGCAAATTACGTTAAGGTCTTGTTGGAGAAACACACGTTGCGTGCAATAATTGCTTACTTTTGCGCTTATTACATAAATAACTATCATTGCATTTTTTTATTTTGTATAATATTGGTACTTTATTCAAGAACAACTCAAGAGTCCGCCATTTCCTGCTTCATACGTAGTTTTGGAAAGTGCGAAAACTTGTGAAAAAGAATAAACTTTTATGAAAAATAAACAATAAAAAAATTTTATTTTACAAACCTCACTGGAAACAAACTAGATCCAGAAAGTAGGTTAAAATACTATTTTCAATGGGATTTTCTACAACTTCAATCTGAAAAATAATCTTGAAGTCGCTCTGAACATTACCCTTCGTTGAATGTGACCGTTTAGGGTAGCCTTATTGAAAAAGTGATGGATCCAAAACGGTAATGTATTGAAATTGTTTTTTTTTAAGTCACGTGCTTTCCAATTACTGATATAAAAGATACATTATATAACGTTAAAAACGATGTTTTTAAATGAAGTAACAAAAAAGGGACAAACGAATCTACAGTTAAAAATAATACTTTTGAACCAAACATATCTTGGTAACTCAATAACTTGCGGAGCTTTAAGAAAAATCACACACTTTTAATAAATCGATTATACTATTATCACAAAATATTCACTACACAGCTTCGTTCCTCCCTAGGAGCTTACACTGCACGGTATTAATGTGATCTATTGTTTCAGTATGAAATAGCGAGGTCGAGCGATCGCCCTAGTGTTGGTACACCTAACAAGCAAAGGACCAGAAGAAGATCCGAGTGGTGGAGTACGGCGCCCGCGTCCGCGTCACGGTAGAAGACGTGCGGCGGAAATCTGTCATCGGGCAGTGTCACCGGTGTCAAGGTTTCCGTCACGCACAGCTGCGGGGTGGCCGCACGCTGTGTAAAGTGCGCCGGAGATGTCCACTCCAGTTAATGCCTAAACTCCCCACAGACCGGGCAAAGTGCGTTAACGCAATGCGGAGCTAGCTACAGGAGATTCCCGAAGTTCCTTCGATCTCCACAACGGAAGACGATGGAAGGACCACAGCGTCAGAAGGGGACACCGCCGGCAGCGGCGCCTTCTTCAACCCGAACCGGCATCAGTTACGCTTGAGTGCCCTGCTCGGAGGTCTCAATATGGAGAAGGCCCTACATGTCATCCGGAAGGTGGCAGCGGAACTCGCTCAGGCGAACATTACGACTGACGGGGATACTCACGCACGGTCAAGAGGTGGTTG
This sequence comes from Vesta saturnalis, assembly GCA_036346205.1. Taxonomy (NCBI): domain Eukaryota; kingdom Metazoa; phylum Arthropoda; class Insecta; order Coleoptera; family Lampyridae; genus Vesta; species Vesta saturnalis. The sequence continues at coordinate 1,806,320 of JARFJB010001756.1, forward strand.
TCCTATTCGGGCAATCACACAAAAGCCCAGCGCGAGGATTGATGCCCAACCTTAAGTATACAGTATCGACTTCATATGTTCTGTCTAAGTTTACCGTTTCTCCTACAGCGCTTCACGCTTAGGAATACTAACCCGAAAACCGTGCTATGGTAACCTAGTAACTACAACACGACTCATATTGCGATTAACTAACACTTGTTTCTCTTTTTTACAGATACGCTTGGGTAGCAACGGATACCCCGACATAACACCCAACCAGGGGACACATCCACATCCATCCACAACCAACAAGATCCCGCAACAATCACAACAACATCATCAACCACAGCCACTACAACAAACTGAAATAACAATGGTGTCAACTGGCACAACACAACACCTGCAATCCACAACACGTAACATTTCAATGCTGAAGGAGGAGAAGACCCTCGAGCAGCACATGAAAACAAATACACATATTATATTATATATTATATGACTTGCTATATATATATATGTATATATATATATATATATATATATATATATATATATATATATAATCATCTTATACTCACCGACAACTTTAAAATTCAAGCATTATATATTGTCTTTTTATTGCTGAAACCCCATGCTGGTACTAAGAGTTACAATTCATTCCGAGGATAACCTGGCATCAGATTCCAAGATAATACTAATATCTATACTATGTACGTTGGTTTAAAAAATCGGAGATTAAAAATAGGTAGGCGTATACAACGTGCTGCACAATCAGTTTAAATAATGACTTGCGAAATTCATCTCAACGAGCTTCGTTCTTGTTGATTCTGTACGTCTACCAAACGATACTGCAGCATATACTGCTTAAGAGATTATGTATGAACAATGACGTGAATTAAAAAAAGGTTTATTCCAAATTTGGCACGGTTAATACCTTACTAAACTAAGAATAACAAATAGACTACATGCAACTATTTATAGACAAATTAGACAGTTTATTTTGTAGTATCTCAAGTGTAAATAAATGATAATTTTAATCTTGATCCATTCGATAACGAATGTATTTCCATTTATAGGTTAGTACTAAAAAACAACGTGCCCACACCAAATTAATGCTTGACCTTATGTATATAGTGCATTTTACGAATAATTAGACCTCTCTAATATGGCTGCCATTCCATTATGAACAACATCCAATTATAAAATAACTAAAATGCTATAAGTGTAACAGTGTAATGAAAGGGATATTTCAGTTGGCTATTCTGAACCGCATTTTCCATCCTTTCCTACAACATTATAATAGCAAAAGACAAATATAATAACAAATACGACCTTCAAACGTCTTAAAATATTATTTGCTAACTCAGTAGCGTATCACGCGGAGAGGTAACTTAGATTAGTAAAATTGAAAATTTTTCAATTAAATTAATTATCGTAAGAAATAAACATCGTTAAAATAAAAGAATGTTCCAAACAAATATCATTATTGTTAAGAATTTCTGAAAATTTACCATTACTAATTCGTAATTAATGTTGAAACTGCAAATTACTCCATAAGCATAATGTGGTATAGAAATCATTAATGACCACTTGCTTTGCTTATAAATGTGGAATCAAATTTCCATTTTGCCATTATACTGTAAACAATAATTTGTAACGCTACAGAAGCACAAACAATAATTGTAAATGCATATAACTTCTTTTCAAGTAAGAAACATCAAATATACTTGTTCATTTTTTTATAATTTGTATTAAAATAGTTAATAATAATAATACTAGGTGAGCGTGGTGATGGTGAATTTATTAATAATAAATTTATTCAAATAAGTTTTTCACTTTTTTTTTATATGACAAAAGGTACTACGCCAATGAGTGGCCATATTGCAGAGGTCTAATTACTCGTGAAATGCACTTTACCAACACAAATGCTAATACCCTACACAGTGTAGGATTTGTGGTCTTCTGATCCTAACGCGGTTTGTTCAGTATAAGTTAACCTAAAATACGACAATGATGTGGATACCGAAGATGGTTTCTATATATTTTATTGTAATTTGCCCAATATTTTCTTCCTGAAACTAAGATTTGACATTGATTGTGTACATTTTTGATTTGCATATGAAAAAAGACGGTCTCCAATAAAAATGCATTGCAACTTTATCAAAATATTACAAAATCGTTTAAAAAAAATTATCGTTTATTTACTAGTAATCTTATAAATGTTGTCGTTCAAATAATGCAGATTACACCTAAATTGCGGAATGATGTATGTTAACGGATAAGTGTTGGTTCAAATTCCTTTTATATTTCACTGGAATTCATATAAGGGTAATAGAAAGTGGTAAACTTAAAATTGCATATAGTTCCCATTTTTAAGTAAGTTTAAAACAAACCCTAATTAAAAATGTAAAAGTTTCGTAAAAATGTTTAAAAAAAAGGTAACCAAAAGGTATAAAAAATGTTGTACATAATGTATAACTCTCATTTACGCACAACCGTGCGTCGGTAAGTTAAAATACAAAATATTAGGAACCTCAAGAGTTCTATAATTTATATCATGCACTAACATCCCTGGAAAATATCATCTGCCGTTAGAGTAGACGAAAACACATTTTTCAAAGAGTAAATGCGAACCCTAAGTAAAACCGCCATTAACTTATAGGCACAGTGATGTATTAATTTGTTCTTAATACCTTTTAAGCATCCTACGAAAAGGAGAACAATATGACCGGAAGATGTATAGGTAGGTAAATTTAATCCTTTGAAACCTTACTAAATTGTCGTTACAAGTAACTATGCCTTCAGTTTTGTACGGTAATATTACATTGCTTGAAAGCTCGTAGATAACCTCCATCTACACGATGACTCGCAAAATCCTTGGTGTATTTTTAATGTATAAATATTAAATCCCTTATACTTTATTCTCAACTCCTTTACGAAGTTCGTGACCTACAAACTTAGACTGAAACTTTTTCTAATTTAGTTTTCAAAATATCATATTTATCTGAGGGTTAAGCAATATTATAACAATTTTGACAAAACTCTTTTGCTTTTACGCAAATTATATTGAAATTTATAGTTACTTCTATATTTCATTGCGAGTGAATGCAGTTATGTCATTTGTAAAATTGTCACGTCTGAAAGGAATATTCTTTGAAACAAACTGTAGAATTTGTGTCAAATTGAACCCTTCTCTTAACCAAATTTTTTAGTTGACTACTAGCGAATAGACAAAATTTATAAAATATCCACATTATTTACTTGTACTTATACAAATGTATTTTATAATTAAAATACAAAATATTAGGAACCTCAAGAGTCCTATAATTTATATCATGCCCTAACATCCCTGGAAAATATCATCTGCCGTTAGAATAGACGAAAACACATTTTTCAAAGAGTAAATGCTAACCCTAAGTAAAACCGCCATTAACTTATAGGCACAGTGATGTATTAATTTGTTCTTATACCTGTTAAACATCCTACGGAAAATGAACAATTATTTAGTAACAGGTTAAACAATGGGCTCTGAAACAAACATATGCTTATCAAAATACAACTTTAACGTTAATGATTATAACCGCCCCCACACGATTTAAAAACCCCAAGGTTTATTATTGCTTAAATACTATGGTTTTTTAAATTTTTTAATGTACTAAAAATGTAATTGTTTCAGAGGATACTATGAATAATCAAAGACAATGAATATAAAGGAAAATATGAACCAATCAATTTATAAAAACGCGAGACCAAAGCTTTGCCCCTCAGTCTTCTCAAAAGTAAAAGTTCGTTGTAGGATGCACCATTCTCTTCAGCCCATTGCAAACCCAGCTAAAATGCGTTGATTGCATCTTGTGCTGTCACTTGCGGAGTAGTTGCATTATCTTCTTGATTTATTGTTGTAGAATTAGAAAGCTGGTTTATAATTTCTTCGTCAGACATTTCATGAAAAATGTTTCGGCAGCAACTTGCTCTATTGCTTCCGAAGTAACACTGATTAGTAGATCGTTGCTAGGAGTGGTGACAATATCTGGCCATAATTTTTTCCATGACGATGTAATAGTTGATGGGGGCAATGCATTCCAAGATTGACAAAGAGTAAAAACCAAGTCTTTCATGTTGAATTCTTTTAATGTTTTTTCTATAGGCTGGTGTTTTGATACGGCTCTCAGAAGCAGGTTTTTCTTGTAATCTTGCTTGACAAACTTAATCATATGCTGATTCGTTGGTTGAATCAGTGCAGTGCAGTTTGGTGGAAGAAACATTGCAGCGATACATTTATCCTCTGTTGTCAATTCTTTTCAGAGGGATGACCGAAAGCGTTATCAAGAAGCAATAACGCCTTTTGAGGAAAATTATGATTTTTCAACCAGTTTCTAACTTCTGGCACGACGCATTCATCAAACCACTTTTTGAAAAGGTCATCCACGCACTTTTGTCCGTAATAGTGTACAGGTAAACCAATGTTTTTGAATGCACGTGGTTTATTAGATTATACAACCAACATCTTTAGCATGTGTGTACCCGCAGCGTTATCTCATGGTAATATGGCTACACGTTCTTTACTCACTTTACGTCCAGGTACAGATTTTTTCGTTACATGAAACAAACCTTTTGTTAGGTATCACACGCCACAAAAGCCTTGATTTATCTGCATTATATGTCTGTGACGGGTTAAAATCTAAATCTTTCACTTTTTGTAAAAATATCAATTTAAATGGATCTATGCAGGTTGTATCATTAGAAAGTTTCTCTCCCGTAATAGTTATTAAACGTATGACGACTTTTGAAATGTCCCTTGCTAGCCAAAAAGTTTTTATTATTAGTACCTTGTAAAAAAACTTAGCTTTCATGACCAACATGGGTCCCGAAATGGGTGCATACCTGTTTCTTTCCTGAAGAAACCACATGTACAAAGCTTCTTCCACCCCTGGATGTTCTCACAAACGCCGTATTCACTGAATAAACAGTAAATAATGAAGGCCGCTGTCATAGTCAAATTCAAACTGAGACAACACGCGTCGAAAATAATAGGGTGGCGCATACAAGTACAACCTGCTCAGTCATGTATTAGTGAAGATTTACCGGAATAGACAGGGGTCGGATTACAGGTGGTCCACTGTACTTGCGTAGCGTTAGTGTAAAACAAATTGCCGTAGTACAAACCCTAAATAATAATATTTAATTATTTACTGATTTTTTTAACTTAATTGCTATTTTTTCAATCTGTGTTAAACTTGTAGCATTACCACAGCGGAGATGTATTTAATTATTTACAACTAATGCATTACCTAGTTATTATTTTATTTTTTTTTTATTACAATTATGAACTTTTCACTTTGCATCTATTTTTGTTTATTACAGTTTGTGATTAGTCAACAAAAAAACATCAATTTCAGTTTAGGCAACACAAATACTAGGTATATTACAATATAACACAGGTTGTACCTTATAAACTGGTCAAGAAAAAGTTAGAACAACGAAACCCGAATGGTCGATCGAATATCGTACAATATTTTTTACGGTTCCAGTCTTTAAAAAATTGAAATATTATGTTTCTTCATTTATAGAATTTTGTATCTACATAATAATAAATGGTTATATATATATATATATATATATATATATATATATATATATATATATATATATATATATATATATATATATATATATATATATATATATATAAAAATTTTTTGGTGTTTTTTTTTGCCAAATAATTATTCAATAATCATATTAAAATATTATTTATTGAATATTTGTGAAAAATGATTATTTTTAGTTATTAGTAGCAAAAGTTAAAATTAAAATTATGCAATGAACGTAAATCCAACTACAATTAAATGTTAATTGGAAACTGTCAACCTCAAAATCTTATCTGCAATATAGGAGGTCTGTAAATAAAGTAATGAGACTAGTTCAATGACAATTTTTATTTACAATATAATCAGACATGGACTCTAGCTCCTTCAAAATAGTTCCCTTAGGAAGCCACACAACGCTTCATCCTGTTTTACCACTCTTCATAGGAGTGCTGGAACTCAAAAAACTAGAATATCCTTCAGCTAGTCGGTGAGTATTTTTAATGTGTTCTACTGTTCCAAAACGGTGTCCTCTGACCGGAATTTTTTTTGTTTGTCAAAAATTCGTTAATTGAGAGTGCAGTGTAACAAGGTGCAATATTTTTTTCCGCAGTCTTTCAAGTATTTCTCGGTAAACATATTGATTTACAGTTTGTCCTGCAGGCAAAAACTATTTATCGACAATGCCATTGCAATCGAAGAAAGAAATGAGTATGGTTGTGACTTTGTATTTGCTCATTCTTGCCTTTTTGGGACGAGGTGAGTTTGCAGTGTGCCATTCTTTACCCTGACGTTTTGTTTCTGGCTCGTAATGAAATATCCAGGATTCGTCACCGGTGATCTCGTCAAACTTCCATTTTCTCGTCTTTTTGTTCAACAGTGAGGTTTTTTGGAACTTTTTTCATGTTCAGTTCATTTTTCAAAACTAGTATGGTTCAAGTTCAGTTGTTCTGAAATCATTCTAGCAGTTAATCAGCGGTCATTATGCACCATATTTTCTCAACATTTCCTGACGTTATTGGTTTTCCGGAGCGAGGGTCATCCTGAACTGATTCTCGTCCATCTGAAAATGATTTATACCATCTAAAAACTTGTGCTCGTGACAAAACTTCATCTCCATATGCTTCTTCAATTTTGTAAACGTTTCAGTAGCATTATCACCGAGTTTAACACAAAATTTGATCGCACAACGTTGCTCGTAATTAAATTCACTCATTTTTGAACGCACAACAAAAACTTGTTTTACAAAAAGTTTGCTTACATGTCACTTGACAACAATAGACTAAATATATTAATTCTCACTGCTTTATCAGTTTTCTACCTTTGAGTAAAGTGGTAAACATCGTATAAGATGGATATTTATAGTAGATACCCTGTAAGTAAACAAAAATAGATTCATAACACCAAAACTAAATAAATATACATCTTTTATTAAAATTATAATTTGTAACGTACATGTTCAACATAATTTCACATACAGTTTTGGTTTTATAGCTTGAACTGTGATATCCTGGAGAATAAACTATACTTCATTAGAATTGTTATTGGCATTAACATTCAGGTCAATTTATTGGGTTACTCACCTCGTACCATCCCCTCGGAGTTTAGTGGTGTATGTGAATGTGAAAAAATGAATTAAATTGAAAGGACTCAATAATAGTGCTATTGGTAACTAGAAATGGGGAGATACATACCAATAAAATGTCAAAGCGACAAAGTAAATTTTTTATTAATAAAAACCACTGCATATATTGACTGTAAAATTAAATTAAAGCGATATATTTATATAAAAAGTTGGGTAACGTTTAAACTGCTAAAAACAAGCCGGAATAAACCAAATATAATACTAAATAATATAAAATATATTATTGGAGTTTAACTAATCGAGGAGCAATACAGGGGATTATACAACTAAACACTTATTGTTAAACATTCGTCAAATTTGATGTCACAGTTAAAGATTTGCTTACCCAAACTTCTCAAACTAAGCTGCAGCTAAAACTTTAACTCGATGATAATTTGCTCTCCCCAAGAATCAGGTGTACCTATGGGCCCCTCCTTCCTAAATTATTCCTTATTCTTTAAATAATTTCTCAATATTATTTTTGATTTATGGGAATTTAGTTGCAGTTGTATCGATAAAAATGGGTTATATGTCTCAGTATACCCACTTATAAAATTTAAAAAATATTAAATTAGATAATGGAGCAGCTTTCAGTCAATCATAGTGATTAGAACAACGGGGAGTACTCTGGTATAATTTTATTAATGCAGTTATTGTTTTCATTGAACTCAATTTTTGTAATGAAGTCTGAAAAATTATTAGCATTACGAAGCACCCACCTACATAATACCAGAAAGGGTAAATACGGATGCACACTGAAATCACGGTGACTTAGAAATTTTCAGTACGTATTCTCAATTAAATATATTTTGTAAAGAAAACCGAGTACAAAAATTTTAACGCAAGGCCATGAGCGGCGTGCACTATTGCGCATTTATGAAAAAAACGAGAATGTCTAACTTTACTTCTCTACCATTCCAATTCCTTAGTACATAAAAATATTCCGTAAATTTTTTTCTATGTCTACTTAAGCAGGTAACGAGTAAAACAATTTAAACCTAAGGACCGTGAGATGTGTGCACAATAATGAAAGAGTCCTGTGCCTGTCTGTGCAAAATATATCTGGACCACATATCGACTTCTGGTTATAAATTAATGGTTGTCAAAATTGAGAGTGGGGAGCACTGAAAGACACGAATATTGCCCAGATATATATTTCGGCATCAAATGTGCTGGGGACGCGACAAAAAGGCCTAGATGACCAAAATACTAATGGCATGGCTTTTAGGTGTAGGTCTTAGGTGTAGGTATTTCTTTGGGGTCGCGGCCAAATGGACTGTCTGAATGATCAAGAGGTAAATTATGTGCCCTGTGAGCTTATGTCCGCATTAAAGTAAATGTAGCTCACACTGATGCAAAATAAATACCTACACTTCATGACCGAGCGCTAAATTCTGTGACTCATAAATCGTGGTCAGCATTTGGTTTGAATTTTGCCATTAATTTAAACTTATACACCAATCTCGTTGGGGTATCTGTAAAATGAATTCCCTCCATGCCCAAGAGTTAAAAACTACAACCTATGAATGTCTATGTGGATAGACTAACTTTGTTGAGGACGTAGCAAAATAGATTATTTTGATGAGCAAGAGCTAAATTCTGTGGTCCATAAGTGTTGATCACCTTCAGGCTGAATTTTGATCAAAATTCATATTTATACACGAATTTCGTTGGGGTCGCTGCAAAATTAATTTCGCCCATGGCCCAGAGCTAAATGCTGAATGATGGCCAATATTTGCGTTCAATTTTGCACAAAGCTATACAGGTAGAACCAATTTCGCTGAAGATGTGAGAAATGGCTTCTTTAAATGACCAAAGGCTAATTTCTGTGGTTCATAAGTGGTCAGCATTGGGCTAATTATTTATATATTGATATACGTATCATTAGCACACTTTTATGATGCCAATGTCATTTATTAACTCCTTTTCACAAGTTCGAATATCTGCAGATCTAGATATTATTTAACACCAAACCTATTCGCACTTTTTAATTGTCGGTCGCAAAACCTTGTTTTTGAACATAGTTAGCAATCCCGACGCGGTTTGCGACGTCTTTTTACCAGAATATCGATAACTCCCCTTCAACTTTTTTTCAGACAAAAAGAAACCTTAACAAACGCAACAACCCACCCAAGTTTCTTCTCAATTGATTGCATAACCATGAATAAGTACATAATATTTTTAACCTTATGTAAAGTAAGTAATGTCTACACATCAAATTGAAAATGCCACATTATCAATGTAAACTAGAAGATATCTTGGAGGTTAATAAGGCGCAGTTTGAGCACTCATAAATTGTTTATATTTCACTTTTTTATTATTTTTTTTTTTTTTATGATTGTGGACCTGAACAGGTTAAATTTAGCCTATCGTGCTAAAGCACTCAGGAACACTTATGAGGATGGATAGAGGGATAATGAATTGCCAATAGATGCGTATGAACAACTACCTTAAATTTTCTGATATCATAAGTGAGAGGAAAACAGGAACTAGGGAGATCATTCTAGAGTTTAGAAGCCGTGTAGAAAAAGTGTGGATTGCGCACGTTTGGTATGACAAGTGGAGATTTTGTACTGCATACTGATGATGCCAATGAGCCAACCGAGTGTTTCTCGCAAAGATAGCCCAAGATGGTATCAAAGAATATAATTCAGCTGCACAAGCCTAATCGCTCTCTTTTGAATACGATCAACGATATCGAGAGCTTATTGGGGAGCACTAACCCAGAGGTGAGAATAATATTCCAGATGAGGCCGAATTTGGGCCTTACACAGCAGGAGTTGTCGAGAGGTAAAGTACTGCTTAGATCTGTACAAAAAGCCTATTTTACGAGCAGCTGTTTTGGTAGCTGACAGAAGATGGTCAACCCATGAGAGATTTGAACATACAGTCATACCCAACAGAGTAGTAGGGTCTGAAAACCTAAGAACTGAGCCATTTAAACAGGAAATGATCGATCTTTTTTGACGGACACAAGGCAACACTGCAAATAAAGGCTTGCACCTGAAATTTTGGGGATTTGTTTTAACTTTTACATCAGATTGCAGACTCTTTTCTTTGCATCTACAGGGTGGTCCATTTTGCTCAATGTTATTTTTCTCATTTCTTTTTAAATGGCACCCCCTGTATTTTATTACAGATTTGAATAGCATCTCTTACGGTATTTCAATAGATACCCACTTTTTACTAAGTGTTTTTGAATTATTTGGTGATAAAGTTGAAAATTGTAAACATTTAAATTTTTGTTGAATTTGTCACAACATAAAATAAATAAAGACAGTATCATAATTCAAAGAAAAACAGAAATGAAAGAATACCAATTGCTATAAAACCGTGAAGCTATAGGTTTATGACAAAATTCAACATTTTGCACTATAAAAGAGCAACGCTTAATAATTATTTACTCCATTAAAAAAATACAAGCTTAGTGTAGTACTCGAAAATGGGACACCCTGTATATACAAAAATATTTTTACAGGATGCTCCTCGTTGTGGACTACTGTTTTTTATTAAATCAACAGTATAGGCGTAATCTTCCACCCCCAAATCGTTGGGATACCCTGTATATATATATATATATATATATATATATATATATATATATATATATGTAATAAAGACTTTAAGAAGTAAATTTACATTCTATGTAAGCAAACTTTGAAGAACTATCTAATTTTAATAATACTGACCTAATTTTAGCAAAAACTTTTATGCATTTAGCTGTATCCTTGCTTTGAAATGCAAAGTATTTAAATTAAATTGTATTAATAAAAGAGTAGGCACTCAAAATATTTCGAACTAAAACATGGTTTTTCATAATGCAAATTTCTTGTTTGTAAGATCTTCGAAAATGCATACTGGGATCTTTAAGACAATTTATTCAAGTCGTTTGATCTAATTCGTGTATATATTGTGCCCAGAATTTTAGCTGTGTTTAATTCATTTTAATTCTCATACATACATAAGTGAACCTATTTAATAATGCACCTGTTCTATAAATCATGAGTACGAGCGTATGCTGTAAATAACGACTTCACTAAAACGTTAATTCGTTATTCTTTATTTCAGGTGTTAATAAACTTTTTTATTAAATATTGTAAGACTACCTTGCTCCAGTCTCTTTAACCGCTTAACATATTATGAATTACATTAAAACTAAAATAAAAGTTTCCACGTACTTACAACAAAGTTAAGAGACCGGCTAATATAACTTTCTTACGTTGGTTCCTTCCAAGACAAAAGCTTTCATGTCAGTCACGTTCATTCTTACGTTGACAGTTAAAATATTTAATTATTTTAATTAATTCAAAATTTCATCACTTCGCTGATGATACGTTATTTAAATTACATAACGAAAGTTACCCTTTATTGCCTAGAGTGTTGTTTACAGTTTATTGCCTAAAACATCTCAACATATTCAACATGCTACCGCCTCCAGCTGTAGGGTAATGTAGGGTGTATATTACACTCTCAGAGTGCTAATCATGAGGTAGAACATATTTAAGTTCTAAAAATTAATACTTTTAATGTGTATAAGCTATTTTTCTTTCAAATTCTAAACTTGATAAAATTCGTACGATTCCTCTCATTATTCAATTGATCTCGCTGACTTTAAGTGTAATTAGTTAAGGATGGTGTGAAAAGAATATCAAATGAATTTAATTTGTTAGTCAATTGTGCTACATTGCAATTTACATAATACATTATAAGATGAATTTCAATGTTTAGTTCTATGTAGTATATTCTTTATATTTGTCTCAAAAAAATGAGTAAAATTATAAATTTATGGTATTCACATATTTATGCTGTTACCTAAAAATCATTCACGTCAGGAATTACTCAGACGTAAAGATGTAAAAAGAAATAAAATCTCATGCGTTGCAAGAATTGTTAAATATAAGAGGAAATAATAAAATAGGAAAAAATAAACTCGGAAGAAAGAAATAATTTTTGACAAACAAAGGCACATTTATGAAACAAAGAAAATCAGATATTTTATTTTTGAAATCAAATAACTACAGAATAAAACCGAAGAATTATACAGAGTACTGCAAAATGCTGTTTACAATTTTTTTTTCAAGGTGAATTCTTTTAATTCAATAGTCACAAATGAAATTTCTCATTATGATATGTTATTGTGTGCGTAATAACGATATATGCTACACACTATACAACAAACTAATTAAATTTGGAATGTATGAGTTTCAATAAGTATGTCTAATACTTCTGTATAAATACATCCTTACATTATTACTTGAGTATGAGTTTCTACTAAGATAGATAACAAAAGCCTATGACTATATATCGCGTAAAGTATATATATATATATATATATATATATATATATATATATATATATATATATATATATATATATATATATATATATATATATATATATATATACATATATATATATATATATATATATATATATATATATATATATACCGGATGCCCACGAGATCACTTTCCGGCTGCCATTTTTTTATTTATCCATCGATTTAAATGAAACTTTTGACAAGCATTTCCGACTTCCGGTTTCACCGGAAATGACCTTAACTTTTGATTTTAAATGACACCTCCTGTATATTTTTAGTTTTTCGATTCTGGAGGTCATTTTACGGCCGATTGCGTAATATTTAAATCGATTTTTTCAAATGTAATTTTAAAATTGAATTTTATTTTCTCATCCAGAGTGCCATGACCATCTTAAAATCATTCTACATACTTACAGTCCCTGGCCAAATTATTAGACGCGCTGTATTTTTTTAATAATTTTATGTTTCTTAAGAGTTTTTATACAGTAATTGTATATTTAAACTACAATATTATTGATGTTTATTTAAAAGATGTGTTGTAGACTACCTATTTGCATTTATTTTTAATATATGGCAACACTGTGTTGACAAAGTGATACATGAACGTAAACAAGTACAAACCTGTATCAGTGGCGATCGGAATCGCGTGAGGTACGGACGTGTTTCTGTGGTTTTATGGACTGTGATTGTGTGTTTAACAGTTTTATACTACTCAGTTATTAGTTTATTTTGTATGCAGTGTTTTAAAAAAATAATTGGGCTATTTTCATTATGGGTAGAAAAGGCGATCTTTCACCATGTAAAAAAGCTGAAGTGACGGCCCTTGTGAATGCGAAAATATTTACAAACCGGGAAATATCACGAAGAGTGAAGGTTTCTGAAGCTAGTGTACGACGCATAAAAAAGAAAATTGAGTCAGGTGAGGAATTAAGCTCGAAAAGAAAGAAAAGATGCGGTAGAAAACCAATTTTCACTCCACGGTCAGAGAGGTGTTTGAAGAAAATCTGTCTAGAAAACAGATTTGCTACCACAAAGGTGATAAAATCACAACTCCAGGATGCTAGCGTAAATGCTTCTGAGCGTACCGTTCGAAGAAAATTGAAAGAATTAGATTTTAAGGCCTGTCGCCCCGCCAGGAAGCCCAAGTTAACAGCTGTAATGAAAGAAAAGCACCTGAAAGCACATTCGAAATTTTGCAGAATAACGCTCTGTATATGCGTCGTCGTCATGGAGAAAAGTTTCATCCTGACTGTGTCGTTCCAACGGTTAAACATCCCACCAAAGTGATGATTTGGTCAGTCATCAGCGGCAAGGGCACTGGACGTATCTACGTCGTAAAAGGAATAATGAGGCAAGATCAGTACAAAGAAGTATTACAATATCGGTTGATTCCGCAGTTCAGTGAATGGTTTCCAAATGGGGAACCACTCACTTCCATGCAAGATGGAGCTCCCTGCCACACTGCTCGGTCTGTTAAAGCTTTTTTGGCAGAGAAAATATCCCTCTGTTGGATTGGCCGGGTAATAGCCCCGATATGAACCCAATTAAAAATGTGTGGGAGATGATGAAAAGAGAAGTGGCTAAAGATGTGATCACCAACAAAACCCAGCTCCTAGAAAAGATTATTCATGTGTGGAATCATCATCCTCAAATTCAGGAGACAGTACAGTCTTGCATTGATAGCATGTCGCGCAGAATTAAAGCTTTGATAGCGGCCAAAGGTGGCTCAACTAAACATTGACTTTTACTTACATTATTTTCACTTTTCTTTAAAACTTAATAAACATATGATTTTCTAAATTAATACTGTTTTATTTATGTTAAATTAATCGGTCATTGATTGGATAATATAAAAATAAAAAAAAATCAATTTAAAACAATAAAACGGTACAATATCACTCGGTAATTAATATTTTGCATGAAATCTTGCAGTGCGTCTAATAATTTGGCCAGGGACTGTAACTCACTTCCAGAAAAATGCAAACTCACTTTTATCTTCGTTAACTTTTCTACTAGAACGTTCTAAACTTTATTTTTGCCGTAGCTCAAAAAAATTAAATGGAACCATACCACTTTCATAAAACTACTAAATGCAGTATTTTAAAACGAATATAATGACGTATAACACGTTTCGTCATTTTTACCCATTTTCGATTTAAAACATTTTTATTTTTATATTTACGTCTTACTCATTAATAAAATACACTTTCTATGTCACAGCACATCAGAGTTGCCATGAAAACATTAGGTGGCTAGGTTGCCATAGAAACACTATGGTAGATTTAAAAGTTTGACAGGTAATAATAAAGGTTGTTGTTTATTAACATAAATTTAATATTTTACTTTAAAATTAAATTAAAGTTTGTACTTAGTTTAATTATAAAATTAACAAAAATGTTTACGAAGAGTGAGCAGGTTGATATACTTATTATGTATGGACAATGTGCCAAAAATGCAGCGGAAACCGAACGAGTTTATCGGCAAGAATATCCTGAGCGTCTTCATCATCCTACAAGACAATAAATTATCTACCTTATAAGAAAAATGCGCCAAGAACCAGATAATTTGCAACAACATTTTATTATTAATGAACAAACGGAAAAAATGTAATAGCATATGTCATTCAAAACCCCACAGCATCCACAAGAAAAATTGCTTTTGAATTAGACATTGGCGCAGAATCAGCAAGAAAGATCTTGTAATGGATACAAATCATTTAATTACCAGCTTCACCAACATTTGTACGAGGGAGATTTTTTTAGAAGACTGGAATATTGCAATTGGTTCTTGGAACATAACGATGCCGATAATAGCCTAGCCAATTCTATTTTGTATTCTGACGAGTCGAGATTTACCAATAATGGAATGTTCAACCGGCAAAATACAAGATATTGCTCAACGATAAATGAACACCGAATGATTGATAATTTTCAAGAGATATTTGGAGTAAACGAATGGGCTGGAATAATTGGTACTCGTATTGTGGGACCGATTCTTTTCCAAGGGCATTTAAATGCAGAACGATATTTGGGTTTTTTACAACCCTTTATTATCAACAAGATGGTGCGCCGGCTCACAACGCTATTGTTGTGAGAAATTACTTAGAAGAACGATTTGGAGAACATGTTATCTCTACCCGTGGACCGATCCGGTGGCCTCCTCATTCGCCTGACCTTACACCTCTTGACTTTTTTTTGTGGGGCCATATTAAGGAGATTGTTTACCGAACACCGCCAACAACACTTAACATCTTAGAAAACCGTATACGAGCGGCATTTGCTAGCATTACCCCCGACATGCTTAGGAATGTCGTAGAAAATAACGTTTTTCGTGTTAGGAAATGTCCAGAGGTGGAAGGGCAGCACTTTGAAAATTTAATTGGTGGTTAAAAGGTCCAAACTTTATAATCTAATACCTATTGTTAATCTTATACGTATTATTGTTAATGTTATTAATTTTTTTTAATTATTTTTAATACTGTTTAAAATTATTACACTCTGTTTAATTTAAAATAATTTTTGTTCAATATTTGACTGAAAAAATTGGGAAAATACGCAAAGCAATGCATTAAAATTGTGCTGCTTTAAAAACAACTCTCAGACGCGCCCATAATGTGTCTGTCCTTTTCATTCTTTTTTTCTACAGCAAAAATAAAGTTTAGAACGTTCTAGTAAAAAAGTTAACAAAGATAAAAGTGAGTTTGCATTTTTCTGGAAGTGAGTTAAGTATGTAGAATGATTTTAAGATGGTCATGGCACTCTGGATGAGAAAATAAAATTCAATTTTAAAATTACATTTGGAAAAAAATCGATTTAAATATTATGCAATCGGCCGTAAAATGACCTCCAGAATCCGAAAAACTAAAAATATACAGGGGGTGTCATTTAAAAATCAAAAGTTAAGGTCATTTCCGGTGAAACCGGAAGTCGGAAATGCTTGTCAAAAATTCCTAAAAATGACGTTTGGTTAGAGTAACAACCCTGCCAAGTTTCATTTAAATCGATAGATAAATAAAAAAATGGCAGCTGGAAAGTGATCTCGTGGGCATCCGGTATATAAAGGGTGTCCCAAAATTTACGCAAGATTTGAATTAAATATAAAACACATTTATTTTTCTTTAAATTATTATTTTTTTAATGAATCATAAAGTACACACAATAGGGTTATGTATGAAATAACACATCGGGCAAATGCCCTCCACGGCTTTGCTGGCACATACGCACTCTTTTGTCGAAATTTTCCATGACAATTGTGCATAAATGTGGCCCAATTTCAGTAATGCAGCGTTGAATTTCCTCCTTCAACGCACGGATTGTTTTGGGCTTGTTGGGGTAGACCTTTGATTTCAAATAACCCCATAAAAGGAAATCCAATGGTGTTAAATCGCATGACCTAGGCGGCCAATTCTGATCACCGAAACGAGAGAGAACACGACCAGGAAATGTCTCATTCAGTAATTGGATTGTTTCACGGGCTGTATGGCATGTGGCACCGTCTTGTTGAAACCACATGTTCTCCACATCAATATCATCCAATTGAGGGAGAAAGAACTCTCTTATCATGTCGCGATATCGAGTACCAGTAACAGTCACTGCTTGACCAGCCTCATTTTCGAAGAAGTATGGTCCAATAATGCCTCCAGCCAAAAATCCACACCAAACAGTGACACGTTGTGGATGCATTTTTTTTTCGACAATCACATGTGGGTTCTCGGAACCCCAAATGCGGCAATTTTGTCGATTAACAAAGCCATCAAGGTGAAAATGTGCTTCGTCGCTTAGGATGATTTTTTTCGAAAAATCAGGGTCCACTTGTTGATGTTCGATAATCCATTCAACAAACTCTCTTCGCTGGGCATGGTCATTAGGCTTAAGTTCTTGTGTTAATTGAACTTTGTAGGCATGGAGCCGCAGATATTTAGTGAGTATACGCTGTAGAGAGCTTCTTGAAATTTGCAGTTCTTGTCAACGTCGTCGAATTGATGTTCTTGAGTTTTCACCAACACTGTCACGCACTGCTTCGATATTGACATCAGAACGGCTTGTTTTTGGACGACCAGAATGTTTAGCATCACCAGTAGATCCAGTCTTCCTGAATTTTTCAATTACTCTCTTCACAGTTGACGAAGTTAAATGAACATTCCGACCGTATTTTGTACGAAATTTTCATTATTTTTGAGATATTCTTCAACAATGAAAACACGTTGTTCTGTCGTGTAACGCTCCATTTTTACTAACCCTAGACTGTCAGCTGTTAAACTGTTTATTTTTCAGGGTTGCCAACACTTTACTGCACAAATGGCAGCAAATTCAAATATTGCGTAAATTTTGGGACACCCATTATATATATATATATATATATATATATATATATATATATATATATTTTCTCAGGTTTCCGAGTATACTCCCACGCTGCTTACGTAGTTCTGATGAGAACTGTGTTTACGTTGGCGACGGATTTTGCTTCTGATTAATTCTGATTTATATACTGTGCTGCTTTCTCTTTTTGTTTCACTTTCCCTTTTTGCCGTAGAAAGTCAACACCAACTCCGGCTCAAAGGGAAACTGAAACAAAAAGGGAAAGCAGCACGGTACATAAATATCAACAAGAAGCAGATAACGTCCATTCTATTCGAAACGCACGATCACGAAGTGTGAGGGCTTGAACATGGCTAGTGTGGTCTGGCGGAAACAGTTTTAATCAGAACTACGTCAGCAGCATCAACACGTGGGAATATACCCGGAAACCTGGAGAAATACATACGGGGTATATTACGATCTGACGCAACTTGCTTTAATAAAATATTGGTAATAAAAACAAATGTTGATTTTTGAAATATCTCCAAAACGAAACAAGGTTTTTCTCATTATTGGTATAATAAATACAGATATAAAGCACACTGTGTCCCATTTTGGCTGAAATTGTAGGGTATCTCGTTTGCGAGCAAAGATAGAAAGATGCGGTATTCGCGACCCTGTTCTACTTTTTCGTGAAACGAAAAATGCCACAAACAGAATTATCATTTATTATTAGTATTTGACATACAGGGCGAAATTCAAAATTTGCAAATTTTAAGCACCCTCGTAACTGCTTTGCCTTTCAAGTTATCGAAATGGTGGAAAATGGGTTTTATACAGAATTTTCCGTAGAATTTAGTGGAGTGTATAGTTTTCCCCACAAAAAGTCAGTTTCCTCACAATAAACCAAAGTTTTGTTTTTTGGGAAACATCAAAACGTGAAAATCAGTGTTTCGGGAAGAATACACGTAACTTCAGGAAATGATAGATCTAATCATTTTAACACCAAGGTTTGTTTTTTTATTATATAACATAGCTTACACTCATCTATCAAAAAATACGTATTGTTTGGCACTTCTTTTGCATTATTAACCTCAAAAATTTAATTAATTTAAAATTTTAATTGTATGGTTCGCCATGAAACCTATAAGCGCGTATTTTATTGAACGTCCAAGATATAATTGAGTATTCAAAAAGGGCTACTAGATTCTTACTGCTTTATTATAATTATTAATTATAAATATGTAAATGCACGATTATAACACATCTAAGGAGTTTTACGCAGAAATGCATAAATAATAACAAACAATTATGCAAATTAGGTACATTAGTTTTTCAAACATATTCAAACTGGCAAATTTTTTTTTTAATTCGGTAAAATGCATCTTACAGCTTCAGAAAAAAATATTAATGGCAATAAAACTTATAAAGAATTTTTTACATCTAAGTTTGTAAGTAGGCTGGGCCTAGTCTCATTCTAAACGTAACCAACCTGTCAAATCTGATTAAAATTATTTTTGTGCAACAATAGTATTGTTTGTTCATTGTGCAAAATAAGGCAGAAAATCAAAATTTTGAAAACTTTGAAAAATATATGCTGATTTGCGTTGGTCAGAGTAATGAAAACGCTGACGCAACAATAAATTTGTATTTTACCAGGTAAATGTAGTTTCCTTGGTATTAATTTTTATTATTAAGTAACTTTACATCTATGCCAGAACGGAGACAAGTAAAATCACGGTTTATAGATTAAAAAAAATTTAATTAGTTATGAATCCTGTTCTAAACACAGGTCAAAAATATAATAAATAAAATCGAGAAAATAATGAGGTTACTGTTTTAGCCAGTGTGAAGGTTAATCCTATAAGTTCTTGCAAAACTATAGAAAGTAGCATTGCAGTTTACGAATCCAAAGAATACTTCGCACTCATAAATATAAACCATATAAATTTAGGCTTATTCAACATCTACATCCTGGCGACGCTGAACGTAGGTTAATATTTTGCAAGCGGTACTTAAATATGCTAAATATAGTACCCAACTTTAGAAGAAATGTGATATGGTCAGACGAGGCACATTTTAGCAATTCAGGTGTTTTGAACAGGCACAATAGCACATTCTGGTCTCAAGAAAGTCAACACCAGATATTCCTCTAAAGACAACAAGGACGATTTGGACTACACGTTTCCTGCTTTATATTAGGATAAAAAATAACATTTTACATTTTCGAAGGGAACTTATCCGCTCCTAGATATTTGGACATTTTAGAAATGGCTGTACCTGAATTATTAGACGACATTACTTTAGCTCGCTTGAACCAAATTCATTTCCTACAGGATGGAGCCCCATCTCACAATGCCCAAATTACAGGCCTGTTTTTGGAAAACAATTTTGGTGATAGATGGATTGGCACTAATGGGCCGATAAGATGGCCTCCTAGGTCCCAGGACTTGCCAGTCTTAGAATTCTTTCTATGGGGTTACTTACAATATAAAATATATCAACTTCAATATGATAACATTGAATTTTTGACAAATGCCGTTAAAGAAGCTTTCAGACATTTACAAGATCACCCTATTACTGTATTATTGGAAGGGTGTGTGAAGCATGTATAAGACAGAATAGTCATCAGTTCGAACATCTCTTTTAGTAATTTATGTTAGGCTTATAAAGTAGGTATTGCGTTTAGTTTTTAATTTTGTGTTTTTGCATAAAACTTCCTAACCCATAGCCTTGTTTTGTCATGGCCAACTATATCACCAAAATGTTAAATTAACGTAATATTCATTTTTGAGGTTAATAATGCAAAAGAAGTGCCACACAATATATATTTTTTGAAAGCTGAGAGTAAGCTCTATTATATAATAAAAAAATATACAGGGTATTACATTTAAATAAACAAAACTTTGTGTTAAAATGATTAGATCTATCATTTCCTGAAGTTACGTGTCTTCTTCTCGAAACACTGATTCTCATGTTTTGATGTTTCCCAAATACTACAAACAATAGAAAAAGTACAGAACACATTTTTTATTATTGAACATATTGTTGAAAATGACCACCGTCCATGTCCATACACAATTCCAATCGAAGAGGGGTTGAATACGTTCCAACATTTCCAGGGTTGTGTGCTGAACGGCAGCACGAATTCTCTCCTGGACATCCTGCTCATTCTCCGGGGGCGTCTTGTATACTTTGTCTTTAAAGAAGCTCCATACGAAAAAATGTAAAGGATTCAGGTCGGGCGACCTCGCTGGCCAAACAATTGGACCGTACATATCTGCGTACTCCTTGAATACATGATCACCAATGAAATATGAAATCAAACGACGCAATGGGTGCAAAAAATGCCTGTCACACTGATGTATTCAAACGTCACCACAAAATTGGCCTAGTTGCCAAGCGTATTTTTCTCAAATTAAGCATCTTTTAAATTCTTAATCTGAGGTTTTAGAAGGTGCGGAATGCAACCAAAAAATTGCAAAAAAATTCAACATCAATATTTTGTTTGAAATTGAATTTTTCATCGGATACTTTCCCAGATAAAAGCTAATGAAGTCGGTCAAATTTCTAACTTTGGATGGCTCGTAAGAAGAAATGGCGCATCACCTAGCAATAATTTTGTTATAGGGTTTCTCAGCTTTGCCTGGACTATAACGCTACCTGAAATTTTAACACTAATTAATAAACACCGTGTCTGATATATATATATATATATATATATATATATATATATATATAGTATATATACGAGGGGAATCAAATATAAACGGTAATTTTCCTAGAGGATTCGATGCTCGAGTGTTGTTTGGTTTATAAGGAGGGGGGAAACCGGTTGGGGTAGCAGCTGCGCTCGATGCTGTCCACAGTACAGCCATGACTGAGCGCGAGGTACCTTCGTCTGTTGCACAACGCATCATCATAAAGTTTTTAACCAATGAAGGCGTTAAACCCTCGGAATTTTTCACTCGTTTGAAGGCACAGTTTGGGGATGCTACACTGTCTCAGAATCGAGTGTATACGTGGGTCAGAGAATTCAGGGATGGGCGAGAACGTATCGAAAATGAAAGTCATGATCGACGCCCACGAACAAGTCTCACAAATGACAACATCCGTGCTGTTCGGGAGCTTATTGAAGGTGATCGCCGGTTAACTATTGAAGCAATCTCATTAAAAGTGGGTATTAGCTATGGGAGTGCTCACTCCATCATCACTGATCAACTTGGCTTTAGAAAAATTACTGCTCGCTGGGTTCCAAGGTTGTTGACCGAAAATCAAAAACAGGTCAGGTCGGAGCTCAGTGAAAGACATCTGAATCGATTTCATCAAGAAGAGAAGGTTTTTTTGAGGCGTATTGTCACTTGTGATGAGACGTGGGTCCACCATTACAATCCTGAATCAAAAATGGCGAGTAAGGAGTGGCGAAGAAAGGATGAAGGCTGCCCAGCCAAAGCCAAAACCCGTCTCTCAGCCGGAAAAGTGCTTGTAACTGTTTTATTTGACTCAAGCAGAGTTTTACTCATTGATTTTCTGCACATTCAACGAACAGTAAATGCGGCTTACTATTCTGAGTTGTTACAGTCGACAAAAATCGCGTATCGAAGCAAACGACGGGGTATGCCCATTCGAGACGTCATCATCCTTCACGACAACGCCAGGCCACATACCGCAGCTTTGACAAGGGATAAATTGGAAGAAATGCGCTGGGAAACCCTTGAGCACCCTCCTTATAGCCCTGACTTGTCACCCTGTGATTATTTTTTGTTTGCTCCCTTGAAAGAGTCACTTGGAGGCAAACGATTTGAAAGCAATGAAGAAGTAGAGGAGTATGTACACAATTGGCTGATAACTCGGTCTCAAACTTTTTATGAAGAAGGAATATTCAAGCTTCCAAATCGGTGACAAAAGTGTGTAGAGCTCGGAGGTGACTACATTGAAAAATGTTAAATGTTTAGTTTATGTATACCATTGATCAATAAATTTATTTTACAAAATTACCGTTTATATTTGATTCCCCCTCGTATATATATATATATATATATATATATATATATATATATATATATATTTATATATATATATATATATATACACTCAGTCACATGGAAATTGCAACACCAAGAAGGGGTATGAATTTATTGAAACGTTTAACTACTAAAAGGTAACAAATAATTAAAGTTTCAAAGAAAAAGAACAAAATATAAACATAATTTTTATTAATAATAGGTTGGTCCCCCCCTGTTGGTTGCACACTTCACCACTCGTGTCCCAAGTAACCTGTAATTCGTGCTGTAGAGCTTGCAGCACCTGTAGTGGATAATGCAACACGCTCTGTCTTTTTCCCATAATGCCACAAACATGCTCGATGGGCGAAAGATCGGCAAATATGGGTGTGAATGGCAAGAGAGTACCATTATCCTCTGCAAGTCGGTCCAAAGAACGTCTTGCAATATGGGGACGGGCATTATCCTGATTCAAAAGTGGGTGTTCCTACTGCTGAAGAAATAGAAGAATATGGGGTTCTACCATCTCATCCACATATCGTTGGGCGTTCATATTGCCTCGGATAAATACCAAACGAGACCTATGCCCATAAGTTATAGCACCCCATACCATAATCCCTACAGTTTGGTGCATATGTCTCGCAACAAAAAATTCAACATTTCGACGTTCCACACATCTTCGTCTGATCCTCATACAGCCATCATGCATCCCCAAACTGAATCGGAATTCATTAGTGAACACCACCCTATGTCCGTTATCTCGGCTTATTAACGCAAGTCCTATGAAAAACATGCAAGACTTCAAATTGGAACAAAAGTAATTTGCGCTTTGAGATGGTGTGAACATATATCTAACTAAGAAAAAAGTTATTTGCGAAATACTGAAAAGTTTGAGATTTCGGACGAATTGCGTTTTTCGCTTATTACGCCGAAACCTTTGGTCTTATGTTACAGAAAAAAATGCAAGATATCTTTTAACACATAACACCTACATTGGAATCACGGATCGACGAATCACATTTCTCATTCAAAAATAACAATTTTTAGCGTTGTCTTGCTTATTTGCACAAAATGGTGCGTCGCGGGAAAAAATCGCAAGAGTAAATTATTACTAAAAATTAAATTTTGTATGAAGATAACGCTACGAAAAGTGAGGTTTGAAAAGCTAACAGTTTCGTTATGCACAAAAATATTTTTTACACAATAGTTGCAAATTAGCAAAGACTGCGTTATATGAATGCTTTTAAAAACACTATTAGGGAAAATGGTGTATTTATTTATTAAATCGCAAGCTTTCAGGCAGATACTCTGTCCTTCGTTAGCGTAAGGTGCATTAGTTAGACCCTATTCTTCTAAATATTCCATAAAATAATTTGGAATCGCTGGAGAAAAGGAGATCCCATAGCTATTGCGTCTAGCTATTGATAATACTCTCCATTAAATAAAAAGAATGATGTAGTTAGAGAATATTTAAATAATGTGTGCTCGTTGTGTTGTAATGTTCTAATAGTTGAAAGGCGTCATTTTGTGAACAAGTCAAAATTAATTAACAAATCATCTAGGGTTAATGCTAATTTGCCAATTAGTTCAATCAAATGATCTGAATTCTTCATAAAGAAACTGCTCGAAACCAATGAAAGTAGAGTATTTAGAGATAATGTGTAGGTGGAGCATTTGGTTTATGTATTTTTGGCAACCCATACAATCTTGGTATTATAGGATCTTGTGGTATTAGTTTCTTAATTATGTCAGATGGCAAGTCTTATTCCTTTAACAGTTTCATAGTTAACAATTTGAACTTGCTATTAGGATTGTATAACAGTTTAGTGTAAGTAGAACCGTTCAGTAAACTATTAGCTTTGTTTATGTAGTCAGTTTTATCTATTATAACAGTAGCTCTTCTTCCGGTAAAAATTATGATGTCTTTATTGTTGCAGAATTATTTTAAGACTTGATAATCAGCATAGGTTAAATTCTTTTTTGGAGGTTGTGCTCTATGCTGTATCCTTGTAGTTTCATATCTGATTTCGACTGATTCAAGAACTGAAGGATGGACAATACTCGTTTCAACATTATAGATGATTTCTTTAACAGGAATTTTGGAAGCAGTCACAGCAAAATCCATCCCTTTTGACAAAACAGAGCGAGCAGTATCACATAAATTGCAAGAACTAAGATTAACTACAAGATTGTCTAATGTACGGTTTGTAAGGTCTGTGTAAGACATATGTGTAGTGTTGTGTTGTTTACTATTAAGAGAATCAAATTTACTGATCTACCTAGTTTTCGTTTGATTTTCATGTTTTTCTTATCTTCTCTACAAAAGGTCAAGAGATCTCCAGTCGTCATTTGACAGCTGTTCTAATAAAAGAAAATGCAAATGGTAAATTACTTTATCAAGTTTGTCCAGATCTCTTTTCGTAGCTAGAACGACTTCTCTTAGATATGATAAATTTGCAAAAATCATCTTTGCTCCAGTAGTTTGGTAATGATGTTTATGAAATTTGGTATTAACCCTCCTATTGTCTTAACATTTTGGTTTCACTTATTGTGTTCGGGTTATTAGACTATAGTTGTTGCTTTATTGTCGTTAATTGATATAAAAGTAAATAATAATAAAAAATGAGAGGTAGTATTTATTGTTTATTACATTTTATTACGTTATTTTATTTTTATTACATATTATTATAAATGTTACGTAAAGAACATCTGAAAAACGTAGTAGTTAGGTTATACATTTATTTGTTACAGTCTTGACAGTAGTAATATACATGAGCTTTACATAGGTATTTAGAGAAATTACAACATACCATATTAGTTTTATTATTATTTGAAGAGAGACAAAAATTACATCTTTTACGCTTGGTTGTGGTTAATTTTTCCCTTACTTCGGCATTACTGGTTGAAGAACGTAACTTTATAACCATTTCAGCTGCAGGAATACTTCGAGGGAGACGTTTTAATTCTTGCAATAATGGAGTGACCAAGGAATTATCCAGTTCTCCAAGAAATAATCGCCGTTTTATAAGTTTTCCAGCATTCCAGGGGAGATAGTTCGCACCGCAGAACATAAGCGTTGTAAGCTGAAATGTACATGATATTGTAAAAGATAGTCATTGTCCATCTTTTAGTTTGCCGTCTGCATGTGTATGTTATTATTAACTTGTCTAACGTGTCTACAGAACCTTTAGTTTTGTTGTAATATAAAATCATAAACGGCTTTTCATGATTTTGGTTTCACACGCCGTTATGGTGGTGCATCGTGCGCAAAAGCGTAACATTTTTATTCCGTTTCCGAATATAGGAAACTATTGACGTGTCCCTGGTAAAGTAAAATTTTGAAGAAACAACTTCTTTCCTGTTGCAGACCAATGCGGCTGGCAATTCAGGCTTATTTATGCGAACCATGCACGGTTATTTTTCTTTTAATAGCATTTGCCCCAGATCGTATGAGATAAAAAAATTATCACACGTTACGTTGCGACCTTTTAGACAATAAGTAAGATCTAGCACAACTCTTTTACCTTCATCTCTCTCTGGAGGTTCACCTTCTTTTTTCCCGAGGTAAACTTGCATGTTATATGCATAAGCAGTTACAGAATCGCGTAAAGTCCAAATCTTGACTCCGTATTTAGCAGGTTTATTCGCGATGTACTGTATAAAAGGTACCAGTTGCCCATCTACTGTTACATTTTTGTGAACATTATAGATCTTAGGTAGAATTGCAACCGATTCATCCCACAAGTCCCGTATGGGAGCTAATTTATTGGTTTGGCGTCGTTTTGGTCGAGTTTTTTTTATCGTTAAAGGAAATTATTCGTGCAATTACATGAAATCGTTGTAGAGACATCGTTATTCTGAATATTGGACGACCTACATTTCCATCCCACAGACCTGCTGTTGCCTCTCAATGAGATTTATATACTCCACCTAGAAACAGTACGCCAAAATATGCTTCTAGTTCAACTAATGTTATTCTTGAAACGTGTCGCCACAAAGTCTTTTGCCTTCTAAATTTGACATTTTCAAAATTAGGACTCAACGAAATAATATTTTGTACTGATAACCTTCCCGATTAATGTGTCTTTTCATTCCATACTATATTGCCATATTTTGAAGTTACGTGATTATCCGTATCAGCTTCATCTGAAATCGTAGCTTTCACTTCATCATCCGATTCGCTATTATATATCTTGGTTTCGAACAAATGGTCTTCTTCTTCAGAAGCATTAGAATCACTATCAGAAACACACAAATCAAGTTCACTATTCGTAAGCACTGGCTTACTACACATTTTCAATAATAACTTTCAATTGTTAGGTATTTCTTATTAGAGTATAGCATCAAGTTTGATATTTACTACGAAACTAACACATAGACGCTCACTGGCTTCATTTATACGCGGAGCCACAGACAAGTCTCAACAGCAATAAACTTATTTACCAGTATAAAAATAACGCATGCAATATTGAGCAATAATGAAAATAAAACAAAACCAATAAAATACATTCTTCTATGATAATAATCTGCTTCTCGTTCTTCTAATTTGAACCACACAAATCACCGGGTCATATAGACCCAAACACAGTGTGTGTAGCAAATGCAATCAAAATAAAAACTAATTATAATTTTCTAATATCAATAGGTACACCGTTATTAGAGTAAAAATAAAAGTCATGCAGTGGCAACGAAATGTTTAAATAAATTATGCACATGAGAAGAACTAGATTGGGTCATATTGACCCGAACACAATAGGAGGGTTAAGTGGTTAGTCCTATATTGTTTTACGAAGATTCGATGACCAAGTTGGTTTATCTTTTCAATTTCTCGATCACGTTCACTTTTTTCAAAATAGCCTCGTTATATACAGGCGTTTGATAGTTGAAACGTTCACCATTTGACATATTAAAAACACTATTTGGGAAAATGGTGAATATATTTATTAAATCGCAAGCTTTCAGACACATACTTTGTCCTTCGTCAGGCGTAATATGAAAATGAGAAATGTTGACAAGGTAACATCAAATGACAAATATTAACAAAGTAACTAAAGAATTACAGTTCTTGAAAATAGGCATACAGGTATAGGACAGTTCATATCCATTACCTCTGTTCAACTTGTTATAGGCTGTTATAGAATTTCAATAGCTTCTCGAATCTTCGTTGATATCAATTCCTATTGTTAGCCAGAATTCTTGTGTTTTCAAATTTTATATTGTGTATTGTTTAAGGCATATTGAGCAATTGCTGATTTAGTGGATGAAGTACCTTTTGTGTTCTTTTAATCTTGTATGAATGCTTGTTCCAGTTTCACCAATGTAGACTTTATCACAAGAGCATGGTACTTCGTTAACACCCCATGTATGCACAATAGAAAATTTGAAAACACAAGAATTCTCGCTAACTGTAGGGACGAATATACAAAGAAGTATTGAGAAGTTATTGAAATTCTGAAACAGCCTAACAACTTGAACAGAGATAATGGATATATGTCCGATACCTGGATATCTATTTTCAAGAACTGAAACTCTTACAACATTGATTTAATTTTAATTTTCTAGTTACCTTGTTAATATTTGTCACTCTCATAGTACGCCTGTATCTATCTGAAAGCTTGTGATTTAATAAATAAATGCACTATTTTCCCAAATAACAATGTCCAATGTCCCGCCCCAACGAGCCGCTTATGAGAACAACTAAAAAATCATATTCACGCCATACGATTGGGGATATTCCACTAAATAAATGTACAGAACGCTATCATTTAAAGGGAAACCATTTTGAAGATATTTGAATTAAATCGATGTTAGGGCGCCATCTTCCAAGAGATCCAGCTCTCCTAGGAAGTATTTTTGTATTAAGGTAATTTAAGTTAAATCGGCATAAATGCAAAACATAAAGTGTGATACATTCTTGGATTCGCAATAGAATATGGAAATTTTTTATGTAAAATCAAATATGACGTCCATAAGAAAAAATAAAGTTGGTTAAAAAACAATGATTCTGATTTGAGTAAAAAAAAATCTATCTAGATAGTTGAATACGGAATAAAAAGTGGCAATGAAATTTTTTTACAGATTTGAAAAATAATTATAAATAAAATAGTTATAACGAAAACGACAATTTTCAGTTATTTTCAGATAAAACAAAAACGCATCGAGCTATTTCAAATTATTAAGCAGCAATGAATTTAGCAACGTTGCCAAATTTAAACATATATTCTAGCTCTTATAATAAGCACGATCCCCATGGTGGCCCTCGAATTTGAACGAGCCTGTATATACAGGGTGACATAGAAAAAGTGCCATGCATAGTGCCACGCGATAGAGGACACTAAAATAAGAAAAAAAGTTCCTATAAACTTAGGTCCGCAACCCCTTCGTTTAAAAGATATAGGGTGTAATAAGCGGACGAAATTTTGTATACAGGGGCTTTTTATCACGCAGAATTCAAATACGACCTTAGTTCTTTCATTACTGATAGAGGGTGCCACAGACAGGTTTCCATCTTGTTTGAATCGGTCCTAACTTTTTTGCCTTACACTGTATGTCATTTGTTTTCCCACCTTTTCTGCTTCAGAAAGGTATACCTTATTGAAGTCGCTAAGACCAACGGTTTACGAGAAAAATGCATCCGATGCATGAAATGTGTTCCTAAAATGGCTCACTATACTTTTGAAGAATACAGGGACATGAGTATGTGTTACGGAGAAGCTCAGTCAAATTTCTCCAAAGCTCAACGTATCTATCGAGAATGATATCCTTTAGGACAGGTTCCTAATGTTCGAATATTTATTGACGTGCATAGGCGTTTGGATGAAGATGGGTGGTGAAGATGTCTGTTAAGAAAAAAAAGTTAATAGTGGGAGTTTCCAGAACTCGTCGCACTGTTGAAAATGAATAACCTGAACACATTATTAGAAGATGTTTCATTGGACATTGTTGCAAGAGTGGACTTTATGCTTGATGGCAAGCTAGCTCACTTTTCTTGAGTGGTAAGGAAATTTTTTGAAAGGAGGTTTGAAAATAGTTGGATTTGTCGTGGGGTGCTTTTAATATGATCACTGCTCTTCAGTAATAAAATAACTAAAGTCATATTTGAATTCTGCGTGATAAAAATCGCCTGTATACAAAACTTTGTCCGCTTATTACATCATTGTAAGAAGATATTAAGAAAAAAACAAAAAAATAATTAAACTTCAACACCAATATATCTTTCAAACGAAGGCGTTGCGGATCTAAGTTCATAGGAACTTTTTTTCTTATTTTAATGTCCTCTATCGCGTGGCACTATGCATGGCACTTTTTTCTGTCACCAGGTATATATATATATATATATATATATATATATATATATATATATACAGGGTTATTACAAATGATGCTCCCGATTTCAATTATAAATATTACTGGATTAACCTGTTTTAAGGCCATTTCAGTTTGTTCCACTGGAAAGAAAAACTCATAAAGTTTTGTTTACATTCATTTAAGTACGTATCAGCTGTTTGTTAAAGTCAATTGTTGTCAATTGTGTAATGGCTGAATTTGAAGGCAGGAATGCATTTTATGTTATGGATTATCACATCAACCAATCAGTTATTAGTGTGCAACGTCACTTGAGAACTAAATTTAATGAAGATCCTCCTTGCAATCACCCTATGCGCCAATGGTACTTGAATTTTAAGAGAAATTGGTGCATTTGTAAAAAGAAATCAACTGGAAGGCCGTCAGTAAGCAATGACGCTGTAGAGCAGGTAAGGGAAAGTTTTACGCGTAGTCCACAGAAATCTACTGTTAAATGCAGCAGACAGCTTGGTATACCACAGCCAACAGTTTGGAAAATTTTACGTAAACGTACAAATTTCAAGCCTTACAAACTTCAGCTTGTTCAAGCATTAACACCAAATGACAAAGTTCTAAGACTTTCTTTTTGTGAGAACATGTAGGCCTTGATGGAAAATTAAAACTATGTAAAACGTTTAGTCTTCAGTGATGAAGCCACATACACAATGTTATAATATGGGGCTCGGAGAACCCACACACCTACATCGTGTACTTGCGCGATACTCCGGAAGTTAATGTGTTTTGTACTATTACTTACAACAAAGTGTACGGACCTTTTTTCTTTGTTGGACAAACAATAAATAGAATAAATCTTGGACATGATGACGGAATGGCTTCTACCGTAATTAGAACAAGAATCCCTAAACTTCATTCTGAATGTTAAAACTGAACTTCAAAATCGGCTGCCTAGCAGATGAAGAATCGGTCGTGCAGGTCCAAGTGATGGTGCACTCTTGAACTGGCCTCCAAGATCTCCGGATACACCACCAGAAAGAATACCTGAGATCCAACAACGGATAGCCAGAGCTATCGAAACAATCGACCTGAACACTCTTAACAAAGTATGGCAAGAGCTTGATTACACGCTTAACATCTGTCGTATCACAAGGGGTTCATTTATAATTCTTGGCAGCTGGGATGAAACTTTTTGAGTTTTTCTTAAAATGCAACCATTTTATTTTTTTGTATGATAAATAAAACTAGATTTATGTGCACTTGAAATCATGAACATCATTTGTAATAGCCCTGTATATATATATATATATATATATATATATATATATATATATATCAAGGTTGTTAATCGTGGCTGATTAAGTTAAAAACAATAAGAAAAATTTAATGGGTAGCAGCCAAGGATGGTGGGCTAGTTTAAAATAAAAGAGACGATCCTCTGTTCAAAGGGAAGCTTTCAGTAAATTTATTACCTTTGTCAACCAATCTACAAGAATTTATGCGTTAATAATACATATAAATTAAAATAAGACAGTAACTTACGATCGTGGATACAGTTAAAAACATTGAAGCAGCATTGAAAGAAGATATTTCAATTTAGATTTGAATTAGATGTCAAAATCAATTTTTGGACTTTGACAAAAAAGAAATTAAAATTATTGTCATAGTTATAGGAAAAATAAAGAAAATGGTTATGAAATCAATGTATAAGTAGATTAATATGTTGAATGTGATTGTGTGGTAAGTGTAAAAGTGTTATGAATAGGATTATTTAAGATTATTTGAATGTCTATTATTACATAGGACCCTTACTTCTATGTGGGGCATTCTGGAGATTAATACCAAATAGAGTTATTCGTGATAACTCTTTTACACTAAACAAAATGGTAAAATCCACACAAAATAAATCCCCTTCTGCCACTAAGGGTTAATCCGTTAATAGTTCATCCTATGATTTCTGTGTTTATCTAGATAAAGTATGTTAGAATAAATTATGTTTAAATTTTGAGTGTCACTTCTTATTCATTACATAGTCTGTACAGCGTATATGGGCCATTTCTAAAACTTTCTTTTGAATAAATTTCATTCAGAGGTCAAGACTTGCACTTTGTCGAAATCAGGGCTGTGTCCAGTGGAATGTATGTGTTGTGACAAAGCACAAGCATCTTTTCTGACTCTTATGTCACTGCGGTGTGATGTAAGTCTATATCTAAGATTCCTTGAAGTCATGCCGATATATGATTGGTTACAATTACTACAAGGGATCTTATATATTACATTTGTTTTATCTAAAATGGCGGTCTTATCCTTAAGCTGACTGAATAGATTGTTAACTCTTTTAATGTTTTTAGGGGCTATGATGATGTTCTTATCTAGTTTGAGAATTTTATTAATTTTAGGAGTAAGAGTACTAATGTAAGATATTGAACTGTACTTTTTTATTTAAGTTTCCCCCTCTTCGTCATCCAATGGTTCATTGTTACGTAAAATAAGACTATTATTGCTGATATTGTGTTGGTCTTCAATGTTAGGAGTAGAGTATAGCAGTTTCTTTAACATAGATTCAGGATACGAATTGTCTTTGAGAAGTATAAACAGTAAATCTAAGTTTTTTTGTCTCAATGATGGATGGGATATTTTTGTGATCCTGTTTTTTAAACCCAGAACTAAATTGACTTTCATTTTATATGTGTGATCTGAATAATAATTGAGGTACTTTCCTGAACTCGTCGGCTTCCTGAACCAGTCTAGGATTATGACATTAGAGTCATCTCGGATTAACAGAGTGTCCAGAAAAGGTACACTGTTATCAGTTTCTTTTTCGATTGTAAAATTAAGTTGGTCGTTATACCTGTTGAAGACTTCAAGGATTTCATCATAGTAATCTGCGGGAACAGCACATATGATGTCGTCAACATATTTTTTTAAAAATGGAAGCTCAAAACTTAGTTTAGGGATGCAGGTATCAAGTAAGTCATCCATGACGTATTGAGCCACGATGGGCTTAGTTTGGAACCCATGGGCGTTCCTGCTATTTGTTTAAAAATTGACCGTTGTATGAGAAAAAGGTGGAGTCAAAATAAATTCTGTTAATTTAATAAAATTATCTTTGGTAAGCGAACAATGTTGTTCTAAATTAGCCCAGTGGTTGTGAATGGTTTTAAGTACTAAATTAATAGGTATGTTAGTAAAAAGAGATTCAACATCCAGACTAATCAGCTTAAAGTTGAGAGGAAGTTTGAAATTGTTGATGAATTCTGCGAATTCAAATGAATCTGTGACATAGTAATCGTTATTAAAATTGTAAGCCTCTGTGAAAATCTTGGTTACAAACTTTGTAATTTTTATGATAGGAGCCTCAATACAAGAAATAATTGGTCTCATTGACAATATAGGTTTGTGTATTTTTGGTAACCCATAGAACTTAGGAGCTACACCACTATAGCACATTAAGGATTTGGCTAGTTCATTAGTAATTTCTCTTTTTTCTTTTAGAGTTGAAACTAACTTATTGGATTTATTTTGAATATGTGTTGTTAAATTCTTGGGAATTTGGTTGTAATGGATTGTATTATTAAGTAATAATTGATTGCAAAGTTCATTATATTGTTCTTTATACATGATAACTGTTACATTCCCCTTGTCTGCATTTGTGACAATAATATCTGGGTGACCTGATAAAAAACTTTTAGTTAGTTTATACCAATGATTAAATTCATTGAATGTAATATGATTATCATTCAAGAAATTGGTAATGACATTAGAAATTTGTAAACTAAGAATGTTACGTTTATCCTCATCCTGAATGTGATTAATGGCAAATTCGATTTCAGCTAAGAGATTTTTAATTGAAATATCTTGTCTACTAGCTGGTAAACAGAATTTAGGCCCTAATGACAGTAATTTTCTAATTTCCAAAGGAATATCCAATTGAGTTAGATTCTTGAGCCAATTGTTTTTGACTTTTAAGATAGATCTATTATGTAATTTGAGAGTGTTAAGTTTGTTGGTTTGTATTAGTTTACAATTATGGAAATGTTTATTATAAGATATGTTTTGCCTATTGTTAAACTCGGTTATAATATTTCTAGGCATTAAATTGTTAAGTTCCATAATTGTTTGGTGTAAAAAATTATTAAGTTCTTGGACATTCCTATGGTTAACTTTAATTTCTAGATTTAGTATTTTTATATTAAACCTCTTGATGATGTTCTGTATTTCTTGTTCTGTTCTATCATCTGTAGCATTTATAAGACGTATAATTCCTTTTGTCTGGTCTGTGATGTGTCTCGGTGTAAGTCCAAGCTGTCTGCTTTTAAGTAGAAAAATCTTCCTATTCTTTGCTGCTGCTAGTTTGATGTTACCATTTGCCCATTTTTTGAAGAGTCCACTGCATCGGTTACCAAACCTCCTGCGGATATCTTCCTAGAAACCCATTCTATGTATTTAATAACTAAGTAGTATTACTAAAAGTTAATCTTTTGTAAATTAGACATTGAATTGAAATATTTAATTTAAATTGAATTAAAAATAATTTGGATTTACAAATTTGCATATTAAAAAAAGAAATGTTATGAAATAATGTATAAGTAATAATTGTTAATATTTGTAAAAATTTTAATGATTATTAATTTTTGAATTATTTAATGACATTTGAGATTAATACCAAATAGAGTTATTCGTGATAACTATTTTATATATAACTATGTTCCACATAGAAGTAAGAGTCCTATGTAATAATAGACATTCAAATAATCTTAAATAATCCTATTCATAACACTTTTACACTTACCACACAATCACGTTCAACATATTAATCTATTTATACATTGATTTCATAACCATTTTCTTTGTTTTTCCTATAACTATGACAATAATTGTAATTTTTTTTTGTCAAAGTCCAAAAATTGATTTTGACATCTAATTCAAATTTAAATTGAAATATCTTCTTTCAATGCTGCTTCAATGTTTTTAACTGTATCCACGGTCGTAAGTTACTATCTTATTTTAATTTATATGTATTATTAACGCATAACTTCTTGAAGATTGGTTGACAAAGGTAATAAATTTACCGAAAGCTTCCCTTTGAATAAAGGATCGTTTCTTTATTTTAAACTAGCCCCACAACCTTGGCTGCTACCCACTAAATTTTTATTAATATATATATATATATATATATATACTATATATATATATATATATATATATATATATATATATGTTGATGAATTACAATTTTTTTCGGATCTTTTTGCGTTTATCCGTGCGATCAAGAACAATAGGGATAAGAACGTGTACTACAAAACCAGAAAATAGTTTTGAAGGGCGTAAACATAATAGAATTTATTTAAAACTAAATGTTACTGGGTTATCAGGCTTTCCCAGTTTTAGTTTCTTGTTAAATCAATACACAGAAAGCAAAATAAACTCTTATTCAAAAATTAAAGTACTAAGAAAGTGTATTTCTTTCTGATTATTTCTGTACACGCATTATATTTAACCTTCATATACGTAAATATAAAAAAAAACTGGATTATGGCGCAATAACAATGATCTAGAGTTATTTAAACCAGACACTTAGAGGTAACGGTAGAAGGTAGTTAATTTAAGAAAACGCTACAAAAAAGAAAGGGAAGATATAAGTTAGACTGAAAATGTTGTACAGTTAATTAAGGAAAAACAACACTTTTTCACGAAGAACAAAATTTTGCAGTAGGTATATCTAATTTAATCTAAACATTTAAAATAACTAAATTGTACATTACAATGTGAATAATAATCAGTATGTAAGCTGAAAATGACATCTAGGCGATGATGAAGGTGAATGTGTAGATGAGATATTTCCTAAACGTCTCCCTTAAGTTGAAGGGGCTTATCAGAAATCAGCAAGAAGCTTACTTTGCGCATTTGAAATGAAACGTTTATATAAGACGCGGAAAATTTATATCCGGTTTCTATAAAATATTTTTGACATGCCATTTACTGAGGTATTATTACTTTCCCCAATTCCGTTTAATGTAAAATGCAAGTGCTCTCCATTTCATGCAGAATTAAACAAAATTTTATACATTGACGTTTAATATTAGGTCCGAACTTTGTGAAATATTTCATCAAACGCAATCAAATTTTATACGTTTCTATAAATATCTTATAATGTTGATTACTTGTAGTATGTCTGATTGTCAATAATAATATAGTGATTACATGCTTTTTACACCTTAATTTCATTATATCCTCTTACACGTGATTTTTGATAACTGTAAAGGTTAAGAAAATCATTTATGCTCCGAATTTAAAATTAAAAGAGCACTATTTTCAATAAACCTCTCAATTTTAATACCCATTTCCAGTTCATTATTAAAAAAGAAAGATCTGAAGTATATTACATAAAGATAGATTTTTACACATCAGACTTATTCCGTACTTTACGACTCCATTATCATGTAAAGCTATACTTACTCCCATGTTTTTATTATACAAATGAAACTATTGCGGGCTCTAGAAAGGATACTTCTTTCTTATCGTAGCTTTTTAACGTTTTGGTACGTTTTTCATAGAAAACTAATAACATACTGTATATATGAATTTATAGAATAGCGTATTTAATAAAGTTTTTCTGCGTTGGTTACAATTGAATCAAAATTTTGTAATAGACAGTATTAATACCAGATTATAGAAATCAGTTCATTATATTTAATTGAAAGAAATTTGATGAAATTGAAGAATTTATTTCGGTAAGGCTAGTCAGGTTTGGATATAGAATTTATTATTTTTCAAAGGTTTCTAGATCAAATGATAACGTTTAACCTGGGTTTAATTACCAGTAACTAAAAGATACTTAATAAAGTAAAATTAGAAAATATTCATAGAAATGAATAATGGAACAATCAGAACGCAAATTTACCAAAACTTAGACTAACCACGAAAATAGAATTACAAAACGTAATTTAATAAATCAACTTGCTCTTTCGTTAAAGGCCTAGTTAATAATGGTTATCAAAGCTTTAAAATAACCAAGTTTGATTACTTTTCGAAAAAAAATTATTTAAGTTTAGTGGATGTTATTGTGCAATTAAATATCTAGCATGTTTTGACCGTCCAACCGTATCAAAAACAACAAACATCTTATTGTTCGATCTATTTATAGTGTCTTATAAATTGAACAGTTTAATTAACAAATACCCCCTTTGAAAATGTTTTCTTTAATTGAGAATAAAATTTCATTTATTTGTGTTTAATAAAT
Organism: Vesta saturnalis; assembly: GCA_036346205.1. Classification (NCBI taxonomy): domain Eukaryota; kingdom Metazoa; phylum Arthropoda; class Insecta; order Coleoptera; family Lampyridae; genus Vesta; species Vesta saturnalis. The sequence goes on from JARFJB010001756.1 coordinate 1,843,674, forward strand.
CATATTCTGGCGTTAGATGTTTGCTATTTTTACGTGGGTTGATTCACAACAATAATTAGAATATACGCTCATACTTCTATATTTTTGTACAGTTTTCCTTACTAAGCGACACGGTTCAAAAAATGATTGTTTAAATATTATCTGAATCAGGGGTGTCAAAATTATGCGAACACATCAAAGCAGTATCGTGACCTCAGATTTTTTCCGTTTTAAGTGTGATTTGATAATAGGCCTTGAAAATATGCATAACTTAATTGCTAATTTGGCGTATATTCAAGCATGTTCTACAAACAATGATTTCACATGAAATCCTACCAAATCAATCAATATTTGTACAGATCTAAACATAAAATCCCAGTTGATACCTGGTTCTGAGATATGTACTACCGGCAAATGCATACCGTGGACTTTCGTGAACGATTTCAGTGAATATTTCCTTCATATATAATTTACTCCTATACAGCAATGGAACTTCGTTAGGATTACAGCGATAATCCCACTGAACGTTATGAATTACAGAGGTAATTCAACTGCAATAACGTCATACTCAATTATCATAGGAACATAGCTATTCTTGTTATGAAGAACAAACACTGACAGCCACGTTAAAAAATTTAAGTTAAGTTTATTATAAAAATTAAACGATTTCATAAAATTTCGTGAGAAATCATTGATAGCAATATTGAAGAACACCACGCGTGCATCAAAGTTAATCAGATAATCCTGGAAAAAGCGTGATTTTGAAAGCGAAATCGAACAAATTAGTTTTATCTATTATCAATGTATATCAAACTTTAGCATTCTAAATATTACATTTGGTGTACAATATATTTTTCTAGACTTGCTACAAAAAGTGATTAAAAATACACAAAGGGTACACTATAGAGACGCAACCTCAGCGCATGCGCCCTGTGTAGTTTTTAATTCCAGCCCCTGGAGAGTATGCAACCGTGGACACGTAGGTTAAATGCTTTTTTTCAGGCGCTATTTTCAACCGTGCTGACGTATTTAAGATCCTAACTCCGTAATTAGGGCCCTTTTGACAGTATTAAGAACTTTTTTTGGTAGTTCAGTCCTGGAGGACTATTTATTTGTTTTTATGTTAAATTGAATAAGGTTGGCAGAAACTGATTTAAAATCAACACCCTAGACTTGTACATTGTTTTTGTTTTTGTATTACTTCGAATAAGGTTGGGGAAACTGATTTCAAATCAACATCCTAGACTTGCACATTGTTTTTGTTTTTCGTGTTAAATTGAATAAGGTTGTCAGAAGCAATTATCAAAATTGGAAATGAAAGTCTGCTTGTCTGGATTTTAGGTAATTTCAAGGTCTGTTTGCCTTTCAATTAATTAGCTAATTACGGGGTTTTTCCTAGTACGTCAGAGGCCTTTGAATAGTGAAAGGATGTTATTGCGGTTACATAACTGGGAAAATCAAGAAAATAATTACTTTATATTAATGATTTTGGAAAACCGTTACATACTTTATCTTGAACTTATTTCTATATTACTTTAGGATTTAGCATTGAGTTGTCATTAAAAATCTGTTCGCACGATTAACCAGATACTCATCCAGGGCTGGTCTACCAAAAAACGCTCTTAATATTGTGAAAAGAGCCATAATTGCGGGGTTAGGATCATAAATACGTCATCACGATTGATAATAGCGCCTAAAAAGAAGCTTGAAATTACAATAAGAGTTTACGGTTGCATGCTCTCAACGGGGTGGAATTAAAAATTACACAGGGCGCATGCACGTAGGTTGCTCCCCCATAGTGTACCCTTTCTACTAACTCACGTTGAATGATTTTCACATAGGGTGTGCAAAACGTTCACGCAATCATGTCAAAATTGATATTTGACCAAAATTGCTGAAATCCTTTTCAGGCAATCGGATTAATAGGAGCTTGTAGATGTGATGAACTTCAGAGATTAACAATTGACTACATGAAATATTAAGGATCAGAATGTTAATGAAAATAAATAATACAAAGAATAAGGTACCTAGATTCTTTACCCTGACAGATAATTTTATGAGATCTGTAAGAAATATGCCAGTGTTCTTCCTCAAAATATGATCGAAGAGAGGTTTTTTTTGACTTACCAGAATGGCAAATATATTAGGCAAGTAGTTTGAATCACTACAACCACAGTTTCAAAGTTACACAGAAAATTGTACTGCACACTGTTTCCGCACATCTAGTGTTATTAACATTAACGGTATACATTGATTCACTTACGAGTAATAGAAAATTGTCAATTCGGGGAATCATCCTCCTCAATACTCCATCGGTAACACTTGAGGTACAAGATGTAGTGGAGGATTTCTCATCGAAGTATTCAAAAATATACCGATTGCTAAACAATCAACGAAAGAGAAACAACGTCATTTAGTTAATTCAGAAAAATGTTCGAATTTTACAATAAATTATCACTTTAAATAGTTACCCTACTGTAATATTTTAGAACTCGCCTTAATATTATAACGTTTAACCGTCCAGATTGAAATAATGCTTTTAGAATTTAAAGCATTAGCTTGGTAAAGGTATACCTAACTAAAGATAGAACGTCAATCAAACATGAATCTTGCGTGTTAATAGTACAAGTACTGGAGTAAAATCGCTTTTCTAACTCGCTGTTTTCTGAGGGTGTGTGCCACCGAAGGTATAATCAAATGAAACCTATACCGTCTTGTAGAGGACACTTTGGGACATAGGAAATGGAAATGTACAACTTTTTTTAGTAGGCTCGAGCTTTGCAAATGGCGTTTAAACGCGACTGTGGTCGAGTTAGAAAAACTACGTTTTACTTAACATTAACCGTTCTAACAATTTAATCTTTTAATCTAAAATTCTGATTTTTTGTACACATATACCTGAAATATGAGCGCTTCTAATAGAAATTCAAGAATTTTGAAAATGTTTAGTTTTTTTTAAATAAAGTTGAAAAATAAAATTATCAAAATCGTGCATCCAAAATTTCTATATACATATCGAGTCAAATGTAGCCAGAAAACGTAGAAAATTCAATAGTTACAGAAATATGAATTTTTATCCGCTAGCCTTAAAACGCGCACTATTGCCAAGAATCATTTGCGTTAACCTTATATCTAGAAATAAAATAAGAATATCTATAAATGTAGAGAAGCGGTGCTTTTCCCAAAAAGTTTACAAAACCTCATTTTCTAAAATGTAATTTTTGAAATCGAAAACAATTAATTTAGTAAATATGGTAATTAATTAAAATAAACTTGTGCAAAGCACGTCGAAAATCGACGTTATTATTATTCAATAATTCACATAGCTCGCCTAGTACAAGTGTATTAATTTATGGCTAAATTATGAACTGTTAAGTTTTAAATCCGTATTTGGGCTTTACACATATTAAAGATCGCAGTACATAAAAAACAAAAACAGCGATGCTATCTCGATATCATAGTTTTGATCATTATCGTTGATCGGCAGCAACCTTTTTTTTTTGTTATCTTAAGTTTATTATACCCCCTTCCACGGCACTCTTCATTTTAAGCACTCACGCTTATCAAAAATATCTTTTCGTATACATTTTTTTAATAGACTAAAATCGATTCCCAAGTTTCCGTTCTTCCTTAAAAAATACATATAATTTTTGCAATGTTGACCGGCTACTGGATTTTGATTACTTATTACTAATCGATTCCTAATCTGATATGTTGGCATTATTTCAAAGTTAACCCTGGACACACATTGGCAGTAGTATTTTAAAAATTTCCGAAGCATAAGTCAAACGCAGACAAAAAAACTGGTACTTTTATCATGCTACCCTTGCGTCCAGTATTCATTAAATGAATTAAACAATTATATTTCACACAACACTTGGTCAGTGGTTCTAGAGGTTTATACTTTTGCATTACTACGTCCCATTAGTATATGTCTTAAAGCTTTAATAGTTTTGACAAACACTTCCTGTTTGTAGACTTAACAAATTTTACAATAAAATAAAGCACATGTTCAAAGTAAAATTTTAAGTATAGGACAAACGTCAACTACAAAAATTGAAAGTTTTATTGCTGTTTCCTCGTTTTCATACCAATATAAAACAACATCCATGTTCACAAGACTTCTAATATTTTTCGACACCTTTTCCTTTAATTTTTTTTTAACTTGGTGCCAAATTTAAAAATTACACGAAATACCTAGATTTGTTTCGTTAGAGCATAAATATTTAAAGTAATTATTTTACGTTTGAAAATGTAGTTTGGGTCAGTATAATGTTTATCATTTTTTGTTGTCTTGATTATTTTTGCACATTTAAAACCTACATAGCCTTAACTTTAGTAATAAAATTTAAAGTGGAGTACGGCGTTTTTCAGAAATGTCGCATGATAATGACGTCATAACTCAAGTAAAATTGAAAAACACCAATATTAACAATAACCTTCGGAATTGCTTTCTATAAAAAATCGGAATATATACTCTGACATAGTTAATTCTCCAAGGATTTGCGAATGGTAGTTTATTTATTCTGGGAGAATTTCAAACTGTCTTACTGTGTACGCAATTGACATAAAATCGTTAGTTCGTACTTAAATATTTTTCAGCATCAATGCCTTGTATTTTAAATTAAATTAATTTCAAAATGTGTAAAATTTATTTGGTGAACAATAATAAAGCAACGTATTTTGCTGTTTGTATTTTATATAACTTTATAGGATAACAATTACAATTATCGTTCTCAGTAAATGAAAATATCTTTAAGAATTACTTGAGATGTTACAACCAATTGATGAAATATGAAACAGATGAAAACGCAAACAAAAGCCTGCTGTTAATATAACCGTTGTTATTTATATTATCTTTCAGTAATTCTTACAGATATTACCATTTACTGAGGATGTAAACTGTAATCGTTATCGAAACTAGTAAATTTATGTAAAATATAAATAGAAATATACATCATTATAAAACCCAAAAGATAATTATTTTAATTATGTATAATAATGGTGAAAGTTTACATTTTCAATATAATATAACGACTTACCGATATGCAGTCACAATATCTATTAGCTTAAAAATTGAACTCACCTGAAAAGGAAAACTATAATTAGTAGAGTGCAGTAAATTATGTTATATATATATATATATATATATATATATATATATATATATATATATATATATATATATATATATATATATATATATAGAGGAAAATATCACTTAAATTAGTATCTTCTTTCACAAGAGTACTGTTTCAAAAAGCATTCTTTTTCATCTGAATGTAAATAACTAATGCTATTTGTACTAACACGAGCGTAAATATTGAATCAGATCGGATCAATATTAAACTTTTTCCGATTCTATTCTTTTTTAAAATTCGGTACCTAATTTAACTTTTTTAGTTTTAATTGTAAGAAAATTTAGATAAAGTATAGAAATATGTCGTAGTGCCGTTAACCGTGGAAATGGGAAAGACATCAGCACTTTTATTATCAATAAGGCTTAAAAAGCACACTAAGAACAAAAATGTGTACGTTATAAATCAGGGTTAAATATATGCGAAACTCAATCAAACATGAAAATCAAGTACATGCTTAAATTCTTAAAATAAAAAAACCTCTCAAATTAAATTTCATCATCTGTAAAACGGTTCCAACATGGCGAGAAGATTCTAATCGATGTAAAAGTAATGCAATGAAAATATTTCGTTAAAATTTGTGTTTTTAATAGTGAAAGGTTACAGGGACTACTTTTTCAACTGTAGTTAAATCATATATACTTTTCAATTCAAACTCCCCGGTAACCCATTTTCAATATCTAATTTTAATAAAAGATTAGATTAAATTGTGTTAATGAATGAAATTAAATCAATAGATACTATTTTGATACATAAATTAAAATAGAAATTAATTGTAAATCTTTGTGGTTTAGAAACAAATATATACAATTCTTAAATAAAACGTATTACGATTTCAAACAATAATTATTTTATCGGAATGACATTGTTAATCTAAAATAAGGATCATGTCATTTTGAGAGTATTGAACTCGATTGAAGAGATATGTATCTCGCCGAAAGTTTTAATAAACTTTTCATCTTTTCCCCCTTGTTCTTCATGTTGAAAATTTTATTTAGTAAATTTAATATGCAGCAAACATTTTTTAATCAACGTCTTCCGAAAAATTTTAATTTGTCACAGATTAGGATATGCAGTGGGCACGTGTACGCACGCTTATACATTAAGAAAGGTAATTTTTGTTTTCCTTTTATTTAGTTGAAATAAAATTTATTTGTAAGGCTTCACAATATCTTCTAATCCAAAAAGAGAACGTGAAAGTTTTATTTCATGGATACCGTTACTTATGTGGGCTTCTGTGCTTTTAGTACAAAATAAAATATGTTACCATCAATTTTACCAGAGAAGTTCCTTTCATTATTTTACGTCACACACATACACACAATTTGGCAAAGTAGGCTCACAATTGTACATTCAGGAAAAATAAAGTATAAATGTTTGTTTGAACTAGCAAAAAAATCTTTGTAACGTTCTCACATGCACAAAACTCCTAAACCTACTTCAGTTAGGGATGTTCTTTATCTTACATTCTATATTATTCGCATTTTTTTAGGTTTTATTAAATTTTCTGATACCACGTTACAGTACTGTTTGCATTTTCCAAATATTTGCCATGTACACATCAGGGTAAGTGTATTTACCCTCCTTACTGTATTATGAAATACCTACATTTTAAACGTGCTTACTAATAAATTTTCTAAAATTACAAAGTTACGTGTACGTGATTTTTTGGTAAATTATTAAATGAGTTTGTTTATGCTTAGGAAATTTACACCCACTAAAATAGATGATATTTCTCTTATCTTTGTATCTTAAGTTATGAGTATTTAGCAATTTAATATTTAAGATTTGCAACCAAACTACTAAGTGGTTTAAAATCCAACGACTATCGCAAAAAGATACCATGTAGACTCTAATAATGTGATACTTTACTTACTTTTTGTTTGGACAAGTACTTTGATTGACACGAATTAATCGAAGTTTAAATGGATATCACTTGTGCATTTATGTGTAGTGACATTGTTTCCCATTATAAAAGACGGACTAACTAACCAAACAAAATAGACGAAAAAAAGTGCTGAGTTTGTATTAATTCCAACAAGCTGGATTTTTGTACATGTCTTGAATACGTCATTACAAATGCTATGTCAAAAGTCCCCATCGATCCCGCTTGTGCGTTGTTTTTTTATCTGAGGTCTAAGATCACACACTTTCGTTTTTTGCGTATATCTCTGTAACGGTGAGAGCTACCGGAAAAAATGGACGAGAGAAAATGTAGATCGTGAAATTCTCTACAAAAAAGGTATCAATACTTTTTTCCTATATATCACCTTTCTCGACTTATCGCGATTTCAAACCTAGAAAATACGAATTTGCATTCATATGTGGTCAGTATGCATCATCGGGTCATTCATTTGAAGTAAAAAATATTAGAATATTCGTTTTAAATACGGTTGGCCTTGAGTAACATTCATTTTAAACTGTGACGTTACAAAATTTTATAAAAATGTCAGAAGTTTCCTTTATTTGCATTGAATCTTTTGACTGAAGGTGAAATTGTGGTTGTTGATCGTGGGATGAAAAATTTAATCAATTCAAGTAACGAAAGTAATGGTGGGTTTGATGAATACTTAAAAGACAAACAATCTGTAACAATCCATAAGCAGTGTCGTGTACACCCGGAACAGCAGCACTGCTGCAGCTAAAAGACAACGCGAAACGGAAATAGCTAGCACATCTCGGATTGGTCCTCATCGGACTAGAGCGCGACAGAATGATTCTTCTTTTTGCTTTAAAAAATACTTTTAGTTTTTCGGCAATGAAGCAGATAAAGCGGCTGAAATGAAAAAAGCGCAGCATCTTCGGTACAGAGTGTCCCAAGTTTCAACATTTGCATTTAAAGACGTCCTCTTGAAGGTAGCTCGGACTCGTTTTGATGAGCTATCAATAAGTGTTATTGCACGCATTCAATATGAATACAATTTAGTTGCTGCTGAGGCTAAGTACCACAGTGATTGTTGAAACCTACTACTGCTTTATATGGAGCTCTGAAAAAAATGGAATCGATAGACAAGTATACATTTTTGAATTTCGTGAAAAATACAAGGAACAATAAAAAAGTGAAGTTATCTTGTCTCCCTCCAACATTTGCTTCTGCTTATCAACACTTGTTTCATGTGTTCTACCAAGTGCAAGTGTGGCTGGGCAATAAACTAAATCCTGAAGACTGGGCTGGAAATTGATGAATAATAGTTTGGAGCCAATCCAGACTTTACTTCCACCTGCTCCAGAGAAACTGCTGAATACAATTTTTGTAATTGCAAGAAAAGCTGCACGAACAATTGTGGGTGCAAAAAATTTGGATTGTTTTGTTCACCAGTCTGTGCCAATTGTCAAGGCCACTCTTGCACTAATGCTGAATCAAATACAACAGATGAAGATTCTTTCGAAATCGATGAGGATCTAACTGATATATCTCTCTTCTTAGAGCAGTCAACACAAATTGAGCATGAAGAGGAAGAAAAGGGTGAAGAGAAAGAAACGAGTGATCATGTACAATTTGATGTAGAAATTGATGATCAATAATGTAATTTTCTTGCCGCTACAATTTTCATTATATTAATAAAATATTATGCCATTACATTGCCTCGATCGAAATATATCGTGGAGTATTACTATTTGGGAAACCAGAAAATACGATTTTCCTACAGTCTGAAATCGCAATAACTCGAGAATGGTGTTTCGTAGGGAAAAAATTATTGATACCATTTTTGTAAACAATTTCACAATCTACAACTTTGTTTCATCCATTTTTCCGGTAGATCTCATGGTTTCAGAGATATACGCAAAAAACGAAAATTTGTGACCTTTGACCTCAAATAAAAAACGCACAAGCGGGATCGATGGGGAATTTTGGCATAGCATTTGTAATGACGCATTTAAGACCTATACAAAAATCCAGCTTGTTTGAAATTATGCAAACTGGAATGTCTATATTGTCTGGATAATCAAGGAATATTGCTGTGAAATTGAAAACACCGTGTGAAAAACCTATGGATCCCTTAACTATTTATCAATTTTTTCAGTTGTTCACCTTACTAAGTGGGATCTAATAAATTTTTTACAATACATAATAAATTAGAGCGTAGAAGATTTGTGTCTATCATGGACTCATAAAATTGAGCTTAAAATAGTAAATCTTTTAATTTGAAAAAAAGAGGACATCGATTTTTGAGATACAAAAAAACACTAATTAATTGCAATCATTAATGTTTATCACCCATTGACATGCATAAACAAATAATTAAACATTACCATTTCTCCTTTTATTAGTATTGAATACTACACAGTGTTTCACGAACAATACGATTCGAAGTAAAAATTATATGCATTTATTATTTGTGTTTGTAACTTAATACATCAATGAACGATATATTCGGATCTCTCGAATGGTAACAAGCCTTAACATTTTTCGTATAAATTACAGCGCCCGTTCGCTGTGCTCTCTCGCGCTTTAAACATATACTGAAATATTGAAGACTAAGTTATCACTATAGATACGTTAATTACTATAATTTTTCTTTTTAATGGTAATGAGTATAATTTCAAGATTAAGACATGAATGTTTTTGTAACTCATTTGGTTAAGCTTCTCTTACTTTAAAATATACAATAAAAAATAATTTTGCGCATTTAGTGCATGAGTATAATTGATTTTTTAAAAAGTAACGATGTGTAAACGGTTAACTATAGAGCAATAAAATAGGGCAGGACAAATACTATCAGTCCATTAAATAGCCGTAAAAGTACTGTTATTTAACTTTTAACTGGGTTGCCGTTGGAAAAATGGTTGCTGAAGTAGACTAATATTATGTTTCTTGAACTTATTGTGGTGTTTGTTGTTATGTTCTTGTATGTTGAGTTGAACAATAATATAATACTTATTAAATTAAAATTTTTTCTTTTCTTTTTTTAGGTGGTCTCTTCGATTATTATCTTAGTCAGATGTATTAATAATAACGTATGTCTCAAAAGTTTTGGCACAATCCAATTGATGCAAAACACACGAAAATGATAAAATATTAGGTTGGCTTTGGAAACAAAAATTCTCTGAAGGTTTGTCTTCACTTTGACAGTTCGGTTTTAGAAATCAGTTGTACTAAAATGGATTACAAATTAGATCTTCCTAAAAGTATTCACATTCTAGTTGGGCAATTGCATAAGCGTGAAATAGTTCGCATATTCGGAAATCAAAATATTTCCCGCAGAACTATTTATTGCACAATAGCGGGTTATGAGCAAAGTATACCATGTATAAATCTCCCAAAAAGTGGGAGACCCAGATCTTTTATGTAAGTCAGAGCAGACAGGTAGGTAAAAAGAGCAACAAATAGAGTCGGAATTTCGGTCAGGAAATTAACAAGAACTTCTAAGGATAAAGTTTGGAAGAAGTTGGTTAGGAATGGTCATGAATATCGAAACAGAAGAAAATGTCCAAAATAAACGGCAAATCAGTTGGCACGGGTACCACAATGTTGTCGGGCATTAAGACGGATACATTTTGCCAACACCAAAGTCATTTTTACGATGAAAAATATTTCACTCAAAGTAACTCAGAAATTAAGGGTAACGATGGTTTCTATACCGATAACATAGAAAACTGCCCAGAGAATGTTAAATATAAAGAAAACGCAAACTTTGCTGATACAATATTAGTTAGGTACGCGATTTTTCTAAGAGGGATATCGAGGTCTATTTGGGGTATGTAAGAGGCGAAGCACTGGATAGTCAGCGCTATATTCAGAATTGTCTGATTAAACTGAATGATTTCATTAATGAACCTCATACTGAAGACGATATATTGTTTCTTCCAGGCTTAGCATCGTGGATTTGCTCCAGGCTTAGCATCGTGGATTTGCGCCAAGGAAACTCAGAACTGGCTCAATTCTCATAATATACCATTCATGCCATGAAACGACAATCCCCCTAATCTATGTGAGGCCCGCCCAATAGAACAATTTTGGGCACTTTTGAGTTAAAAGTGTATGATGGGGGACGGCAAGCTGAAAATGAATAACAGTTAAGACGGAGGATTTACAAAAAAATTCGAGAAATAGATATTACAGTCGCCCAAGACCTTATGCGAGATGTTTGTAGAAAATTGCGTCTTGTTGAAAACCATGGACCACTTTATTTATGTTTTATAGCTATAAGTTTAAATAAAACATATTTGTTTATAAAATTGAATATACTTTGTGCCAAAACAAAACTTCTTGGCCAATCACAGAGACTGCGTAACTTTACCTTGCTTAGTCAAATAGTTTTCGTAATACACTTTTTAATATGGGACTCATTGTATGTTTCGTTGAAATGAATGTAATATAAAATTCTTGGCTTTGAAAGTTCTTGCCAAGGATAGTTCATACAAGTTATCTTTTCATCATATCTTACTGATGATTGACGTATAAAGCAAAAATGGTGACTATTACAAATATCTTTTAGATCAACTACTTGGAAAAGATTGTGAAAAGAGGTTTACTCGAGAAATAAACCAAATATTTTTCATAAAGACATTTCATCTGTTCATAGAAGTGTCAATTTGAAAAATGAAGGATTTAATGCCACAATTGTTGAAATATCCACCATTTATACTAGATTTGGTACCATTCGATACCACATTTTAAGGATATTATCCAGTAATTAGAAACACGTTGGACTATGCAGATAAATAGTTACATTTTTATATTATGGTTATATTCTTCAATGTCAGTGTGGTTGAACATGGCACTGCCATATAATTACATGGGCTTCTTCCTATTTTACTAAAAGGTAAAATGAAAAACAAATACCGTTCACAAAATTCCTTGTACCAACTGCATTAAAATTTATTTTGGAACGTCTTTACAATCTTTAAAAAATATACTACCCAACATAAATCCGACGTGAATTTTTAGATACAGAAAACAATTATGAAAAAAGATTTCTTTTAGAAAGGATGTATATAAAAATTACGAATGTATGTAATAGTAAAACAGATTTAAACAATTTTCCTTTTTCTAAAATTTATAGTACGTTATTTAATGTTAGACACTGATGAAGTTAACAAACGTTAACGAAACATATGTAAAGATTAATAAAAAATTGTTTAATTTGACGTTGACCAATAAAATATTAATAATTATATATACAGGGTGACTCGTGGTCTATGGGAGGTTAAACGTTTACGAAAAACAAGACGTAGGATGGTTCTGAAGATTTTGTTACTTGGGTAATTGGCTCTGCTCTATCCATCTACAGTATTTCCAATAATCCGACTTTGCCGCTTCTACAAAAAAGTACCATCACCTTTGATATTTTAAATGGAACGCCCTGTATACTATTGCATATTCCTCTCCACCGATTCTTTTCTATTGTTTTTGTACGATGCTTCCCTATACCTGACTTCAATGGTTTTCAAGAAATTAATTAATTTCCTTATTTTATGTTCAAAACATAGCTCAATTTAAATGTTTAGTACGGTATTATTATTACTACATACCAAAATGGTGAAAAGTTCATTTTTTCAAATAAAACACCCTGTATCTCCTGAAAGAGAATTGAAGTGCCCTTCAAATGATGTATCATGTTGCTATACGTAAATAGCGAAGTGTCCCAAATAAAAGCAAGTTTCTGTAAAAATTTGATTATTTTGCCATGTTCCATGTCGTTACGAATATTTGCCAATTAAGGCATTATTCATAGAACGTTCGGGCGTTTATCAACAATAGTGAATTGAAAAGATTAAGAATGGAGGGAATTAGTTATTCAAATGAAGTTTCGATGAAATTGTTTATTCATCATGGACAATATGACCAAACTATAGCAAGAACATGCAGGAAATTCAATGAAATGTACCCTGATTTACAAACAACGAAAGAAAGTTTGTACGCTTACAAAATAATTTCATTAATTATGAGTGAAACCTGCAAGCGCAATATCTACCGAAGACTGCAACTTCAAATGTAGACAACATCATAAATGTTTTAGCTTATTTTCACGCTTATGTTCAAGCTTCACAAGAAGTGCTGAAGAATATTTAGGCTTAAATGGTGCTTCTGTTCAAAGGATCCTGGATAAATATGATATGTGAAGCCATTCTGATCCGCACCCAAGGAGATTCTAACATTTTGAAGAAACTAGTTTGCACGGACGAAGCTAGATTTACAAGGGAAGGCATTTTTTAATAGTAGAAACGAGCATTACTAAATATTATCGAGGAAATGGGATTTCAGGAAAGATTTAGTTTTAATGTGTTTTGTCTTTTGAAAGATAACCGAATAAGATTTCTCATTTACGATGAAACGTTAAATCTTGAAATTCTAAGGTCAGTGGTGAATAATTTTTTGGATAATCTGCCATTAGAAAATATCGTACCTGTTGGTTTCAACTGGATGGGGCACCGGCTCATTGCACTTCGGAATTAACAACGGAGCTACTCGAAATGTTAGACGAACGCTTGTTCAGACGCTTAAGACCGTGCCGTTGGTCAGAAGATCACCCGACCTCATGCGACTTTTTTTACTTTTGAGGTAATTTGAAAGGAAACACTTATGACACCGGTACGCAGTACACAAAACCTGCGCCAACGAGGGATCAATTGCATTGAAGAGGGCGATGCCAGTGAGCTACGGAGGAGACAATTGAATCTGTGAGTATCCGGATTTTAAGATGTTTGGAAACCAACGCTTGTTAATTTGGAAAATCTATTGAGTAAATAATTATTTAATTCAATAAATAACATTCAATTCTATACTATATATATATATATATATATATATATATATATATATATATATATATATATAAAATTGGTAAAAAATTACAGGAGAGGAAAAGGGAAAAGGGAGAGGGAGAGGGAGAGGGAGAGGGAGAGGGAGACGGAGAGGAAGAGGAAGAGGGAGAGGGAGAGGGAGAGGAGAGGGAGAGGGAGAGGAGAGGAGAGGGAGAGGGAGAGGGAGAGGGAGAGGGAGAGGGAGAGGGAGAGGGAGAGGGAGAGGGAGAGAGGAGAGGGAGAGGGAGAGGGAGAGGGAGAGGAGAGAGAGGGAGAGGGAGAGGGAGAGGGAGAGGAGAGGGAGAGGGAGAGGGAGAGGGAGAGGGGAGGGGAGGGAGAGGGGAGGGAGGAGGGAGAGGAGAGGAGAGGGAGGGGAGAGGGAGAGGGAGAGGGAGAGGGAGAGGGAGAGGGAGAGGGAGAGGGAGAGGGAGAGGGAGAGGGAGAGGGAGAGGGAGAGGGAGAGGGAGAGGGAGAGGGAGAGGGAGAGGAGAGGGAGAGGGAGAGGGAGAGGAGAGGGAGAGGGAGAGGGAGAGGGAGAGGGAGAGGGAGAGGGAGGAGAGGAGAGGGAGAGGGAGAGGGAGAGGGGAGAGGGAGAGGGAGAGGAGAGAGGGAGAGGGGAGAGGGAGAGGGAGAGGGAGAGGGAGAGGGAGAGGGAGAGGGAGAGGAGAGGGAGAGGGAGAGGGAGAGGAGAGGGAGAGGGAGAGGGAGAGGGAGAGGAGGGAGGGAGAGGGAGAGGGAGAGGGAGAGAGGGAGAGGGAGAGGAGAGGGAGAGAGGGAGAGGGAGAGGGAGAGGGAGAGGGAGAGGGAGAGGGAGAGGGAGGGAGAGGAGAGGGAGAGGGAGAGGGAGAGGGAGAGGGAGAGGGAGAGGGAGAGGGAGGGGAGGGAGAGGGAGAGGGAGAGGGAGAGGGAGAGGGGAGAGGGGAGAGGGAGAGGGAGAGGGGAGAGGGAGAGGGAGAGGGAGAGGGAGAGGGAGAGGGAGAGGGGAGAGGGAGGGAGAGGGAGAGGGAGAGGAGAGAGGGAGAGGGAGAGGGAGAGGAGAGGGGAGAGGGGAGAGGGAGAGGGAGAGGGAGAGGAGAGAGGGAGAGGGAGAGGGAGAGGGAGAGGGAGAGGGAGAGGGAGAGGGAGAGGGAGAGGGAGGGAGAGGGAGAGGGAGAGGGAGAGAGAGGGAGAGGGAGAGGGAGAGGGAGAGGGAGAGGAGAGAGGGAGAGGAGAGGGAGGGGAGGAGGGAGAGGGAGAGGGAGAGGGAGAGGGAGAGGGAGAGGGAGAGGGAGAGGGAGAGGAGAGGAGAGGGAGAGGGGAGAGGGAGAGGAGGGGAGAGGGAGAGGGAGAGGGAGAGGGAGAGGGAGAGGAGAGGGAGAGGGAGAGGGAGAGGGAGAGGGAGAGGGAGAGGGGAGGAGAGGGAGAGGGAGAGGGAGAGGGAGAGAGGAGAGGGAGAGGGAGAGGGAGAGGGAGAGGAGAGGGAGAGGGAGAGGGGAGAGGAGAGGGAGAGGGAGAGGGAGAGAGGAGAGGGAGGGAGAGGAGAGGGAGGGAGGGAGAGGGAGAGGAGAGGGAGAGGAGAGGGAGAGGGAGAGGGAGGGAGAGGGAGAGGAGAGAGGAGAGGGAGAGGGAGAGGGAGAGGGAGAGGGAGAGGGAGAGGGAGGGGAGGGAGAGGGAGAGGGAGAGGAGAGGGAGAGGAGAGGGAGAGGGAGATGGAGAGGGAGAGGGAGAGGGAGAGGGAGAGGGAGAGGGAGAGGGAGAGAGGAGAGGGAGAGGGAGAGGGAGAGGAGAGGGAGAGGGAGAGGGAGAGGGAGAGGGGAGGGGGAGGGAGAGGGAGAGGGAGAGGGAGAGGGAGAGGGAGAGGGAGAGGGAGAGGGAGAGGGGAGGAGGGAGAGGGAGAGGGAGAGGGAGAGGGAGAGGGAGAGGGAGAGGAGGGAGGGAGGGAGAGGGAGAGGGAGAGGGAGGGAGAGGGAGAGGGGAGAGGGAGAGGGAGAGGGAGAGGGAGGGGAGAGGGAGGGGAGAGGGAGAGGGAGAGGGAGAGGGAGAGGGAGAGGGAGAGGGAGAGGGAGAGGGAGAGGGAGAGGGAGAGGGAGAGGGAGAGGGAGAGGGAGAGGGAGAGGGAGAGGAGGGAGAGGGAGAGGGAGAGGGAGAGGGAGAGGGAGAGGGAGAGGGAGAGGAGAGGGAGAGGGAGAGGGGGAGAGAGGGAGAGGGAGGGAGAGGGAGAGGGAGAGGGAGAGGGAGAGGGAGAGGGAGAGGGAGAGGGAGAGGGAGAGGGAGAGGGAGAGGGAGAGGGAGAGGGAGAGGGGAGAGGGAGAGGGAGAGGAGAGGGAGAGGGAGAGGGAGAGGGAGAGGGAGAGGGAGAGGGGAGAGGGAGAGGGGAGAGGGAGAGGGAGAGGGAGAGGAGAGGAGGAGGGGAGAGGAGAGGGAGAGGGAGAGGGAGAGGGAGAGGGAGAGGGAGAGGAGAGGGAGAGGGAGAGGGAGAGGGAGAGGGAGAGGGAGAGGGAGAGGGAGAGGGAGGGAGAGGAGGGAGAGGGAGAGGGAGAGGGAGAGGGAGAGGGAGAGGGAGAGGAGAGGAGAGGGAGAGGGAGAGGGAGAGGAGAGGGAGAGGGAGAGGGAGAGGGAGAGGGAGAGGGAGAGGGAGAGGAGGGAGAGGGGAGGGAGAGGGAGAGGGAGAGGGAGAGGGAGAGGGAGAGGAGAGGGAGAGGGAGGGAGAGGGAGAGGGAGAGGGAGAGGAGAGGGAGAGGGAGAGGAGAGGGAGAGGGAGAGGGAGAGGAGAGGGAGAGGGAGAGGGAGAGGGGAGAGGGAGAGGGAGAGGGAGAGGGAGAGGGAGAGGGAGAGGAGAGAGAGGGAGAGGGAGAGGGAGAGGGAGAGGGAGAGGGAGAGGGAGAGGGAGAGGGAGAGGAGAGGGAGAGAGGAGAGGGAGAGGAGAGGGGAGAGGGAGAGGGAGAGGGAGAGGGAGAGGGAGAGGGAGAGGAGAGGGAGAGGGAGAGGAGAGGAGAGGAGAGGAGAGAGGAGAGGGAGAGGGAGAGGGAGAGGGAGAGGGAGAGGGAGAGGGAGAGGGAGAGGGAGGGGAAGAGGGAGAGGGAGAGAGAATGTGCTTTATACTTGAGCGCAGCAAAGCGTGCCGGGTACTGCTAGTTACGTATATTTGTGTCTCCATTGGGCATTTTAAACAAGTTTTCTATACATTAAAATAAACTATTATAAGTTTTTGTTATGAACGAATAAGTTCAAAGGTAAATATGTAATTAAAATTAATAATAATTAAAATAAACTGTTTGTTTATAAGATTGTAAAGCAACTCAGCTTATCTGAAAATTTTTTTCAAAAATAAGAAATAATTGGTGGACGCTGATAGTTAATACGAGAGATTTAATTAACTTGGGAAAGAAAGGGTACGTTCTAAATTCCTTAATATTGATTTGACATATCCACAGTATTTACCTGTATGATCGCTTTTAGATTTTAAACTTAGTTTTGAGGAGGTTAGTGAGTATTCATTAAAGTATGTTTGTTATTAGAATGCAACATTACAAAATACGTTTTGTAGAAAGCGTTAGTGTAGAATTTCTGTATGTAGCACTGAAACAACTATATCATTTCAAATTCATAAAAAATTCTTTACAAAGTAGTTTAATTTTGTGTAAAAATATAATGACGTAAAAAATTAATAAGGTTTAAAACTCATACTCATAAGAAAACATATTTTACGTATTTAAACCTAGCCGAAGAATTTTTAATAACGCAAAATTCAAACAGAGTGATTTCCCAAGAGCGTTCTAATTTGTTATGTTTTTCGATGTTGGTTGTCTCGACAATGGCTTCTTAACAAACGCATACACATAAAAAAGAATCGACGCACTTTAATATTCCTCAATGTCATATAATGCTTTTCTTTTACTTACTGAAACAAGATTTTTCTTTCCTAATAATGCTCATGTAGTAATAATTTATGATAAAAATACGCAAAGCATATTCGTGAGTAACCATGTCCGTCTCGTTTTTCTTGTAAAGCAAACACAACACAGGCAGGGATGAAAATCTTAAGCTCATATATGTAATGGAAAAAGAAACAATAGTATTAAATTTATTTGTCTATACTTTCTTAAGATATAATTTAACCAATTTGGTATTTTTTATTTGTATCTGAAGTAATTACTTGTATTGGTTTAGAAAATAAAACCCCGATTGTGATGAATGACTAGAAATGAATAAATAACGAAACTAATTTTGGTAAAAGTTATAAAAAAAAGTGTGTTAAGATGGAAGCAAAATACAACCCTTCAAGATGATACAAAGTAGCTAGATTTACGCCATCATTTAAAGGTTTTTGAAATGTTCTCTTATATCGTGCTAGGAATGCATTAGTAGTTGATTTACAGATTACAAATGCCTATAAATTTCGTTAGCATTCTATACATACAGGATTTAATATCCTGAGATTAAAATTTGGGACTGTAACTTCTAATTCCCAAAACAATGAATTCTTTCGGAAATTACACGATTTTTTTTAAATAATTTGTGGCATGTAATCGATAACGGCTTAAGATTTTAATTAAAATAGCAATAACCCTACTTTTAGAGAAGGCAAGTGATTATTCGAACCCTTTCATGTGCAAACTTTAGAATTATTTTTACGAAGAAAAATCTAGGTTACATCAGCACACTTCGAAAGAGTAACTTTCCGATTAGCTTACACATTTGAGCGTAAAATTAAACTTGCAATAAAACAAACTAAAAGAATATCTTATACTTTACTTCAAAGCTAGTAATTAATTATAACGTTTGATTGTAATATGAATTTAAATTTTAATTGTTTCTTTATAAAAAGATTTTTCATAGAAATACGTTTAAAATGTATTCTAAACATTGTTTGTAATTATAAATTATTAATTAGTACAAGGTATAAATAACTTATTTTTCTTTAATTTCTGTACTAACAAGTTTAATGCTATTAAACGTACATTATGAAATTTTCATTATCCTTAACATGTTGCGTAAGCACGAAAACGATCAAGAATATTTTCTAAAGTATTACACAAAGTTCTACTCGAAAATATAAACTTCAACAACTCGATACAATTTGAATAAAATGATGTATGACTGTAGAAAGTCAGATTAGGCGAAAAACCTGATCCGCGTACACTTGAAAATTTAATATTTAAACGTATCTTGCTTAGAAGACAAATTTAATTCTGACACATTACACGTAGCTAAATTAATGTCGTTTCTAAGAAAGGTACGCCAGAATTTCTCTGAAAATATCTATACTCAGGGTTTGAACGTAAAACAAAAATTTAATTTTTTCTTAATTCAGATGATTCATGAAACACTTTTGAATTTTTCATTTTATTAATTAGCTTAAATTAATACTTTGTTGTTCAAATCAATTTCAGATACAAAATAGCACAGTTATGAAATGTGAAAATAAGTACATACATATAAAGGTACAGTTGGCGTTTCTGATTTTTGTCTTCCTACCTGCCTATAGGTATAGAAAAGGTTATACAATCGACTTTTTTTTTATTATCGTTAAATCGACTTATTACGTGATTTAATGCCGTTTGACAATGTTTCGCCGCGATAGGCATTATGTTACATGGGTATGTGTGAATGTGTGGACGTATGCTACTATGCACGATAATTCCAAACCGGTTAGACGTGCGTACAATTCTTCAACATTTTTCCTCAGGAGATTTTAGGAGAAAGGTTTTGGATTTTATCAAACCGAAACAGCTGTATATTTCAGAAATATAAAAAGTTCAACATACACAATTCAAAGTAATTTGGCGGCAAAAATTCCTAAATTGGAATTTAAATATACGTTCAATATGTTTCAATAGTTCAATAACAATCAACTTTATAATAAAATGTGTAGACACCTTTTCAAGTAGAATTCAATTATACATCATTTTTCTTTATAAACGCTCGTGATACGAAGCCAAGGATCAAAATAATTAATTAAATAAGGTTTAAAACGCTTACACTATATTCACGATGACACGCGGGCGGCGTTGGCATTTTCTTTCAAGTTGGCATCGATATGCCTATTAACGTCTATCTGGCATGAAGATTTACATGTCTATCTGACATATATTGTTTTTTACAACGTTGTCTATTTTCAATTTGAATTTCATAAATTGTTATATACGAGAATTTTTTCACTTTTGACCGAAACAGCATTATATTACATTGAAATTATGTATTGTGGAATCTAAATACCGTAAAAAGCTAAAAGACCTTCATTAAAGATAATTCATTATTAAACAACATTTGTAGAGTAAATAACTAAGCCTAAAAATATCAATCTTTGAAATATATAGCTGTTTCAGAAATAATTGATAAAAACCAAAAACTGCTCCTAATAAACACCGTATACGCCGCTCAATTTCTAGCAAATTCTAATTAGCTCCACAAGAAAAGAAAACAAGCTTACGTGTTGTCACACACACATATACACATACAGTCATCATGGCCGATCTTATGAAATGTATGTAAGTGAAACAATGTGAAAAGAAAGCAAAGAAGAAAGAAGCACTACGAGTAAATTAAAAAAAAAAGATACCAGTTTCCAAATACACTAATTATTTGCATTTTTGAAGAGGTGTTCTGTCGGATACCAAGTGAAGTGTAACTATTTTAAAAAGAAAATATTACTAAGTTCATTTAAGTTAAGTTCATTCAAGTTTTTAAAGGTGTATTTATCGAATGGTTAATGTCGTTATAGAGGTTTTGCATGTTGCACTCTATGTATGATGGTGTTTAAATTTTTCGTAACTGGTAAAGTGACGAACATTTCGTCACCAATTAGAAAGCTATCAAGGTAGTATTACGTCAACCAATTTTGAAAACAGTAAATAACTACTATTGTACAAAGCTTTCTATCTAACCACACTTTTTTGGTACGAATCAGAAATAGTTTTAATAGAATGGTATGTACTAGGTATAAGTGTTACTTCATGCGCTATTGCTGTTGAAAAGATTATTACAATTAGTATTCTAAATAAACCATCGTGCATCTATCTTAATGACTTAGTTATGTTTGTTCGGGAATTCTTAGAACATAAATTATTCCCTAGCTTTGAAGGCTAAAATCCACTCGCGATCAGTAATGAAGTGAGATGCTATAGAAGATAAATTTACAAAGAGAACGTGGTTTATACAAATGATCGAATTGCCGTTTTTTTTTTAATTTTAATTCAAAATGTGGTATAATCTAAAATAGAAGCAGCGTAAAACACCAAGTTAAAGCTTCTCCATTGGTTAGTTTTCGACAATGCTTTATCGTATATAGAAGTAGTTTCTAGCCCTCTGAGCTCAAATATATTAATTATAATAACGAGTTGAATTAAGGTTAGTGTAAACGGCATTGAACAAATCACATAAGTTTAATTTAATACAATTGTTGGTAATATGCAAATTATTCAAATAATCGTTTCCCATCAAGTACCAAACTTTTAATAACTGAATTAATAAATGACTGAAG